>CM033619.1:50699533-51074011 GCA_019453435.1 Rhinogobius similis | reverse complement strand
CTTATCTTATCTTATCTTTTTCAGTTATTTCTGTAAGTTTTTATTACACACGATAAATACTCCATATCCATATTTCTTCAAAACAACCATAACCGTTGTTGATATACCTCCCACTTCTAAAAACATATTACTATTTTTAAAATGAGGAACCATTAATGATCTGGAGGGATAAGCGTTTCCCATCCGTGCACATGAGCGTGTGGCTGTACCCAGGTCCTGGTTGAAGTAGGCAGAGAGGTCGTCGTCCTGCAGCTCCTCCAGCGCCCGGTCCACCTCGTCCTCCAGAGAGTGATCCCTCGGCATAAACCGGGCCAACTCAGAGAAAACCCGGTCCTGCCCTCCGGCACAGCTGCACACACGAGGGACAGCAGGTTTGGAGGTTAGTGGGCCGTAAAAAAACTCTTAGTCGAGTAGAAACATGTCCTTTGTATCGATTAGTTGACTAAAGGAAGAGTCGAAAAGATGAGCTTCTCTGACCCAAAACACACACAAAAGATTAGAAGAATTCACTCAATAACTCAATTTGGTGTGGTGTGACTCAATTTGTGAAAAAAACTCTGATTCACTGGTGCAAACATGTGTCTAGCAAAACCACAGGGAAATGAACAGCTGAATGTACCACCCACACCCTGTTTTAGACGTGTGCGTGTGCAGTGTATGTGGACGCACACGTGTGTGTATGTGCAGTGTATGTGGACGCACACGTGTGTATGTGCAGTGTATGTGGACGCACACGTGTGTGTGTATGTGCAGTGTATGTGGACGCACACGTGTGTGTGTATGTGCAGTGTATGTGGACGCACAGGTGTGTGTGTATGTGCAGTGTATGTGGACTCACACACGTGTGTATGTGCAGTGTATGTGGACGCACACGTGTGTGTGTATGTGCAGTGTATGTGGACGCACACGTGTGTGTGTATGTGCAGTGTATGTGGACGCACACACGTGTGTATGTGCAGTGTATGTGGACGCACACGTGTGTATGTGCAGTGTATGTGGACGCACACACGTGTGTATGTGGACGCACACACGTGTGTATGTGCAGTGTATGTGGACGCACACGTGTGTATGTGCAGTGTATGTGTACGCACACGTGTGTGTGTATGTGCAGTGTATGTGGACGCACACGTGTGTATGTGCAGTGTATGTGGACGCACACGTGTGTATGTGCAGTGTATGTGGACGCACACGTGTGTGTGTATGTGCAGTGTATGTGGACGCACACGTGTGTGTGTATGTGCAGTGTATGTGGACGCACACGTGTGTGTGTATGTGCAGTGTATGTGGACGCACACGTGTGTATGTGCAGTGTATGTGGACGCACACACGTGTGTATGTGCAGTGTATGTGGACGCACACGTGTGTATGTGCAGTGTATGTGGACGCACATGTGTGTGTGTATGTGCAGTGTATGTGGACGCACACACGTGTGTATGTGCAGTGTATGTGGACGCACACGTGTGTATGTGCAGTGTATGTGGACGCACACGTGTGTGTATGTGCAGTGTATGTGGACGCACACGTGTGTGTGTATGTGCAGTGTATGTGGACGCACACACGTGTGTATGTGCAGTGTATGTGGACGCACACGTGTGTATGTGCAGTGTATGTGGACGCACACGTGTGTGTATGTGCAGTGTATGTGGACGCACACGTGTGTGTGTATGTGCAGTGTATGTGGACGCACACACGTGTGTATGTGCAGTGTATGTGGACGCACACACGTGTGTATGTGCAGTGTATGTGGACGACACGTGTGTATGTGCAGTGTATGTGGACGCACACGTGTGTGTATGTGCAGTGTATGTGGACGCACACACGTGTGTATGTGCAGTGTATGTGGACGCACACGTGTGTATGTGCAGTGTATGTGGACGCACACGTGTGTGTGTATGTGCAGTGTATGTGGACGCACACGTGTGTAAGTGCAGTGTATGTGGACGCACACGTGTGTAAGTGCAGTGTATCTGGACGCACACACATGTGTATGTGCAGTGTATGTGGACGCACACGTGTGTAAGTGCAGTGTATGTGGACGCACACACGTGTGTATGTGCAGTGTATGTGGACGCACACGTGTGTATGTGCAGTGTATGTGGATGCACACGTGTGTATGTGCAGTGTATGTGGATACACGTGTGTATGTGCAGTGTATGTGGATGCACACGTGTGTGTATGTGCAGTGTATGTGGACGCACACGTGTGTAAGTGCAGTGTATGTGGGCACTTTGCGTGTGTATGTGCAGTGTATGTGGACGCACACGTGTGTAAGTGCAGTGTATGTGGACGCACACACGTGTGTAAGTGCAGTGTATCTGGACGCACACACATGTGTATGTGCAGTGTATGTGGACGCACACGTGTGTAAGTGCAGTGTATGTGGACGCACACACGTGTGTATGTGCAGTGTATGTGGACGCACACGTGTGTATGTGCAGTGTATGTGGATGCACACGTGTGTATGTGCAGTGTATGTGGATGCACACGTGTGTGTGTATGTGCAGTGTATGTGGACGCACACGTGTGTAAGTGCAGTGTATGTGGACGCACACACGTGTGTATGTGCAGTGTATGTGGACGCACACGTGTGTATGTGCAGTGTATGTGGATGCACACGTGTTTGTATAGATCAGGGGTCTGCAACCTGCGGCTCTTCACCCTCATTGTAGCGGCTCCCTTTGGCTTTGAAAAAAAAACCTTAACATAAATAAATGGTATTTCTTAATTCATTTTTATTCATAAATTAGTTTATTTTGTTGGGCAGTTATCTTGGAGTTTGAGTTGATGACATCTAATTTTAAAATAACTATTTTTAATTTCTAATTTGCAAATATACGTCAGTCACATAACGTCATCAGCCTTCGCCTTTACGTGCTGGCGGCTTTTGTAGTGTCCGTTATTTGTTGCGGCTCCCGACGTTTTTCTTTTGGTAGAAGAGGGGGCAAAATGGCTCTTTTGATAATAAAGGTTGCAGACCCCTGGTATAGATGGTTGTGTTATGGCCATCACATTTTGTGGAGGAAGTTATGGTGCTTAGGAGAGTGCAGCCTTTGTGATCTGCTGAGTGCAGTCAATGGATCCAATTGTGATTTTGATTTGATTGATATCGATTGAGGAGTCCATTCCATATGCATGTGTGTAATTGTATTATGTATTTGTACTGCACACCGCGCTCTTTCGTGTGGAGCGTATGTTACAAAACACGTGAGCGCCTCTGTCACGTGTCAACGTAAATGTCTCAACCCAGTCACCCGCGGCTTATAGTCAGGTGCGGCTTATATTTGCACAAAGTTGTTTTTCTTTGTAAATATGGCTGGTGCGGCTTATACTCAGGAGCGCTCAATAGTCCACATTCTACGGTAATTAGTCGACCGATAAAACCGTGGGATGACTAAGACACAATCAGCCCTTAATGTAAAGCTCAAACACTTTATATTAATTGCCAAACTGTAGTGTTAAAAAGCAGATTATCAGTTTTGCCTGCTATTTTTGACTTTCTTTTAATTGACATTGTGATATGTAATATAAATACACAAAGAACACCTTTAGGATCGACCACAGGACTCACTTGTTGTCGTAGCTCTGCCTAAACCTGGACTTGAGCCGCTTCATCCTGGTCTGGCACTGGTCCGGCGTCCGGAAGTATCCCAGCGCAGACATCTTCTTTGAGACGATGTTGAACAGCTGAGCCCCGCGGTGCCCTCCTCTGGACCCCACCTGGTGCTTGTTCTCGCCCCAGATGTTGATGAGGGCCAGGGTCTCCGAGTCGGACCAGGCGGCTCGAGCGCTGGAGGAAACTGCAGAGAAACGTATTAGTCAGTGAACAGTATTAGAAAGTTTAAAGGTCCCATATTCTGCTCTTTTCCCCTTCACACAGTCTATTCTAAGGGCTTTGTTGATACATTTTCTCGTTGTGTAATATCCATAACATAACAGTTTACAAAAAACACCCATTTCTTGGACTGGCCCCTCCTCACTCTGAGATCTGACCCCGAACAGAGAGCAGGCTGCCTCCCCGCCAAACCCGTGCCTACCATGTAGTGGAGATGCTGCATGCGCCGTGTGCAGCGGTAAACAGCGATACACAAACACTGAATAAACATGTTCTCGCCCTGACGGTGCGTCGTGCGCGGAGTCCCACGCCCTGGATCTGACCTGGAGTTTGACGTGCTCCAGGGCCTCAACCACGGACGTGCCGTTTGGTAAATAACAAGCTAACTCTTCTATCTGTCGTATCCATCGTGTAATTACTGTGTAGCATTAGCATTAGCTGTTTTTATTCTTCCTGGAGGCGTGGCTTAAACACCGCGTCATCTTAGTGAGGAGCCCCCGTCTGCTGCTCAGCCGAGGGGGACGGAAAAGACAGTTCTCTAGTGAAAACATGAGGGAATCAATCAAAAAACACTTTGGGCACAACATACGAGGCCCAAATAGCACTGGAGGAAGGTTAGAACCTCTGAAAAGTCCATTTTGCAGGATATGGGACCCAGGGCCGCTGCTAGCTTTTTTGGTGCCCTATGCAAAATGTCTTGATGGTGCCCAAGACATTGGGCCCGCATTAAATGACCAAACCCACAATTACTTTCATTTCTTACCATGTTCATTTTATTATCTTAAATTAAATACACAATATATAGTACTATAAACACAAGATGGAAATGTAAGTTGCCAACAAAAAATATTAATAAATATCTTAAATAACTAAATAAAACTTAAATATTCAAGTGTAAAACAAATACCACCCAATAAAATACGAATATAGATAGAATCATCCAACAAGTGAAGTATATGTAAACATTATCAGGCTCCTACAAATGTGTACGTCTACATGTTCTAGCTGCAAAGTTGTTTATCAAGTCATCATATGAGAGCCTCTGTGCCAATTGGTGGTGAGTTCAAGGGGTACAAGAAACGAAATATTCATAACTGTAAATGATTACTACTACTACAATTTATTTATTTATTTTTTGCAAAAAATGAATAAAAATAGTTTATTCAGCTTTAAGAAATGCACAGGAACTGTTGTCATTGTGAATGTATCATTGGCATCATATTTATTCACGGATTAAGTGCAGTAAAAGCCCACCCACCAAATGTCCCCTAAACGCCTCAGAGTCAGACGTTAGCTGCAGAGTGGCAGGTAATAGGCTCCTCCGCTGACTCTCTCTCGTCTTCATCATTCTCTCATACTTTGCCCGGGGTCTTGGCAAAGTTGGTGGGTCTTGGTCATCCCTGTTCTCTGAGGGAGGAGCCGCGGAGGAAAGAGAGAGAGCCCTTGGCGTCGCGGTTTTATTAAATTACGTGCATGCGCTTCACTTTGGCGAGCATTCGGCAAGATCAGGCGCCAGATGCGCCAAGCGTGGGCACCGCTCGTTTTCGCCACGGCCAGGCGGCCACGGCACAGCCGATGTGGTGCCCCCTCAGGGCACTTGGTGCCCTACGCGCTGTGCGTTACGTGCTTTATGGAAGCGGCGGCCCTGATGGGACCTTTAAAGGACACATGTTACATTATTGAAAAGTTTCTAAAAGTTCTAAAGTTCTAAAAGTTTCAGTGTTCCGCCTCTGCCAATGATGTCACAAATCTGGAAAATTTGAAAGCCAATGTTTTTGTGAGGCTCAGAAAAGGAGCAGAGAACACAACAGGGTTCATAAAACTAGTGTGAGTGAAGTTAATACAACTCCAGGTGTGTTTTTGATGAGAGAACATCACAGCACTTTCATTAAGGGTTTTTCCCACGTCACATATTTTGACTCTTATTCGAGGACGAGGAGGAAAACAACACACACTGGCTGCACACCGCGCTCTTTTGCGGTGGAGCATGTTACAAAACACATGTGCGCCTCTTCCTGGACCGGCGCGACAACCCAGACACCCACGGCTTATAGTCAGGTGCGGCTTATATTTGCACAAAGTTGTTTTTCTTTGTAAATATGGCTGGTGCGGCTTATACTCAGGAGCGCTCAATAGTCCACATTCTACGGTAGTAATTAGTTAGATAAACTTCCTTCTTTTGTGGATATGGTGTGAAAATCTGAGAATGCAGATTGAATTGAGCTTTGACGACGCCATCTCCAGTATTTACTTCACACACATACAAAGCCTTACACTGTAGTGACTTGTCGTTCCATACATAACAGCTCAACAGTGTTTTTGGGGCTCAGTATTTACTGTGTGTACATTATTGGGTCCTTTCTGTAGTACAACATCATCTGAGTCGTGGAGGTTCAAATAAGTAACTTCAGAGACTAAACACAGATCCCACATGTCCCACCTGTGTCCGTGGAGATGTCCAGAGGCAGGTTCTGCTCGATGAACTGCAGATCGTCGTCGATGTCCTGGCTCTCCTCCTCGTCTCCGTCCTCAGCGTCGCACGTGGAGTCGGGGTCTGCTCTGAGGATCCGCTCCAGCTGCTCGTAATACTTACACTCCAATCTACCGTTCACGCTGCTGCAAAACAAACGCAACACACTTTAGTTTAAAATCAAATCAAATCAGTTTATTTTTATAATGCCCAAAATCACAACAACAGTTGCCTCGATGGGCCACCATGGATGTATTAAAAGAACTGGATAAGCCCCGCCCCCTCTGTCTGTGTCCCAGATTGATTAGTGGTCGTGTGAGGTACTGCAGCCTCTTGGAACCAGCCTTTTTCTAAAATGTCACATTATAATCACAGACAGGACTGAATTATTATCAGTATTTAAATAAAATAGAAGGAAATGTTCTTTTCTACCGTTTATAAAATCACAGAAAGTACCGTTTTTATCTGAAGTGACGTCACACAAACATGTGTGAGTCACATGAACGAGCGTCGGACGATACAAACAGAAGCTCGTGGAAAAGGCTCGACTAGAGACACCTGTAAGTTGTATTTTATTTCATTTCAGACGCTTCACGTGTGTCTAACATGAAGAACACAATTACATTCACACAAGCTAACGCTAACACAAAGACCTGCAGCTGCTGGTCGTTCACGTCGCTCAAAGCATCATGGGGGATTGTGGTCACGTGGTGCCCTAAAGCAAAGATGGCCGCCTCCGTATCAGGAAGTAAAGCAAAGATGGCTGCCTCCGTATCAGGAAGTAAAGCAAAGATGGCCGCCTCCGTATCAGGAAGTAAAGCAAAGATGGCCGCCTCCGTATCAGGAAGTAAATGCAGAAGTAAGACGGGGTCATGCGCCAATGAGCTCACTCCATAGGGATAAACAGGGCGCCATTTTGGATTCATCTTCCAGATTTTATTATAGTTCTATGTGGGCCACAGGTAAAAGCAGTTCAGATAACTGTCCCAGAATGCCCCTGTCCTTTGACCCTCCTTCAGGAAAAACTACAAAAAACCCCACGGGACAAAGTATAAACCTCAGGAGAACCACAGTGAAGGAGAGATCCTACTCCCACGGACGGACAGGCTGCAGATGAACTAGGACTGACATCCACTTGGACTGTGGAGCCAGAACCACTCAAGTTTAATTACATTTTCGCAAAAACAACAACACTGTTTATTTGCAACGCGTAATTCAAATAAATATGACTCTATAATTTCTGTATGATTCTGAGCAATGACTTCTTTTACCTCTGATCAACAGTGATTCAGACAAAAAACTATTGCTATTCAACACAAAAAATAGTCACATTTCTTTCTCCAAAATCTGAACTCTGCTCCAAACCACTGACAGAGGACGACTGTGGACCTCTCGTTTACAAAGACCCAAGCAGCACTGACCATTAGACATGAATAATCTTTTTCTCACGCTGCTCCCACTTCATGGAACACACTGCAAAAAAGCTGGAAGCTCCTGAACTTACCTCTTTTTCAACATTTTGATTTAATAATGCCTGTGTCTTTGATGTAAAAAGTTGTTATCGTGTGTGTTTTAAAGTCTGCATAGTCCAAATAACTATTACTCTGATTAATAGTTGACTAGTCACAATTATTGGGTTAACTGTTGCGACTCTAATATTAGATAATTCTTTGCTTCGTTCAGGGTGCAGCTAGATATTGACGATATATCAAAACGTCGATAATATTCTCAATGTTATTATGAAGATATGTAACATTTTAATATCAAGTCAATAGTTTGTGGTAAAAAATGCTGCAAAAACGTATTAAAAAACCTTCAATTAAGGGTTTAAGGTGACATTTTTTGCCTTTTTGGTTTTAATTTTACAGACATTTCACATTTGTCTGATAATTAAACCTCAACAATTAGATTTAAAGTCATGTTTGAACACATTTCCGTTGAATTGACATAATATTGTCTGAAAATCATTAATAGAATACTCCAAAAAGATGTCTACATTCATTTTTGCCGATATTGATCACCCCTAAGTAAGGCCAACATGACATCATTCTAGATAATAACTGCACGTGTGGTTCTGACGATTACAAAATGGTGAGCAGTTTGAAAACATAATTAGCTGCTGTGTGATTGGACTCACCTGCTCATTTGTGTGAAGTATCTGCGCAGGCGTTTGATTCTGGACCTGCACTGCTCGGGCGTCCTCCTGTAGCCGCGCTCCGACAGTTTGTGGGAGATTTGTGCGAGGAGCTGTCGGCTTTTGAGTCGTCGAGGGCTCGCCACGTTCATGCCCCAGACGTCCAGCAGAATCACCGTCTCCTCGTCCGACCAGTGCACCTTCGAGTCGGGGCTCACGGACGGCTTGGGGCTGTCTGGAATACATTTAAACATGGCCACAGTATTATCAGTCTGAAGAAAAAATGGTTCCGATATACAATGGGCTGTAGGACTAATGTTCTCTAGAGCAGTGGTTCTTAACCGTAGGGCCGCGAGCACCTCCTTGAGGGCCGCACGACATAGAACTATAATAAAACCTGGAAGATGAATCCAAAATGGCCGCCCTGTTTATCCCTATGGCCTGAGCTCATTGGTGCATGACCCCAAAAAAATGTCTTACTTCTGCATTTACTTCCTGATACGGAGGCTGACATCTTTGTTTTACTTCCTGATACGGAGGCGGCCATCTTTGTTTTACTTCCTGAAACGGAGGCGGCCATCTTTGCTTTACTTCCTGATACGGAGGCGGCCATCTTTGTTTTACTTCCTGAAACGGAGGCGGCCATCTTTGTTTTACTTCCATGATACGGAGGTGGCCATCTTTGCTTTACTTCCTGATACGGAGGCTGCCATCTTTGTTTTACTTCCTGATACGGAGGCGGCCATCTTTGCTTTACTTCCTGATACGGAGGCGGCCATCTTTGCTTTAGGGCGCCACGTGACCACAATCCCCCACTTCATATAAAAACGGTAATTTCTGTGATTTTATAAACGGTAGAAAAGAACATTTCCTTCTATTTTATTTAAATACTGATAATAATTCAGTCCTGTCTGTGATTATAATGTGACATTTTAGAAAAAGGCTGGTTCCAAGAGGCTGCAGTACCTCACACGACCACAAATCAATCTGGGACACAGACAGAGGGGGCGTGTCTTATCCAGTTCATTTAACACATCCATGCCGCACGATCACTAAAATATAATACATTTAATATGAGATTGGGCCTCGAGTTACTTTAGACAGAAAAAGTCGGGCCTCAAGGTAAAAAAAGGTTAAGAACCCCTGCTCTAGAGCAGTGTACGGGGACCCCTAGGGGTACATGAGCAAATACCAAGGGATACTTGGAATGGTTTGAGGTTTTAAAAGTTGATAAAATGTACTTTTATCTGAATCAAAAAGAGTCATTAGTTGTAAATTTAGCATCTTTTTGGAGTATCTTGGCCCATAAATATAATTAAAAGTAAAATATAATCGTAATAATTGACAATATGCAAGAACTAAACCCATTTATTTACCTGAAACTCAAGTTATGGGGTACTCTGAGTGTGAAACAAAGCTTAGGCAGTACTTGAGACAAAGAAGGACGGGAACCCCTGCTCTAGAGAACATTGAATGTCATGACTGCTTGTTATAAAGTACAATCTGTTTTTACCCAGGACATATGGTAAAAGCATCTATTCAGGAGAAAATGAGACCACAGCACTTTCTCTGCATCTATTTAGAAAACATTCTGTCCTACAAGAGAAGCCGGGAGTGTGCCGTTTACATGCTGATGTTTGTCTGTGCGCTGACGGCTGAAAAGTGCTTAGAAACTCATTGCGGTGAATATTTAGGTTGCTGACACTGCACCAGGAAAGTGAGCAATACGTTGGACTTTAACATAAACTAGATCTGTTTTTCACGTTCAAATCTGTAAAAAAATCAGGTACAGCCCCTTTAAAGTGCCCACGACAGGTCGGGCGACTCATTTAACCAAAATGTAGTTCAAATAAACATATTTCAAAATTAGCTAAAATTCTTTACAAATTTTACACCGTTTTCGCAATTTTTAGCTTTTTAATTTTACTTCCTGGTTTTAAACGATGACATCAAGCTAGGAAATTACCATAGCAACAACACTGTACACTGGGCCAAAACTCATCTAATGTCACATTATTTGGATTTGACAAATAAAAACAAATGTGAACACCTTTAATTTAGTTGAATTAATGTTTAAAGGGTCAAAAAAGTAGTTTATTTTGTGTAAATTATGCATAACCTTTGTCTCCCCAGTGTGATGTCATCAGTTTGTTTACTTCCTGTATTTTTCAACTTGTTTATCATCTTTTCTCCACAAACAGCGACCTGATTGGTGTAAAACTATAATTTCTATTTACAACAAGTATTAATACACTAAATAAAGTCAAAATTAGAAAATCATAGAAACCTGTCATACGCACTTTAAAGTCTATATGACAGGTTCTAATACATTTCTAATTAAGTTTTGGTGGGACGGCATGTCATGGTTTTACATTTGTGAAGCTGCAGATTGTGAAGAAATTTAGAAAAATAAAATGTTAAAATTACAGGAAGCAGATTAGATTTGTAGCCCGTGTCCAACCGGGATCTGCAAGTATGAAACTTCACAAAAACGGTCAAGGACAAATAGATAAAATCTGAAACATAATCATATTCACTACATTTTACTGAAATGTGTTGTCTAACCTGTCATAGAGTTTAAACATGCTCTTGAGTGTCTTTACTGATCCTGGCATGTTTCACAACTTAAAACAGTGCATTTAGTGAAAACCACAAATGCCTTTGTCATCAGAGGAAATGACCATGAGGAAGAAGAAAGAAGAAATGCACAGAACAAGTTTG
This sequence comes from Rhinogobius similis, assembly GCA_019453435.1. Taxonomy (NCBI): domain Eukaryota; kingdom Metazoa; phylum Chordata; class Actinopteri; order Gobiiformes; family Gobiidae; genus Rhinogobius; species Rhinogobius similis. Next base: position 51,062,854 of record CM033619.1, on the reverse strand, counting down.
GCCTCGATTTATGGACTTAAAAACAGCACAGAACAGAGTGTTCTCGAGAGCCTCCGAGAATATGAGCTTGTAAACAGAATTAATGAAACAAACGCAAATCTAAATACAACTTTTGATCAGAAAACAGTGTTATATATTATGGTTAAAAAAACTGAGAAAAGGTAAATCTTCCATAATATCTCAATAAAGTTAGAACAGAGTGAGCAAAAGGAATCTGAAAAGCTAACGAAGCACTGGATAATGGTAGTAACAATAGTACACAAGCTTTGTACCTGTGTAATCGCCCCATATTGAGATTAGAGGGGAGTCACTTGAATTGTCTTCATCCGCTGAGGAGTTTCTAAAAAGAGAAAAATGGCATTAGTTAGTTATGTGAACCAACTGAATTCCAAAGTGTGGCCTGCAGAGCGAGCAACTATGAGAAATATGTACGGGATAGATGTGCAACAGAAATGTGGTTAACAACTGTGAAAACGGCTCAAAGAGTTCAACGAGTTCAACAAATGGATGAGTAAATATCTGGATATGTTTGTGAACAAATAAAACTAAAGGAAAAAGAAAAGAAGAGACAGGTGGGTACAAAGCTCCAATTAAAACAGTTCTGGAGATACGGAAAATCAGTAATAACGTGCTTTGTTTACATTGCATACATAGTGTCTAGAATGTGCTAAAATGTGCACATGAATCCAACACAAAAAGGTGAATGGACCATAAAATGACACACCACAAATCTGCAGAAACATTATACCATCTCATATCAGTTACACTAGACGTTTTTGTTTCTTTTTGAGGTCATTTTGAGAAGTTTGAATTACGACACGATATACTCAATGTTGCATATCTCCAAAACAACACAAATCATTTCTCAACATCTCCCACCTTTATTGTCCAGTACATTGTCTAGAATAAAAACGATGTTGGCTACACAAAGAAGCCCTTTAGCAAGACATTTGGCTGAATAAATACACTGGACATTCATTCATTTTAAACGAACATTTGTAGTAAGGCTGCAACAAATTAATCGATTCATCACAACTAATCAATTATTGGATTAATTGTTAACTAATTTAGTTAGTAATCAAATAATCGTTAAAGGTCCATATACAGGCTCCAAAACAGCTTTTAGGAATTATATTGAATTGCACAAAAATGAGGCGGAAAATGTGTAAATCGAGTGCATTTGATGAAAACACGCACGACATGCACAACACGTACAACAACACGTACAACAACATGTACAACAACATGTAGAACACACACAACAACATGCACAACACGCACGACACACACGGCAACATGCACAACACGTACAACAACATGCACGACATGCACGACATGCACAACACCACACACGGCACACACGGTAGCAGCACGACGCGTACAACAATATGTACAACACGCACAACAATATGCACAACACACACAACAACATGCACAACACGCACAACAATACGTACAACAACATGTACAACACACACAACAACACACACGGCACACGCGATAAGCACAACACACACGGCGGCAGCAAGACGCGTACAATATGTACAACACGCACAACATCACGCACGACATGCCCAACACGCACAACATCACGCACGACATGCACAACACGCACAACAACATGCACAACACACACAACAACATGCACAACACACACAACACGCACGACACCCACGACATGCACAACAACATGCACAACAACATGTACAACACGCACAACATGCACAACACGCACAACATGTACAACACACATGACATAAATGCACTGCACTGTCCTCAAACGGCTTCACTTCTGCTTCATCCGGGTCAACTTTTGTAAACATTCTGTCATCATCTTTAATCACTGCTCGACTGTTCAATTATGACGTCAGCTGCAGCCCTAAGTTGTAGCAGTAAACGTCTGAACTTTGATAATATCCTGAGTGTTAACATGTAACATTTAATATCGAGTCAATAGTTTGTGGTAAAAAATGCTGCAAAAACGTATTCAAATGTTTAGGAACAAATGTTATGTTGTAAACCTTCAATTAAGGGTTTAAGGTGACATTGTTTGCCTTTTGGATTAATTTTACAGACATTTCACATTTGTCTGATAATTAAACCTCAACAATTACACTTAAAGTCATGTTTGGACACATTTCCGTTGGATTGTCATGTACCTCTGTGGTAAGGCCTTGGCTGGTTGCTTTCGGGGAGCGTCTTTATAGTCGGTCTGCTTCCTCTTGCGCAGCACTCGTCCTCCTTTCACCTGACTGGACTCGCTCACGTCGTCCGTCTCCATGGACAAGGTCAGGTCCGCGCTGTCGGCGCTCCTGGGCTCAGTGGTTTTACCGGGACAGGGGCTGAGGTCTCTGCTGCTGTGGTCCTGCTCCGAGTTTGGGGTGAGCTCCAGGAGGGCGGAGTCCGGGGCGGGTTTGGCCTCAGACGGGAGCGACAGAGCGGAGAGGATGCAGTCGTCCATCGGCAACAGTCTGGAACCTGTGGATGACAAGAAACATTAGTAGTGCACTATTTGATCATTTTGAGGTCACTGTGGAGAAATAGGACCTCTGCGTTTGATTTAGTGTAGGGGAGGGGCTTATGGCGCAGATCGACTCAGGGCGGCTGCGGCTTTAGAAGATTACCAAGTGTGGGGAGTGAACAACTAATGCACAAAATTGTACAAAGTCTCGTTACATTATCTGTTTTTACACAAGATATGAGAACTAAAGGTCCCATATTCTGCTCTTTTCCCCTTCACACAGTCTGTCCTCAGGGCTTTGTTGATACATTTTCTCGTTGTGTAATATCCATAACATAACAGTTTACAAAACACACCCATTTCTTGGACTGGCCCCCCTCCTGCAAAAGCAAACGGCTCACTCTGAGATCTGACCCCCCCGAACAGAGAGCAGGCTGCCTCCCCCGCCCAACCCGTGCCTCCCCTGTAGTGGAGATGGTGCATGTGCCGTGTGCTCCGGTAAACAGCGATACACAAACACTGAATAAACATTTTCTGGTCCTGACGGTGCGTCGTGCTGAGTCCTACGTCCTGGATCTGACCTGGAGTTTGACGTGCTCCAGGGCCTCAACCACGGACGTGCCGTTTGGTAAATAACAAGCTAACTCTTCTATCTGTCGTATCCATCGTGTAATTACTGTGTAGCATTAGCATTAGCTGTTTTTATTCTTCCTGGAGGCGTGGCTTAAACACCGCGTCATCTTAGTGAGGAGCCCCCGTCTGCTGCTCAGCCGAGGGGGACGGAAAAGACAGTTCTCTAGTGAAAACATGAGGGAATCAATCAAAAAACCACTTTGGGCACAACATACGAGGCCCAAATAGCACTGGAGGAAGGTTAAAACCTCTGAAAAGTCAATTTTGCAGGATATGGGACCTTTAAAAGAGTTGAAAGCTATGAGTTTCATGTAATAAAGTAAAATATGTTTTGCCCCAGAACAGATTTTATGTAAAAGCAACTCAAAAATCAAACATAGACCGGTGCATGCTGTCTGTATCTAATGATAAGACAGTTTATCCACCGCTAATCCAGGAAGTGCACTGATAATTACAATATTTTTGGGGCCTAGTAGTTATCGTTTGTGTATTTTCTGCAATAGTGAGGAATTATTATTTTTATGCTAGAATAAAATGTGTGCTTTTGAGAGTCAAACAAGTACACTTCTATGACACACTGTAGATACTAACTGACGCCTAAAGTGCTTCATGCAGCTTTTAATTTGCTGCTGTTATTGTTTTCCAAAGAAATTGTACATTTAAAAAAGGGTTTACTGGGATTTTGCCCTTTAAGAGTTCTACAGTGGCATAAATCGAGATAATTTGATAAAGCAATATAATAACACTTCAGCATTTGTAATCGTGACGGCCCAATGATCAGTGATGTATCCAAATTTGATGTCTTGCACCACCAGACACCCACACCAGACACCCACACCAGACACCCGCGCAAAGGCCAGGTTTATCACGCCCAAAACTGCGTCCCAGCAGCAGCAGCACTCGTCCACAGATCGTCCATTTTTATAAATAGCCATCTGGAGGTTCTTTCTGCTGTTCATGCCCAGTGAGCAAGACAGACGGAAACTGTTTATAGTTTTGTTTTTGCCTTTAAGCCAGGCATGTCCAAACTCAGGCCTGGGGGTCAAAGGCGGCCCTCAGACCAATTTTTCTTGGCCCTTAGTCTTCCTGGTGAACTGGCCCACATTGTCCTGATAAGTACTATTTACAGCACATTTCAGATTTTCTACAATTCCAACCTAAATAACTAACATTTTGGTGCAGCACAGACCTGATATTAAGGCACTGAGACTGAATGTAGATGTGGTGGAGCTTAAAGGACCCATATTCTGCTCTTTTCCCCTTCACACAGTCTATTCTAAGGGCTTTGTTGCAAAATGTTTGCGTTGTGCAATATCCATAACATAAGTTTCCAAAAAACACCCATTTCTTGGACTGGCCCCCCTCCTTGCAAAATGGTGGTGCATGCGCCGTGTGCTCCGGTAAACAGCGATAGACAAACACTGAATAAACATTTTCTGGTCCTGACGGTGCGTCGTGCTGAGTCCTACGTCCTGGATCTGACCTGGAGTTTGACGTGCTCCAGGGCCTCAACCACGGACGTGCCGTTTGGTAAATAACAAGCTAACTCTTCTATCTGTCGTATCCATCGTGTAATTACTGTGTAGCATTAGCATTAGCTGTTTTTATTCTTCCTGGAGGCGTGGCTTAAACACCGCGTCATCTTAGTGAGGAGCCCCCGTCTGCTGCTCAGCCGAGGGGGACGGAAAAGACAGTTCTCTAGTGAAAACATGAGGGAATCAATCAAAAAACCACTTTGGGCACAACATACGAGGCCCAAATAGCACTGGAGGAAGGTTAGAACCTCTGAAAAGTCCATTTGGCAGGATATGGGACCTTTAAAACATCAGATAAATGCAGCTTTTTGAACATTTCACAATTGATTTGTGGCCCTCCGCTTGGTCTATATTTCAATATGTGGCCCTCGATGGACAAAGTCTGGACACCCCTGCTTTAATCCAATTAGAGATAAGGAGGGTTATTCATCTTGCTGGGCAGAACAAAACTTCAAATTAATATACATTTTCTTAATTGTTTACCATTTCCTTGTAACTTTTTACTATAATCTAGCGCGATATTCGTTTATTCATTTGTAGAACTTTCACAATTCGAACAATGATTCTGTTCTTCTAAAGTTTCATGCATTCTTCTTCTTATTGCTTTCGCCGGCACATTTCAGCATCTTTGAAACGTGTAGGATTTCTTTACCTTTCTCCTCGAAAAATCCCAGGTTTCTGTGATGTTCCACCACAGCTTTCATGTCCTCAGGAGAAAAGAACGACTGTAAACAATCCTCTAACAAACAGGGCGCGTCGCCGAGGAGAGCCGCCACCTGACGAGACAAGACACCGACACGCTTCAGGGGAATGTGTATCACCACATCATCAGTACATTCTGCTGGAGTCCAACACCGGCCCGGGGGACTTGTAGTCAATGTGAATAGAAATGATGTTGTGTTGGAGGAGGATGTTGTCCAAAGTCAGGACTATTCTGGACTTTCCCTCCCACCCGCTCCACAAAGTGCTGGTCAAGAGCTCATTTAGCAACTGTTACTGCCACGATGCTCCACCGAGAGACACAGGAAATCATTCAAACACTGAACTCTGTGCTGTAAAAACCCTCTTGTGAAGTCACTGTGCAATATTAAAGTGCGTATGACGGGTTTCTATGATTTCTAATTTTGACTTTATTCAGTGCATTAATACTTGTTGTAAATATAAATTATAGTTTTACACCAATCAGGTCACTGTTTGTGGAAAAAAGTTGAAAAACCTGTTGAAAAATACAGGAAGTAAACAAACTGATGACATCACACTGTGGAGACAAAGATTATGCGTCATTTACACAAAATAAACTACTTTTTTGACCCTTTAAACATTAATTCAACAAATTAAAGGTGTTCACATTCATTTTTATTTGTCAAATCAAAATAATGTGACATTAGATGAGTTTTGGCCCAGTGTACAGTGCTGTTGCTATGGTAATTTCCTACCGTGATGTCATCATTTACAACCAGGAAGTAAAATTAAAAAGCGAAAAATTGCGAAAACGGTGTAGAATTTGTAAAGAATTTTAGCTAATTTTGAAATATGTTTATTTGAACTACATTTTGGTTAAATGAGTCGTCCGACCTGTCATGGGCCCTTTAAGCCCACTGTGCAATATTAAGCCCACTGTGCAATATTAAGTCCACTGTGCAATATTAAGTCCACTGTGCAATATTAAGTCCACTGTGCAATATTAAGTCCACTGTGCAATATTAAGTCCACTAACTGTACATGATCATGTGAATATGTAAAAAGACAAGGATAGTAGAGTTAAGCTTATTGTAAATTGTTCATATCGGGGGTTTAGTTGATTAATAAAGATACTTTATAAGTTAAGTTAAAGGGCCCATGACAGGTTGGACTACTCATGTGGCTAAAATGCAGTTCAGATAAATATATTTCAAAGTTTGTTAAAATACTTTACAAATTTTATCCCAGTTTAGCAATTTTTTAGGTTTTTAATTTCACTTCCTGGTTGTAAATGATGACATCACACTAGGAAATTACCAAGGGACCATCCTGTACATTGGGCAAAAAACTCATCTAATGTCAGATTTTTTTTAAATTTCAGATAAAAATACATGTGAACACCTTTATTTTGATGAAATTATGTTTAGATTATCAAAAAAGTAGTTTCTTTTGTGTAAATGATGCATAACCTTTGTCTCCCTAGTGTGATGTCATCAGTTTGTTTACTTCCTGTAACTTTCAACAGATTTTCCAATTTTTCTCCAAAAACATACTCAATACTCAAATACTCAATTTGTGTAAAACTATAATTTATATTTACAACAGGAATTAATACACCAAATAAAGTCAAAATTAGAAAATGATCAAAACCTGTCATTCGCACTTTAAATGGGGTTGATCATTATAGATCTATTGTATTTTATTTTTATTTTATATATATCTTATTTTGTTTCTAATACTTTACTGTCTCTACTGGTCGGTTGCACATGTAACAAAAAGAATTTCCCCTTAGGATAAATAAAGTAATTCTGATTCTGATTGAAGACAATAGTGGCTTATGTGCCAAGTAAATGTCAAAGTCGTCATTACTTGCTTGAAAAGTAGGACAGGAAAGTTGGTGGAGATATCGAAAGATTTATAATATAGCAAAATAGGAAAACCCAGTGTATCGTCTTTAAATAAAACGATTAAAAATGGCCCTAAAAAGAGTCAGAAACGCCTAGTGTACAGTAACAAACAAGAACGCCTAGTGCACAGTAACAAACAAGAGTATAAGGCTGGTGGTTCTGCGCGTTTGTGGTTAATTTTATGGTCCGTTCATGTGATACTTGAACATTTACAGACACATTTCAGCACATTCCTGATGCACTGTTTGAATGTCGTCTGATATTACTCGTGCGTTATGGCAGCGGGTGAGGTACAGGAGGATAAAGTGCACCTGTGTGAAGTCCGGCGCAGGTAAAAGCTCCTCCAGTCTCGTGATGAACTCCCAAACCAACATCTCCAGAGCCGTGTCAAACTTTGGGCCGTAGAAGTCGGGGAAGATCTCCTGTGAGCCGAGACACAAAGCAGGAAACAATCAAACATCACTGTCTCAACACAGGGATTAACTTAACAAACATATTATTCTAGTGAGAGCAGCGTGACCAGAGGAGCAGTGAGGGAAGTGCATTGAAGCCTCCCCCTCGTTCTTTTATTTAAATAGAATGCTAAAAAGTGGCTTGTAGAGAGACAGACTTGTGAGCCCTGATTTTAGATAATTGTTTTATCTTTGCCGTCTGCAGTGTTCATTTGTTTATGTGTGATTTTTAAGTGTATTCACCTGTGCATATTTGATCTGGCAAAGGGACCACTGATGCAAATGAGCTCATATCAACTAACTCAGACACATTTACACTGCACATTAATCAGCGTTTTAGACCAGTTTTGGGCTGGTTTTAGACTTGTTCTTGACCAGTTTTAGTCCTATTTCAGACCAGTTTCAGACCACTTTGTAGTCCAGTTTTAGATCCGGTTTAAGACCATTTTTAGTTCTGGTTTAGACAAGTTTTAGACAAGTTTTAGACCAGTTCTAGACCGGTTTTAGACCACTTGTAGTCCAGTTTTAGATCCGGTTTAAGACCATTTTTAGTTCTGGTTGAGACAAGTTTTAGACCAGTTCTAGACCAGTTTTAGACCAGTTCTAGACCAGTTTTAGTCCTATTTCAGACCAGTTTTAGTCCTATTTCAGACCAGTTTTAGACCACTTGTAGTCCAGTTTTAGATCCGGTTTAAGACCATTTTTAGTTCTGGTTGAGACAAGTTTTAGACCAGTTCTAGACCAGTTTTAGACCAGTTCTAGACCAGTTTTAGTCCTATTTCAGACCAGTTTTAGACCACTTGTAGTCCAGTTTTAGATCCGGTTTAAGACCATTTTTAGTTCTGGTTGAGACAAGTTTTAGACCAGTTCTAGACCAGTTTTAGTCCTATTTCAGACCAGTTTTAGACCACTTGTAGTCCAGTTTTAGATCCGGTTTAAGACCATTTTTAGTTCTAGTTTAGACAAGTTTTAGACCAGTTCTAGACCAGTTTTAGTCCTATTTCAGACCAGTTTTAGATCACTTTGTAGTCCAGTTTTAGATCCGGTTTAAGACCATTTTTAGTTCTGGTTTAGACAAGTTTTAGACCAGTTTTAGGCCTATTTCAGACCAGTTTTAGACCACTTGTAGTCCAGTTTTAGATCCGGTTTAAGACCATTTTTAGTTCTGGTTTAGACAAGTTTTAGACCAGTTTTAGGCCTATTTCAGACCAGTTTTAGACCACTTGTAGTCCAGTTTTAGATCCAGTTTGGATTTGGTTTGGTCCCTGTTTGGTCCTGATTTAGTCCTAACTATCCTGGTTGAGAAGAAAAAAAAACAAAACATCAGACAATGTCCTTTTTCAAATAAACAAATATATACATCATTTTATGTCACCAGCATAAAGAGGACAAATCTCTTGAATCCAACTCTCTGATTCAAAGAACACATACTCTACATCATTTGTATTTTTCTTGGCCTTTAAACATGCCATTTACTTCGACTTTGCATCTTTTAGAACTTAAGAAAATGCATCTACTGAAAGCACACATTCTTTGTACATTTAAGGCGTTCCCCATCGTGTTATTCAAGTATAGGAGCTATTAGACTCACTGTCAACAATCAACAACATGATTATTCTAAAGATTGCATGACAGAAAGACAGAATACACAGCATTTTACCTGAAAAAAGTGATTTCGTTTTGAAGAATCCTTTAACAACGAGTGAACAAGCTCAACAAATTTAGCTTGTGATTCTTCTACTCGATCAAGATTCTCCTGTTTTAAAAAAAACAAACAAACAAATAAAACACTGACAATGATTAATGGACGACTTGATTTGCAGCTCCGTTTTGATGCATTTTTACACTTACAGGACGATCCTTCCAGGTGCTGGGAGCTTTAATTCTATCCAGATGGTATTGAATGTCATTAGTGTCCAGTGGCTCTTCTCCTCGACACATCTCCAACACGAGCTACGAGACAAACAAGAGAATGAGGAATGTAGTCCAGATAAATCAGAACAAATGGTCGCCACGTTTTATGGCCGTTTTCACACACTGTTCACACACACTTCCTACTGGATTTGTGCCTTCCACGTGAAGGAGAAGACTTCCAGGTCAGTACTTTTTTGAATAGCTCTTTGACCCTGAATCCATCATTACCACGGAATCTAAATATATAACGACGAATGTAGAATAAAGCAGTTACATAATAATATCAATGAGTGTCATGATACAATTCACACTGATTTTGATACAGATTTAATAATAATAATACATTTTATTTATAAGCGCCTTTCAAAACACCCAAGGACACTGTACATCAGTGGTTCCCAACCTTTTTTGTCTCAAGGACCCCCTAAGTTTTGTGTCCCACTCAGAGTACCCCTTAATTTGAGTTTCCGACAAATACATGGGTTTACTAGTGGAATGTAGTCAGTTATTACTATTGTATGTATCGCTTTAATTATATTTATGGTCCAAGACACTCCAAAGAGATGCTAAATTCACAACTAATCATAATTTTTTTTTAACAGATAAAAGTACATTTCTTCATCATTGAAACCATTCCAAGTACCCCCTGGTAATTCCTCAAGTACCCCTTGGGGTCCCCGTACCCCTGGTTGGGAAACACTGCTGCACATGACAACAAGAAAATAAAAAAACAACAGAATAAAACCCACAAACAGAACTGGATGATGGAGTTGGAGTGACTGAGTTATGTGGAGTAGGATTGAGTCTATTCTGGTTTTATTTTATATACAATACAATAATATACAAAGTAATAGTATTTTCTCACTATTTTAGTAGTTGAGTAGTTAAACAGTGATATCTACTGTACATTGAGACTTTTTAAATACATTATCAACCAAACACAAGGCGACCAAAGGCTTCTAAATACAGAAAAACTAGGCATAAAATGTATTATTGATAACAGTTATGAATTGTTTATTATTTTTTGACATTTTGATTAAATAATGCCACAGCCTTTTTTATAAAAAGGTCTTTTTAGAGTCTGTATTGACCTTATTCCTGAAGTTGTCGTACGCTCCGCCGTCTTGTTTTCGTTGTAGTTCACACGGAGCAGACGAGCTCAACAGAAAATAAGTTCTACTCGACTAAAAAGACGTTTTCAGGAAATCGTTGCGTTGTTGACTTGTTGTTGCTCGTGTTCATTAAACATTTTACACAAATCAATCTACTTTATGTAACATTTTAGCGTCAGACTTTTCCCTCGTTTGTCATTAGCTTTAACAGAGTTCTCGTCAAACGGAAGTGAACTACAACGGAAACAAGACGGCGGCGCGTACGGCAACTTCAGGAATAAGGGGAATAGCATTTTTGTTGCTCATAGTCACGTTCTTTTTTCACTTTGTCATTTTTTGTCACAATTTTTGTCGCTTTTAGTCAAATTTTTGTCGCTTTTAGTCAAATTTTTGTCACTTTTAGTCAAATTTTTGTCTCTTTTAGTCCCGTTTTTCTCGCTATATAGAATTTTTCCGCTTATGGTCATGTTTTTGTCGCTTCTCGTAGGGTTTTTGTCACTTTTAGCCACATTTTTGTCACTTCTAGTCGTGTTTTTGTGCCACTTTATTCACCTTATTCTGCCCCGCCCACTTTTGCCTCTTTTTGCCACAGATCACACTTTTGTTGTAAACGCACTTCCGTTTGACGAGAACTCTGTTAAAGCTAATGATGAACGAGGGAAAAGTCTGAGGCTAAAATGTTACATAAAGTAGATTGATTTGTGTAAAATGTTTAATGAACACGAGCAACAACAAGTCACAACGCAACGATTTCCTCAAAACGTCTTTTTAGTCGAGTAGAACTTATTTTCTGTTGAGCTCGTCTGCTCCGTGTGAACTACAACGGAAACAAGACGGCGGCGAGTACGACAACTTCAGGAATAAGGAGAATAGATCAAGATCATTCCAAAATTACTTCAGAAATGTCCAAATTTGACCTATTTATGTGATTTTTTTTTCAGAGTCAATACATGCCCTAATCATTCATTCATTCATTTTCTACTAGTAATTCACTGAAAGACACGTTCCTGTTCTAAACTGTGTGTTGCAACACCATTAAACACTTATCCTCTTACAAAACATTTAAGAAACATTCACAAGAGTGGCTGGTGAACACATTTACACGCACACACTAAAACCTATTTGGCCGCTCACTGTACATTTTTGTAAATATTAATATGTAAGTTGAAAAATCTGTCGACAATTACAGGAAGTAAATAAACTGATGACATCACACTGGGGAGACAAAGGTTATGTATAATTTACACAAAATAAATGACCCTTTAAACTTTGATTCAACAAAATAAAGGTGTTCACATGTTTTTCTTTGTCAAATGAACAAAATCTGTGACATTAGATGAGTTTTGACCAGTGTACAGTCTGGTTGCTATGGTAATTTCCTAGCGTGATGTCATACTTTACAACCAGGAAGTAAAATTTAAAACCTAAAATATAGCTAAACTGGGGTAAAATTTGTAAAGATTTTAGTAGAAATGTGAATATATTTATCTTAACTGCATTTTAGTTAAATGTGTATTTCAACCTGTCATAGGCCCTTTAATATGGTTTGTGGCCCACAGATGGGTCTTTCTTTCTTTCTTGCCCTGATGTAAACCTTATCTTAGATTTTCACATCATTTTACATTAATTAATATTTGTCTGATCTGAAGGTATTAAAAAGATTCTTTGCTAATACTAACATCCTATTTTAATTATGAATATTTGTTTATAATAGAACTCAAAATATCTACAACAACATTTTTAGTATCGTGATATTGTTCTAAACTGTGTACCCGACACCATTAAACACTTATCCTCTTACAAAACATTTAAGAAACAAGAGTGGCTGGTGAACACATTTACACGCACACACTAAAACCTGTCTATTTAGCCGCTCACTGTACATTTTTGTAAATATTGTATTAGATTTTGTGTTGATGTTGTGTCTGTTGTTGTCCGTTTTATTGACATCATGGCCGAGGGACTACAGAAGAAAAATAGCCTCTTTGGTTAATTCTGGCTGTTTTACTCATGTTTTATTCATGTGTTTTATGAAACTGCACTGTCCCCTTTTGGAAATAAACTAAACTAAACATTGGAATTTCCCCATTGTGGGACAAATAAAGGATTTCTTATCTTCTTCGCCGACATCGCCCGCTCCACATCGATACATCCCTTAAGTTAATACAAAAGCCATAAAGGCGTGTAGTGTTACTGACCCTGGCCCGCAGCCCGAGGATCAGCTGCGCTCTCTGGTTGTAGCTCATGAGCTCCGGAACCAGCTCCGTCACCATGGCAACGAACTCCTCCAACATCCCGTAGTGCTGCACGAGGCTCTGCTGCACGACCTGCCACACGGTCGCCGACAGGAGCTGCAGCGGCGGGGCCAACAGGCGGAGGTAGCGCATCGGGAGTCCATTACCTGAGGGACACACGGCATTAGAGAGCTCCGTACGTTCACCAGTTCCTCTAAATCAGGGGTTCTTAAAGGGCGTATGACGGGTTTCTATGATTTTCTAATTTTGACTTTATTTAGTGCATTAATATCTGTTGTAAATAGAAATTATAGTTTTACACCAATCAGGTGACTGTTTGTGGAGAAAAGTTGAAAAACATGTTGAAAAATACAGGAAGTAAACGAACTGATGACATCACACTGTGGAGACAAAGGTTATGCATCATTTACACAAAATACTACTACTGTTTTGACCCTTTAAACATTAATTCAACAAAATGAAAGGTGTTCACATTTATTTTTATTTGTCAAATCAAAATAACGTGACATTAGATGAGTTTTGGCCCAGTTTACAGTGCTGTTGCTATGGTAATTTCCTAGCGTGATGTCATCATTTACAACCAGGAAGTAAAATTAAAAAGCTAAAAATTGCGAAAACTGTGTAAAATGTGTAAAGAATTTTAGCTAATTTTGAAATATGTTTATCTGAACTACATTTTGGTCAAATGAGTAGCCCGACCTGTCATGGGCCCTTTAATCTTTTTTTTACCTTGAGGCTAGAGCTGGGCGATATGACAAAAAATGATTATCACGATTTCCTTGGGGCCAGGTCATGATTTCGATTTTTATCACGATTCATGTTCACTTTGTGTTTTTCTATTGCCTTTAACAGAGCTGCACAATTTAGAAAAAATATCTAATTGTGATTTTTCTGACCCGTGCGATTAAGATTAGATTTGCGATTTAGAACAATAGGATTCTGTTTTGTTGCTTTTTAGTTTTCAGTTGTGTGTTCAGTTGTGTTTGTCATATTTAAATGAGTCTTTGTCGTTTTTTTGTCACGTTTTTTTTCACGTTTTTGTCGCTCTTGAGTTGTGTTTCTTGTTTGCAGGTGTGTTTTGGTTACATTTGAGCTCATTTTTATCGATTTTGGTCACGCTTTTTTTGCTTTTTGTGTCGATTTCGTTTAATTGTGCAGCCCTTGTCTATAAGAGGTAAATAAAGTCATTTGCTCAGAGGCTTCAGAGGCTAAACAACAGGAGAAAAGTGTGTTTGAACAGACAGCTGCATTAAAGACAGAAAAACAATGAATCACGATACGTCGATTTCAGAAAAATAGCAGATTGTCACAGGGACGAGCTCACGATTCGATTTTTATCACCGTATCGCCCAGCTCTACTTGAGGCCCGACTTTTTCCATCTAAAGTAACTCGAGGCCCAATCTCATATTAAATGCATTATATTTTAGTGATTGTGCGGCCCTCAAGACTGTGCTCGCGGCCCTACGGTTGAGAATCACTGCTCTAAATGATATCATGTAGTGACTATAAACTCGTTACGTTGCTAAAGTGCACTGGTCTATATGATTAGGTTAAGAATAATGAAGAAAAATACACACCCTGTCTCTCGTCTTCTGGGCTGAAGTTAAAGTGCGTATGACAGGTTTTAACAATGTTCTAATTTTGATTTAATTTGGTGTGTTAATACCTATTGTACATAAAAATTATTGTTTTACACCAATCGAGTCATAGTTTGTAGAGAAAAGTTGAAAAATCTATTTGAAATTACAGGAAGTAAAAAAAATTGATGACATCACACCGGGGAGACTCATTCCATCCAAAGGTTTTGCATAATTTACACAAATGAACAACTTATTTTACCCTTGAAACATTAATTCAACAAAATAAAGGTGTTCACATGTATTTTGATTTGTCGGACAAAAAAAACCTCTGACATTAGCCGAGTTTGAGTCCAGTGTGCAGAGTCATTTCCTAGTGTGATGTCATCATTTACAACCAGGAAGTGATATTACAAAACTAAAAAAATTGGCTAAAAATTATAAAATTTGTAATTATTTTTTGCCAAACTTTAAATAGATTTATCTTAACTGTATTTTAGTTACATGAGTAGTCTAACCTGTCATAGGCCCTTTAAAGCTGCACTCAAGTGTTCAACCAAAGCCTGAATCTACTTTTGTTTTTTAAAATACGGTACGACCTATACTGATCGTCGATATGTGAAAAAGTACAAATATCATGCAGCTATATCAGGGCTGTCCAAACTTTTTCCATCGAGGGCCACATATTGAAATATAGACCAAGCGGAGGGCCACAAATCAATCATGAAACGTTAAAAAAAGCTGCATTTATCTGATGTTTTAAGCTCCACCACATCTACATTCAGTCTCAGTGTTTAAAGTGCGTATGACGGGTTTTTATGATTTTTTAATTTTGGCTTTATTCAGTGTGTTAATACCTGTTGTAAATATAAATTATAGTTTTACACCAATCAGGTCGCTGTTTGTGGAGAAAAGTGGTAAATCTGTTGAAAATTACAGGAAGTAAACAAACTGATGACATCACACTGTGGGGACAAAGGTCATGTATAATTTACACAAAATAAAGCACCTTTTTGACGCTTTAAACATTGATTCAACAAAATAAAAGTGTCACATGTGTTTTTCTTTGTCAAATGAACAAAATCTGTCACATTAGATGAATTTTGGCCAATGTACAGTGTGGTTGCTATGGTAATTTCCTAGCGTGATGTCATACTTTACAACCAGGAAGTAAAATTTAAAACCTACAAAAAAGCTAAACTGGGGTAAAATTTGTGGAGATTCTAGCAGAAATTTAAATATATTCATCTTAACTGCATTTTAGTTAAATGAGTCGTTCAACCTGTCAGAGGCCCTTTAATATCAGGTCTGTGCTGCACCAAAATGTTAGTTATTTAGGTTGGAATTGTAGAAAATCTGAAATGTGCTGTAAATAGTACTTATCAGGACAATGTGGGCCAGTTCACCAGGAAGACTAAGGGCCAAGAAAAGTTGGTCTGAGGGCCGCATTTGGCCCCCGGGCCTGAGTTATATTGAATCTATCTCTCAAACACAGCCCACAGTAACACTATATGTCTGCAGTGGCACCATTTGAACATACATTACGATAACATCGGTGCAAATGTGTGCCTAAGTGTATGATTTGAATATGTAAACCAGGCATGACCAAGCTATGGCCCGGGGAACAAATCAGAACGTGAATTGTCCTTGTACTTTTTACCTTTAACTTTCAAACTTTCTACAATTATAATCATAAGCGAACATTTGGCGAGATAGAGCTGATATTAAGGCGTTGAGGCGGGTGTGGTGCCACTGAAGCCTCAGATAATTACTGCTGTTTGCCCTTGAACACAGAGCTGCTGGAATATAGCAACAATTATAATCACAATTATTTAGTGCGTAACTGAAATCATGATTATTTTGATCTTTATTGTTAAAATGATTCTGCAGAGAAGGGACAACCCATATGTTTTTTTTTATTAGTAATGTTTTAGAAAAGTGCCTTTGCTCCAAGTTTTGAGCACTTCACACAGAATTCTGCAATTAATTTGATTATCGATTACAACATTTTTGTAACTGAATAGAGTAATAATTGAAATCACAATTCTATCTACAATTAATTGCACAGCCGTACTTTCACAATATTGTTTAAAGTGCGTATGACGGGTTTTTATGATTTTTTTGACTTTATTTAGTGTGTTAATACTTCGTGTAAATACAAATTATAGTTTTACACCAAACAGGTCGCTGTTTGTGGAGAAAAGTTTAAAAATCTGTTGACAATTACAGGAAGTAAATAAACTGATGACATCCCACTGGGGAGACAAAGGTTATGCATAATTTAAACAAAACAAACTACTTTTTTGACCCTTTAAACATTGATTCGACAAAATAAAGGTGTTCACGTGTGTTTCTCTTTGTCAAATGAACAAAATCTGTGACATTAAATGAGTTTTGGCCCAGTGTACAGTGTGGTTGCTATGGTAATTTCCTAGTGTGATGTCATACTTTACAACCAGGAAGTACAATTAAAACCTAAAATATAGATAAACTGGGGTTAAATTTGTAAAGATTTTAGCAGAATTTGAAATATATGCATATTAACTGCATTTTATTCAAATTAGTAGCTCAACCTGTCAGAGGCCCTTTAAGTGGTTTGTGTGAATGGGACTCTGAACGTTTGGACCTGTGATGTCACACTTAACCATCCCATAGGTCAGGCATGTCCAAACTCAGGCCCGGGGGCCAAATGCGGCCCTCAGACCAATTTTTCTTGGCCCTTAGTCTTCCTGGTGAACTGGCCCACATTGTCCTGATAAGTACTATTTACAGCACATTTCAGATTTTCTACAATTCCAACCTAAATAACTAACATTTTGGTGCAGCACAGACCTGATATTAAGGCACTGAGACTGAATGTAGATGTGGTGGAGCTTAAAACATCAGATAAATGCAGCTTTTTTTAACGTTTCATGATTGATTTGTGGCCCTCGATGGAAAAAGTTTGGACACCCCTGGTTTAGAGTGTGATGCAAAAAGCTTACGTTCATTTATTAACTTTGGTCCTTGTCTAACTCAAACTAAAAGTTTCACTAAAACATAGTGAACATGATTATATCGAAGATTTTACTAAACATTTTGCCTATTTGTGCCCGACGTGACAGTTTTCATAATGTGTATAATGTTAAGTCAAACATGGGGAGTGTCATTATCCCAGTTTGAGTCATTTGCTGAATTTGAGTCAATCGTGACAGTCGTTTGTCACTGGAAACGGTTAAACGTGTCTAACAGTCATTTAAGTTAAACAGAGATTGTCAAGAAAGTTTCATAATTGTCACGTGTCCTGGTTCCACCGCCTTTAAAAACGAAACTTAAAGGCCCTCTGACAGGTTGAAGCACTCATTTGACTAAAACACAGTTAAGATAATTATATTCAAGATTCTGCTAAAAACAAAACTATTTTTTAACCCATTTTGACAGTTTTTTAGGTTTAAATTTTGACTTCCTGGTTGTAAATCATGACATCACACTGGGGGATTCTGTAACTGTTGCCTAGAAACCATGTCGTACACTGGGTGAAAACTCCTCAAATGTCACAGAAATTATTATTTGACAAATAAAAACATGTAGGAACGCCTTTATTTTGATGAATTCATGTTTAAAGGGTCAGGAAAATGTGTTTGTTGGTTGTAAATTGTCCCTGGTGAGTCTCCGTAGTGTGATGTCATCATGTTTTGGAACTCTGCTCTACTTCCTGTAAAGTTCAACACATTTTTCTTCACAAACTGACCCCTGATTGGTGTAAAACTATCATTTATATTCACAACAGATTTTGTTCCACCAAATAAAGTCAAAACTCAAACAAAAATCATAAAAACCCGTCATACGCCCTTTAATTATTGCCCCGATGAAGAGACCTTGGTGTGGAAAGGCGTTGGCGTCCACGATAGAATAAAGGACTTTTAATTGTTTTACGCCGGAGTGCCTCGGATCTTTCCTTCACCGCGTTTTCTTTGTGATCTTTGAAGAACTTTTGAAACACTGAACCTCAGCCCTGCGCGGCACTCGTTCTGTTTCGTTCTGTATCATTCAAAGTTTCATAATGTTCATTTTGGAATTCTGAAGAAATACACACTGAAATCAAGAAATGACCTTAAAGTGACAGGTTTCTATGATTTTGTCATTTAGATTTTATTCAGTGTATTAATACTTGTTGTAAATAGAAATTATAGTTTTACACCAATCAGGTGACTTTTTGTGGAAAAAAGTTGAAAAACCTGTTGAAAAATACAGGAAGTAAACAAACTGATGACATCACACTGGGGCGACAAAGGTTATGCATCATTTACACAAGATACACTACTGTTTTGACCCTTTAAACATTAATTCAACAAAATGTATAATAATAATAAAGGTGTTCACATTTATTTTTATTTGTCAAATCAAAAAAATGTGACATTAGATGAGTTTTGGCCCAGTTTACAGTGTTGTTGCTATGGTAATTTCCTAGCGTGATGTCATCATTTACAACCAGGAAGTAAAAATAAAAAGCTAAAAATTGCAAAAACGGTGTAAAATTTGTAAAGAATTTTAGCTAATTTTGAAATATGTTTATCTGAACTACATTTTGGTTAAATGAGTCGTCCAACCTGTAATGGGCCCTTTAATGATGACAGGTTTTAACGATTTTGTAATTTTGATTTTATTTGGTTTATTAATACGTAATGTACATAAAAATTATTGTTTTACACCAATCAAGTCATGGTTTGTGGAGAAAAGTTGAAAAATTTTTTTTAAAATTACAGGAAGTAAAAAACTGATGATGTCACACTAAGGAGACTCATTCCATCCAAAGGTTTTGCATAATTTACCCAAAATTAACAACTTATTTTAGCCTTATTATATTTCAATATGTGGCCCTCGATGGAAAAAGTCTGGACACCCCTGGACTAGGTGATTCCACAACTGTTACATAGCAACCATTTTGAAAAGAAGAGCCAGAAATCCATTTAAATTACTCAACAGTTGTGATTTGACAAATAATAATCTCACGTGCTCAGGTTTAAGCGATCAGTTGTCCGTAAACTGTCAGTATTTTCAACGGCGCGTCTCTTTTTGATGACGTCACAGAGGGATTCCGTTATAGAACTCGGCGTTACTTACTTCCTATCATTTTTTTAAACTTTGATTTCGCTAAACGCCTTCACAAACGTAAAACTGTGATAAATATTTACCACAGGTGCCCTACCACCAAACTAAATCACACTTAGAACACCGTAAGAACCTGCCATATGGACTTTAATCTTGTGCATAACTAGTTTTTTGAAGTGCAGCGGTAGCATTCATTCCTTAGCTTCACACCACCCGCGTTTTAAATGAAGGAATTTGATTTATTTCCTGCTCAGAATAACACCACGTCCTCACAAAAAAAATTGTCAGTTGTCTGTAAATTGTTCGTATTTTCAACGGCGCGTCTCTTTTTGATGACGTCACAGAGGGATTCCGTTATAGAACTCGGCGTTACTTACTTCCTGTCATTTTTTTAAACTTTGATTTCGCAAAACGCCTTCACAAACGTAAAACATTTACCACAGGTGCCCTCCCACCAAACTAAATCACACTTAGAACGCCGTAAGAGCCTGCCATATGGACTTTAATCTTACGTCAGCGCACTTTACCATAAACAGTGCGTAACTAGTTTGTTGAAGTGCAGCGGTAGCATTCATTCCTTAGCATCGCACCGCCCGCGCTTTAAATGAAGGAATTTGATTTATTTCCTGCTCACAATAACCCCACGTCCTCGCAAAAGCAGCTCTTACGTGTCCAAAACTGAAATAACTCCACTTAATTCCCCGCGGGGCATTGTTAGCGCAGCCTGTTGTGTTGACATGACTGCTTCGGATTGTTAGCTAACTCCGAAGCTAGCGGCGTTAGCATGGATGCAAAAGTACGGCGTATACTTTGGCTTTTTTGCGCGCAAACGTACAGAAATGACTTTTTGCTGCACACGGAGCGGGTTACAACCGGATCCCACGCACCTTGTCGGCTCTCGTTCTCATCTTCGTGTTTTGTTTCCATTGGCATAGGGCGAAAATGGTTGTTCTTCCCTGGGTGGGCTGCTGCTGCTGCTGCTGCTGCTGCTGCTTCTGCTTCTTGTGCTGCTGCTGGATTTCTCCGCTCAATCGTGGCTCGTAGTTTGTGGTGAATTCCGGCGGTAAAACTACAGCCATGAAGCTAAAGAAACGCGCTGGTCGGAGGCGGGTTTCAGGCGCGGATCATGGGTTTGTTTTGGGTGTTTCGCGGCAGATCGGGGACAGAACAAAGGTCCCTGGGTTGAGGCGGTACGGTGCCCGATCATAAGTCCCGTTTCCTGGTTGGCTGAACGTGTGTGGCCCGGATCAGCGCGCCTCTGCAGTGCCGCGGTGTGAGCGGGAGATGGCGCTGTGGGGGCGTGTTTCTGCAGTGCCGCGGTGTGAGCGGGAGATGGCGCTGTGGGAAGTGTGTCTGCAGTGCCGCGGTGTGAGCGGGAGATGGCGCTGTGGGGCGTGTCTCTGCAGTGCCGCGGTGTGAGCGGGAGATGGCGCTGTGGGGCGTGTGTCTGCAGTGCCGCGGTGTGAGCGGGAGATGGCGCTGTGGGGCGTGTGTCTGCAGTGCCGCGGTGTGAGCGGGAGATGGCGCTGTGGGGCGTGTTTAGATAAGATAAGATAAGAGATCCTTTATTTGTCCCACAGTTTAGGACAGGAATGAAAGAAATAGGCGCATGCAATAAAAACAGGATAAATAAACATGGGAATAAAAAAAATACAATATAAAGTATAAAGTGCACACTCTTATTTACAGTAAAAATGGTTATTACAAACAACAATAGGGTGCACGGTGGCAGAGCGGCTAGAGCTTCTGCCTCTCAATAAGGAGATCGTGGGTTCGAATCCCAGACCACCCCAACATCGTGGTGTCGAATTCTGAACCACCCTAACATCACACGATCTCTCTGGGTGGAGTCTGCATGTCCTCCTCGTGTTTTTTTATTTCACTCATAAAAACAAAACATTTGAATACATACTGAATCTCCTCACACTAATTGGCAAATTCCATAAACATAAAGCAAAATTCCTCAATTACAAACCCTCATTCAATTTACTAATAATAGAAATACGCAATTACCTCCAATCAATTCAGAATATATCCTATAAAAATGCATCAAAACCATAAATATTGCAAATCAACTGAAAATATATCCATGACTGGCAAAACATGTGTGTGTGTATATATATGTAAATGTTTGTGTGGATATGTGTTGATATATTGAAATATATATAAATAATGTAAATAACTCATGTTATAATTTCTACTACGCCTCGAAACTCATTGTTTATATTTCCTGTTTGGAACCAATTTAACTTATCCCTACTAATTATGACTTTGATTGTATTATACTTGTAATTTAATTTTATCAATAAAAAAAAAAAAAAAAAAAAAAAAACAGTGTTACTTCCTGTCATTTTAAACTTTGATTTTGCAAAACGCCTTCACAAAGGTCCCTGGGTTGCAGTGCCACGGTGTGGACAGGAGATGGCGCTGTGGGGCTGGTTTAGATAAGATAACATAAGATAAGAGATCCTTTATTTTTCCTTTATTTATTTATTAAATTTCACTGTTGCAACACACAGTTTAGGACAGGAATGAAAGAAATAGGCGCATGCAATAAAAATAGGATAAATAATGACTAAACATGGTAATAAAAATACAATAAAAAGTATAAAGTGCACACTCTTATTTACAGTAGGTGGCTGTCTGGGAATAAATAGTAAAAATGGCAAATAAAGTGTCTTAAGTGTATGTTCTATACAGTAAGTGACTATGGTGAGGTAAAAGTGTATTAATAGTATGTTAATAGTATGTTAATAGTATGTTAATAGTATGTTCGAGCTGGTATTAAGGCACTGAGACTGAATGTAGATGTGGTGGAGCTTAAAACATCAGATAAATGCAGCTTTTTTTAATGTTTCACGATTGATTTGTGGCCCTCCACTTGGTCTATATTTCAATATGTGGCCCTCGATGGAAAAAGTTTGGACAGCCCTGCCGTAGGTGATTCCACAACTGTTACACAGCAACCATTTTGAAAAGAAGAGCCAGAAATCCATGTAAATTTCTCAACAGTTGTGATTTGACAAATAATAATGCCCGATAATCACTTTAGTTTGTCTTGAGTTCACGTTTAAGCCATCGGTTGTCTGTAAACTGTCAGTATTTTCAATGGCGCGTCTCTTTTTGATGACGTCACAGAGGGATTCTGTTATAGAACTCAGTGTTACTTACTTCCTTGACATGATCGAGAGCGTCCTGGTTCGGATTGAAGAACTCATCGAAGTAAAGGAAAATGCTTAAAAAATAGACAAGAGCAGTTTAAAATAAGAACTGTGAACCAACATTTTCTATAGCTGGTTATGTCTTTGTTTGTTAAACTTTTTTTCTACCAATTTAAAAATGTTTGGAATAAAACTATTCCAAGCTTAAAAAAAAAAAATCAGTGTTACTTCCTGTCATTTTAAACTTTGATTTTGCAAAACGCCTTCACAAAGGTCCCTGGGCTGCAGTGCCGCGGTATGAACAGGAGATGGCGCTGTTGGGCTTGTTTCGAGCTGGGGGCCATGTGCGCGAGTGGTTTCTAAACTTTCTGGCTGCAGACCTTAATCCAGAGTCTAATTTTGACTTCATTTGGTGCATTAATACCTGTTGTAAATACAAATTATAGTTTTAAACCAATAAAGCAGCTGTTTGTGGAGAAAAGTTGAAAAATATGTTGAAAATCCTCTCCCTCTTGGAACTGTGGAGCTCATGACCCTGAAATCAAGTGCATTTGTGATGTAAAGATGTTCCCCTCTAGACTTAAAGAAAACCAAAACTGTACCCAGCTGTAAATGTATGAAAGTGTATGAGTGAGAGTGAAAGAACGAGTCTAAAACATGCACTGATCTATTTATTTATTAGAAATGTGTTTGAATGTGTTTTGTTATTGATTGTAGAAAGTGTAGAAAAGTCCAACCAGGGACGGGAGTTGAACATTAGCACTCGCTATAAACTCTGTCTGCATCGCATCAGCTACAAGCTTTGTTCTGTAACTATGTAGGATTGCACTGTCCCTGACAAATAAATAAATAAATAAATAAATACTATTGTAACATGATTATAAATCCTCTCATAAAGCGGGCAGCAGTGAAGAGTGAAATTCCGCCGCGATAGTTCACTAATGTGGAATGTAGCGCCTCCAGGAATTATTGAAATAATGAGGTTGAACAAAACTGAACACGCTCCAGCTGCTGCAGTTTGCCTTTTCCATTTAAAACATAGTGATTATATTTAAGATTTTTCTAAACATTTTGTCCATTTATCCCCAGTTTGACAGTTTTTGTAAAGTTTATAATGTCACTTCCTGGTTGGACAGTATTACCTAGCAACCAGAGAGTAAACAAGGGCCAACATGATGGGTTAAACTGACAACAAATGTGCTAGTGGCTCTAAATTGTCTGTGTTTTCAGTGGTTCGTCAGTGTAACCCACGTCTCACATCCACAGTCACCCCGCCTCCCCCGCCTGTTCATTCGTCCAGCCACCAGGGGCGCTCTGATTAAAAATGCCGGCACCCCGAGCCACTTCCGGTCAATTAGCAAACACCAACAGGTATGTGTGAGTGTGGAATAGAGCCAGAGACTGTAGAACATGTTGTTTTGCACTGTAGCAGATATACTGAGAAGCGGGAGGTTTTTAAACGGGAGTTTCAGAGGAGTAGAGAAGAGGTGTTTAGCTTAAATAATATATTGAAAAAAATAAATAAATGGTCACATTTATATAGCGCTTTTCTACCTTTTTTAAGGCACTCAAAGCGCTTTACATCAAGGAACCAGTCACCCATCCACTCACACATTCATACACCAGTGTACGCAGACACTGGGGGCGAGGTGGGTTAAGTGTCCTGCCCAAGGACACAACGGCATTATTCATCTGAAGGAGCTGAAATCGCACCACCAACCTGCGGGTCAGGGGATCTGACCACTCAACTACTCCATGTCTGGAGTGGGATTCGAACCGCCGACCTTCGGATCAGAAGGCGCCCACTCTACCTACTGTGCTACTGCCGCCCCAGTAGCAGAAAAGTGCAGAAGGGGAATTTAAGATGTTATAACGTTTTTTGAAAGAAACGGGGCTTTTAAAAAGGATTTAAGTAGTTAAAAATGTAGAATTGCAGGTACTCTGGCCCACACTCCAGCCCAGTAGGTGGCGGAAAATGCACCTAAACGTTGGTTGCCACCCGCCAGAAAAACACAAGAAGAAGAAGAAGAAGCCACTTCCGGTCTCACCTCCTGCTCCGGCTTGGACTGTGCTGAACTCGTGGCATGAACGGAACAAAACCGCTCCTAACTACCCGAATCCTAAACCAAAAATCTCCAAACTCACTGGTGAGTGAACTAAACCTGTAACAAATCGAACCGCTTAGTCCAAGTTAGCATTTCTAGCGCTGAAAAAGTTATATTGATATGTTTAGTCACTTCCGCGTTCGGCGCGGCAAACTTTTCCGCTGTTTTTGAGTCTTTATTTTAAGTTTACGATCACTGACACCTCTATTAATTAACATGTACATGTAGGGGAACTTTAGATCTATTGGTTATATTGGCCGTTTGCCAATTACTTTTTTTGTTTCAGAGCTTTTATCAAGCAAATGAATGCTCCTCATTCAAATGCATTGATTCTCACTACAGGCATTGTAGCCACGAATGAATGAACTTGTATTGTTGCGCAACTGTGAATGTAATTTGTACTGTAATTATTGAATTTATAATGTTGAAATGAAATTAGCTAATTTATTGAAAAAATTTTAACGCTGGTTAACAAAGAAACATTACTAGTAATTTAATGAATTTGTTTTGGATTTATATTTATGGTGTTTTTTTTGTGACCTCTGATTTATAGTCGATGTAATCCCTCATTCGTCCAGGTGTGGTCCATCGTAGAAAGGATTTCAGGGGTTGTCATCCAGACGTTGTTTGAAGATCGAGACGTTTCGACTTTTATCCAAAAGTCATTGTCAATCGAGTCATTGTGACCTCTGATTTATGGGTCAGGTTTACACCCTGATTTCCTCTACAAGAGGTGGAACAGATAGCCCACGGACCTGGTACGACCATTCTTTTTTTTCCCTCCCCGATTGTGGACACCTTAAATTGGATCATTGGAGTATTTTTTTTTACAAACTGAACTGTGCAAAGGAATACTTTACAAACTGAACTTTACAAACGGAACTTTACAAACGGAACTTTACAAACTGAACTTGACAAACTGAACTTGACAAACTGAACTTTACAAACGGAACTTTACAAACGGAACTTTACAAACGGAACTTTACAAACGGAACTTTACAAACGGAACTTTACAAACTGAACTTTACAAACTGAACTTTACAAACTGAACTTTACAAACTGAACTTTACAAACTGAACTTTACAAACTGAACTTTACAAACTGAACTTTACAAACTGAACTTTACAAACTGAACTTAGAAACAAAAGTACCTTGGACTCTTTCATTTTGTTTTGAATTGTTATTGTTTTCCCTGTTTGTTTAAATAATTATTTATTTGCTGGTTTAATTATTGTGCCTTATTTATTTAACAAGCCTCAAAATATAATTTAATACAATTCTTATTTAACCTCACTCCTGTGTCTGTTGACTTTCGTTCATCACAAGCTCCTGTATCGAACCTGGTTTTCTGTTTCAGTCATATGCATCCCATTGCAATAACTAAGTCCTAACTCTAATTTAAGTTAGCGTTACATCAGCAATAATTATATATAATACCATAACTCAGTCACTCCAACACCATCATCCAGTTCTGTTTGTGGGTATATTTCTGTTGTTTTTTTTATTTCTTGTCATGTACAGTGTCCTTGGGTGTTTTGAAAGGCGCTTATAAATAAAATGTATTATTATTTAGTGCAAACCAAACAATACAGGAAACCAAAACGAGTTACAAACAGTTAACAGCAGCATTATTACTAATTGAATAGATTTTTCAAGTCAGAAACAATAAGCATTAGCCTTCAGAGGACAGCAGCTCATGGGTAATACTATGATTCAAATATAAACTGGAAGATCACCTCGATGGTAAATGTCAACAATAAAATCCATGACACGTTCAAAATTCTTCCTGTTACTGTATTTACCCCACAAATAACTTACATTTACTCATCAAAATAAAAGAAAAATGAACTAACGTGTTCTTTTCAGGCAAATTCCACATTATTTCAAATTCTCCCAATCCAAGCAACTATTACTAACTGAAATAAACAACTATACACACTTAACAAACAATTAACAATAAAAAATGCTGAGTTATACAGTATTTTCTATTTTTTATCTGTATTTTTGTTTGTGTTTTCCTTTCACTTTCCACTAACACAGCACTTTCCTCTGGGCCTCACATTGAGAACTGAACAACTGCTGCAATGTAAATAGTATATATTCTGTATTGTGTATATAATGTATCTAAAAACTCAAGCCCGGGGGCCAAATGCGGCCCTCAGACCAATTTTTCTTGGCCCTTAGTCTTCCTGGTGAACTGGCCCACATTGTCCTGATAAGTACTATTTACAGCACATTTCAGATTTTCTACAATTCCAACCTAAATAACTAACATTTTGGTGCAGCACAGACCTGATATTAAGGCACTGAGACTGAATGTAGATGTGGTGGAGCTTAAAACATCAGATGAATGCAGCTTTTTTAACGTTTCACGATTGATTTGTGGCCCTCCACTTGGTCTGTATTTCAATATGTGGCCCTCGATGGAAAAAGTTTGGACACCCCTGGTTTAATGTATATATTAAAGTAAGTAATTAAAAATCTATCTCTCTATCTCTCTCTATCTCTCTCTCTCTCTATATATATATATATCTATCTCTATATCTATCTTTCTATTTCTATCTATTATAATATGAAGATAGATATGTTTTTGACAAAGGATCAACTTTATAACACATAATAATGTTGAAATATGTTGATTTTGCGCGAGTAAAACATGTAGCCCTGTGACCATCCAGCAGAGGGCAGTGTCCGTCCATTCCTGGTGCCAGAGCTGCTCCTCCTCTTCAGTCTGAGAAATCCACTCGCTCAAACTTCCCTAATGACTTTTCTCTCTCTCTCAGCTCAATTATTCATCGCAGACACTCATAAATTACAACGAGCATCTAATTATGACGAGGACCTATCGTAATCTTCCCGGCAGAAATAACACAGGGGTCATTACAAACACATGACTCCCAATAGAACATCCAGATTAAGTAAAAAAGTACTCAAGTAAAAGTATAAGTAGTGCATACAAAAATCTATTTAAAGTCTATACGACAGGTTCAACGACACATTTCTCTAAAACACAGTGAACGTGAACACTACTACTAAACATTTTGCCTATTCATCCCACGTTGACCGTTTTCATAATGTTAATGATGTCACTTCCTGGTTGGACATGAGCAGCAAATGCCCATAGAACTATAATAAAATCATAGAACTATAATCAAACCTGGAAGATGAATCCAAAATGGCGCCCTGTTTATCCCTGTGGCCTGAGCTCATTGGCGCATGACCCCCAAAAAATGTCTTACTTCCACATTTACTTCCTGATATGGAGGCGGCCATCTTTGCTTTACTTCCTGATACGGAGGCGGCCATCTTTGCTTTACTTCCTGATACGGAGGCGGCCATCTTTGCTTTACTTCCTGATACGGAGGCGGCCATCTTTGCTTTACTTCCTGATACGGAGGCTTACAACTTTGCTTTACTTCTTGATACGGAGGCGCCATCTTTGCTTTACTTCCTGATACGGAGGCGCCATCTTTGCTTTACTTCCTGATACGGAGGCGGCCATCTTTGCTTTACTTCCTGATACGGAGGCGGCCATCTTTGCTTTACTTCCTGATACGGAGGCGGCCATCTTTGCTTTACTTCCTGATACGGAGGCGGCCATCTTTGCTTTACTTCCTGATACGGAGGCGGCCATCTTTGCTTCAGGGCGCCACGTGACCACAATCCCCCATGATGCTTTGAGCGACGTGAACGACCAGCAGCTGCAGGTCTTTGTGTTAGCGTTAGCTTGTGTGATTGTAATTGTGTTCTTCATGTTAGACACACGTGAAGCGTCTGAAATGAAATAAAATACAACTTACAGGTGTCTCTAGTCGAGCCTTTTCCACGAGCTTCTGTTTGTATCGTCCGACGCTCGTTCACGTGACTCGTGTCACACATGTTTGTGTGACGTCACTTCATATAAAAACGGTAATTTGACTCAATTTCTTCATTTATCTAGACACTTTTATGTATATACTTTTAAATGTAATGAACAATAACACCTCAAACCATCTAAAAAGTCCAGTTCAAACACGTAGCGCAGTAGAAAGTACAGATACTGCTCTTGTATGTAGTGAAGTAAAAGTAAAAAGTATCCACCGTACAAACTACTTATACTAAAGTATATAACTGATAATTCGACACTTTCCATTTCTGTTGTGTACAAATTTCAACTATCTCTTTCCAAGCCTCATTTTTTCCCACATAATGATTGGCTTAAATATTCTAGCAATGACTTGTGGGTAAATGTTTTTCCTCTTGTGCATTGTATTTTAATATTTTAGCAGAGTCGGGCTGTTGTGCTTATTATGCTTTTTATAACCCATTACACAGCAAACCCCCACAGGCCCAATGAACAAAGTCAGCTTTTGTGCAGAGAATATTAAAATGCTAAGTTAGTTTGAGGGAAGAAATGAGTTAAGTCCATTACCAAACATCCCATTGAAACTCGAAGACTTTAGAGCGCGCTACAATTAAAATGTTTTGCAAAGACACCTGCAGGAAGTGGAACAGTCAAGAGCAGACTTGGACAAGAAAGTGTCAGAGTTTGGTTTTTCGACCTCTTTCTCTCTCGTGTTTCCCAATTTTCTGAGAATCTGAAATCTAATTGAAGCAAAGTTAGTTTTTAAATTTGTGGCAGATGGCAACAGATGGAGGCTTCTGCGTGAATGATTTGAAGATGTTTCAAGTAAAAAAAAAAAAAAAGAAGAGGTTGGTTGTAGCAGCAGCAGCAAAATAATAATAATTTGGTTAAAATGTGTCTGCAGTTGTGTCCATGGGCAAAACACTGTATGCAAGAGCTGGAGAGCCTTGTTTAAAGTAGAATTAAAGGGCCTATGACAGGTTTTTATGATTTTCTAATTTTGACTTCATTCAGTGCATTAATACCTGTTGTAAATACAAATTATAGTTTTAAACCAATAAAGCAGCCGTTTGTGGAGAAAAGTTGAAAAATCAGTTGAAAATTACAGGAAGTAAACAAACTGATGACATCACACTGGGGAGACAAAGGTTACGCATAATTTACACAAAATAAACTACTTTTTTGACCATTTAACCATTAATTCAACAAAATAAAGGTGTTCACATGTTTTTCTTTGTCAAATTAAAAAATCTGTGACTTTAGAGGAGTTTTGGCCAATTTTGACAGGATGGTTGCTACGGTAATATCCTAGTGTGATGTCATCAATTACAGCCAGGAAGTAAATTAAAAACCTAAAAAAATAGCTAAACTGGGGTAAAACGTGTAAAGATTCTAGCAAAATTGTAAATACATTTATCTTAACTGCATTTTAGTTAAAAGAGTAGTTCAACCTGTCAGAGGCCCTTTAAGTAACTTCAGCGACAGAGCTCCCCCTGCAGGCCGCCTTTCAAAATACAGCAGTAAAAAGACTATTTCTTTATTTTTTTAGTCATGATTTAGTCTAGTCCAGGTTTAGTCTAGTCTTGGTTTAGTCTAGTCCAGGTTTAATCTAGTCTTGGTTTAGTCTAGTCCAGGTTTAATCTGGTCATGGTTTAGTCTAGTCTTGGTTTAGTCTAGTCTTGGTTTAATCTAGTCATGGTTTAATCTAGTCTTGGTTTATTCTAGTCTTGGTTTAGTCTAGTCATGGTTTAGTCTAGTCTTGGTTTAGTCTAGTCCAGGTTTAATCTAGTCTTGGTTTAGTCTAGTCTTGGTTTAGTCTAGTCTAGGTTTAATCTGGTCATGGTTTAGTCTAGTCTTGGTTTAGTCTAGTCCTGGTTTAGTCTAGTCTTGGTTTAGTCTAGTCTTGGTTTAGTCTAGTCTTGGTTTAGTCTAGTCCTGGTTTTGTCTAGTCCTGGTTTTGTCTAGTCCTGGTTTTGTCTAGTCCTGGTTTTGTCTAGTCCTGGTTTTGTCTAGTCCTGGTTTTGTCTAGTCTTGGTTTAGTCTAGTCTTGGTTTAATCTAGTCTTGGTTTAGTCTAGTCTTGGTTTAGTCTAGTCTTGGTTTAGTCTAGTCTTGGTTTAGTCTAGTCTTGGTTTAATCTAGTCTTGGTTTAATCTAGTCTTGGTTTAGTCTAGTCTTGGTTTAATCTAGTCTTGGTTTTGTCTAGTTCTGGTTAGTTTTAGTGTAGTTTTGCTAACGCCACCAAATCTACTGTAGTTAAAATTTTTTTTTTTTTTTTAATTATTTGACAGATTGACGTTTTTATTATTTTACCAAAATATTAGTACTTTTTGGCTCAAGAATATTGACAACTTTAGTTATAGTTTTGGTCATTATTATAACTTTTCATTCAGTTTTTATCTTCTTTTAATTAGAAATCGATGACAAACATTCATTAAACAGAGTAAACAGTGCAGGTGAGCGCCGCTTTAGTAGATCTCATTCGTCACATTAAACAGAGCTCGCTGACTCTCCGTCCTGGTGCCTCTCGCAGACGTTAGGCCCTGTTTACTGAAGCGGGAGGATCATTCAGTGGCTCCGCCCTGAGTCTGGCGCCCTCTGCTGCTCCGGGACGTCCTGAGGTGTTTTGTATGTGCGTCGAGGTGTGCGCTTTGACTTGGCACGAGACGGACGACAGGTGCACGCACAGCCAGCCAAGGTCCCATTACGGGCTCTAGAGGGCAGCGCTGTGTGTGTGGGGGTGTGGGGGTGTGTGGGGGTGTGACTGTGTGTGTGTGTGTGGGTGTGGGTGTGTGTGTGACTGTGTGAGAGTGTGTGAGTGTGAGTGACTGTGTGTGACTGTGTGTGTGTGTGTGTGTGACTGTGTGTGTGTGTGTGTGAGAGAGAGAGTGTGTGTGTGGGGGTGTGTGTGTGTGTGAGAGTGTGTGAGTGTGTGTCTGTGAGCGAGTGTGTGTGTGTGTGTGTGTGTGTGACTGTGTGTGTGTGACTGTGTGTGTGTGTGAGAGGGTGTGTGGGTGGGGGTGTGTGTGTGTGTGTGTGTGTGTGTGTGTGTGTGTGTGTGTGTGTGTGTGTGTGTGAGAGAGAGTGTGTGTGACTGTGCGTGTGCGTGTTTGTGTGTGTGTGTGTGCGTGTTTGTTTGTGTGTGTGTGTGTGTGTGACTGACTGTGGTAATTACTTTTTGGAGAGGGTTAGGAGGAGTTTGAGCCGTTAGACCTGGTTTAGACCTGATTAAAGTGCATATGACGTTTCACTAAAACTTTGTAAACATGATTATATTTAAAGTGCGTATGACAGGTTTTTATGATTTTCTAGTTTTGACTCTATTTAGTTTAGTTTAGTTTAGTTTAGTCTTTATTTGAAGGGACAATGTACAGAGACATTAAGCTCATAATAAACAGAGATGTTCCACACCAGATTAGAGCTAAAGAGCTAGTTTCCATCTGCAGTCCCTGATTTACAAGAATAAATAGTACAGAGCAAACAAGATTGTTCCATTCTTTTATTGTGTTATAAGAGAAGGCTGTTTGTGCAAATGTAGTTTTACGTTTTGGTCTGGTCCACTGCCCCCTGGTGGAGGCACGAGTGGCTCTGGAGGTCCCTCCTGATGTGAGCTGAA
This sequence comes from Rhinogobius similis, assembly GCA_019453435.1. Lineage (NCBI taxonomy): Eukaryota > Metazoa > Chordata > Actinopteri > Gobiiformes > Gobiidae > Rhinogobius > Rhinogobius similis. The sequence continues at coordinate 51,030,510 of CM033619.1, read as the reverse complement.
CAAAGTGCTTAAGAGGTGCAGGTGCAGAGTTATTTAAGACTCTGTATGCCATTCGGATAGAAGCAAATCTTTGTGTATTTTCGAAGTTTAGCAATCTGTATTTTTGCAGAATATGGTGGAATAAGACCTGTTGTGAATATAAATGACAGTTTTACACCAATCAGGGGTCAGTTTGTGAAGAAAAGTCGAAAAATATGTTGAACTTTACAGGAAGTAGAGCAGAGTTCCAAAACACGATGACGTCACACTAGGGAGACACTCCAGGGACAATTTACAACCAACAAACACATTTTCCTGATCCTTTAAACATGAATTCATCTAAATAAAGGTGTTCCTATATGTTTTTATTTGTCAAATAATAATTTCTGTGACATTAGAGAAGTTTTTACCCGGTGTACAATACGGTTTCTAGGCAACAGTTACAGAATTCCCCAGTGTGATGTCATGATTTACAACCAGGAAGTAAACATTTAAACCTAAAAAACTTCCAAACTGGGATAAAAAAAAGCTTTGTTTTTAACAGAATCTTGAATATAATTATCTTAACTGTGTTTTAGTCAAATGAGTGCTTCAACCTGTCAGGGACCCTTTAAGATACTACTAAATGTGGCATAACAAGTGGTGATATGATGAAATAAAGACGAGCCGGTTTGTTCATGGAGACAGAGGCGATACTGAATTAACAAGTTAAAGTAGGACCAAGTAACATTTTTACCTTATTAAACGTCTTCGTAAGTCCGTGTGGTGCTTGCGTGGATGTATTAAATGAACTGGATAAGCCACGCCCCCTCTGTCTGTGTCCCAGATTGATTAGTGGTCGTGCGAGGTACTGCAGCCTTTTTTCTACCGTTTTAAAATCACAGAAATTACCGTTTTTATATGAAGTGACGTCACACAAACATGTGCGAGTCACGTGAACGAGCGTCAGACGATACAAACAGAAGCTCGTGGAAAAGGCTCGACTAGAGACACCTGTAAGTTGTATTTTATTTCATTTCAGACGCTTCACGTGTGTCTAACATGAAGAACACAATTACAATCACACAAGCTAACGCTAACACAAAGACCTGCAGCTGCTGGTCGTTCACGTCGCTCAAAGCATCATGGGGGATTGTGGTCACGTGGCGCCCTAAAGCAAAGATGGCCGCCTCCGTATCAGGAAGGAAAGCAAAGATGGCCGCCTCCGTATCAGGAAGGAAAGCAAAGATGGCCGCCTCCGTATCAGGAAGTAAAGCAAAGATGGCCGCCTCCGTATCAGGAAGTAAAGCAAAGATGGCCGCCTCCGTATCAGGAAGTAAATGTGGAAGTAAGACATTTTTTTGGGGTCATGAACCAATGAGCTCACTCCATAGGGATAAACAGGGCGCCATTTTGGATTCATCTTCCAGATTTTATTATAGTTCTATGGGACCGCAGCAGAGCAAAGGACCGGTGCTGCTGGTTCTCCTCGGCCTGGACAAAGAATGTTAGGTGTTCTGTTTTGCATAAAAAAGTAGTTAAAGTGTTGAACATTTTACCCTGTCTTTGATTTCTTTGTTTTTTGTTTGTTTGTGGCGTCATCTAGTGAACGCTTTTGGTGTTACAATTACTTTGAATAGAACTTTATTGAAGTGAAAGTGAACCAAAAGCAGCACGAGCTTTTCTTCTTTGTCTTCTTTGTTTTGATTTTGCATCGCCGGTATGTACTTTGTTATGGTTCACAACAACATCATTCACAGTTTATTTGTGTGTTAGTGTCCATCCATCCATTGTTATTTGTTGTGTATTTCACCTTCAGTGTTATTTGTTAATTAGCTTCATTCAAACGGCGCAGCTCATTAAATGGTTGTTATTCCTCATGGTGACTTTGTGTGGACTTGTAACTTGTTTTATCTGCACTGTGATAGGCATATTGTAATGTTATGTTGAGTTTTACCTTTTCAAACGTTAATAAACCTGCTTAAAGACAAACGTGTCTGCAGAGTTATAAGCCATAGTTCCCATAAAGGCACAATAGGGTGAGGCTAGTTTTAAGTTTAAAGTCTGTATGACAGGTCAGATGTCACATTTCACTAAAACATTGTGACGTATGTTAGTATGTAGTATTTAAGATTTTCATTTTCATTTCATTTTCTACCGCTTATTCCCGTTCCCGGGGTCGTGGGTGACTGGTTTAATCCCAATTCAGACCAAATTTGGACCATTTTGTGGACCATTTTGTGGAATAGTACTAGAGAAGTATTTATACGTTTTAGTGCAGTCTTGTCCTTGTTTAGAGTCCTTGTTAAGTCCCAGTTTATAATTAGGGATGGATTGGAGTCTGAATTTATACTCGTCCCTCCTAAAATGTATTTGTTTGAAAATAAGGGCTAGTTTTTAAATGTCAAATCACATGAGTGACTGTGGTATTAAAATGGTGAATGAAGTAAGTTGCTATAGTACTCATATGGTTAATTTTATTGTAATTTAGCAAATGTTCAATCCAGTTATATTTACTTTTGTGTCTGTCCCGAGGTTTTATCACCTGCTACCCCCTTGTCATCCTTAATAGAAGACTCAATTCAAGTGAAATCCTGTCACCCTTTGAGAAGAAAACCTTTTCCAAGTTGGGGCGTTGCACATGAACACAAACCGTTCTGGTTTAGACTAGTCCTGGTTTTTGCATCGGTTAGTTCTGTGGTCCTGTTTAGTCCTAGTTTAGACCAAATTTGGGTCATTTTTTGATCAGGGGAGAGATGAGTAGAAGAGGAGGAGAAGTCTTGATTAAGACCTGGTTTAGTTCTGGTTTAGTTTTGGTTTATACCCTTAAATGTCGTCTTGTCCAAGTTTTGACAGGCCAGTTTTGACTATTTTGCTGTTAGAACGAGGTGGTGAGGGAATGTGCAGGTCCTGGTTTATACCCTTATTAGTTTTAGTGTAGTCTTGTCCCAGTTTAGATCTAGTTTAAAGATTTTAATCCATTGTTTTGATTGTTTTGATTAGGGGAGAGTTGTGTGTGAAAGAGTCGTCGTCGTCTTGATTTAGACCTGTTTTAGTTCTGGTTTAGCCGTAGTTCAGTCTTGGTTTATACACTTCTGTGTTTTAGTGCAGTTTAGACGTAGTTTAGTCCAGTTTAGGCCAAATTTGGACCATTTTGTGGTGAGTGGCAGTAGAGGAGTCTTGATTTAGACCTGGTTAAGTTCTGGTTTAGTCTTGGTCTAGGATGCATTCACACTTGTACAATGACTAACCAAACTGGGACTAAACCTGGAACTAAACCTGAACCAGACAGGACTAAACCAGGATTAGAACGAGACAAAACTAAAACAAGGACTCAAACCAGGACGTGAATATGCCTCAGTCCCTTTTGTACACTCTTTTTAGTTTTTGTGCGTAGTTTTTTGTATATTTGTTCTAGTTTTGTTCTAGTTATAACATATTATTTTATTGTAGAAAGGGGTTCAGAGGTTGTCATCCGGACGCCGTTTAAAGATCGAGACGTTTCGACTTTTATCCAAAAGTCATTGTCAATCAGAGAGCTGGTATGGGAACCTGGGCCTTATATGCTACTCTAAGTAGTGGGAGTCCAGCCCCCAGGGATATATAAGGCCCAGGTTCCCATACCAGCTCTCTGATTGACAATGACTTTTGGATAAAAGTCGAAACGTCTCGATCTTTAAACGGCGTCCGGATGACAACCTCTGAACCCCTTTCTACGATGGACCACACCTGGACGAATGAGGGTTTACATCGACATATTATTTTATTATAACATATCATTTTATTTATAATTGAGGCTAGTTTTTATGTATTTTACATTCAACCAGTCTTAGTTTTTACTTTACTATATATTTTATCTTCATTCATTAATTTTCATTCATTTTCTACCACTTATTCCCGTTAGGGGTCGCGGGTGACTGGAGCCTATCCCAGTGACTTTGGGCCTTAGGCGGGGTACACCCTGGACAGGGGCCAACTCCACAGGGCTAACACAGAGACAGAGACAAGGACACACAACCATTCACTCTCACATCCATTCACTACGGGCAATTTAGAGTTTTCAATTAACCTGAACACAGTCATGTGTTTGGACGGTGGGAGGAGCCGGAGAGAACCCACGGTAACACGGGGAGAACATGCAGACAGATATTTTATCTTTATCCTCCTTTATCTGAATCCTTTTATTCATTTTAGACTCTCCAGTGTTTCCTCTGAGGGGCCCTCTGTACTGGGAGCGGTGTTCATCTGTGGCCCCTGGGCCCTGGCTCATGGGCTCCTGCTGGACGTTGGGTCTGGGCCTAATCTCTCCTCTGGGTCTTGAGTCTGTGTCCTGTGGCTGCAGGCGACTCTCTGCTCCTGGTACAGACGGCTCCTCTGATGGTGCTCTCACAGCTGGTTCACCTGCATTCAGCCTCATGCCCAGTATCTTTGTGTGTGTGTGTGTGTGTGTAGGTGTGTGTGTGTGTGTGTGCGTGAATGTGTGTGTGTGTGTGAATGTGTGCGTGAATGTGTGCGTGTGTGCGCATGCGTATGTGTATGTGTTTGCGTGGAAGCTTTACTGTGGGGATGGTGGGGTCGGGGTCAGGGTCGGGGTGGGGGTGGGTTCGGGGAATTGTTTTTAATATGTAAACTGGAAAGCACTTTGTGTTACAATTTTTGTATGAAAAGCGCTTTATAGGTGGCAGGGGGTGCACGGTGGCAGAGCGGCTAGAGCTTCTGCCTCCCAATAAGGAGATCGTGGGTTTGAATCCCAGACCACCCCAACATCACACGATCTCTCTGGGTGGAGTCTGCATGTTCTCCTCGTGTTACCGTGGGTTCTCTCCAGGTTCTCTGGCTCCTCCCACCGTCCAAACACATGACTGTGTTCAGGTTAATTGTAAACTCTAAATTGCCCGTAGTGTGTGAATGTGAGAGTGGATGGTTGTCTGTCCTTGTCTGTCTCTCTGTGTTTGTTGTGACGAGTTGTCCACTGTCCAGGGTGTACCCCGCCTAAGGCCCAAAGTCACTGGGACAGGCTCCAGTCACCCGTGACCCCTAACGGGAATAAGCGGTAGAAGAAAAAAAAAAGCGCTTTATAAATAAAGTTTGATTTGATTTGATTAGTTTAAGTCCCTGTTTAGTCCTAGTACTTGCTTCATTCTGCACTGGATGAATTTAAACTGGTTTCTATCCTGGTTTTGCTCCAGTTCTTCCAAGTTTGGTTTAATCCTAGCTTGTTTTATCGACATTTCTTCTAGTTTAGCCTCAGTTTAGTTCTGGTCTGGCCCTCCGTCTGTCTCCGACTTCCCCGTTTCTCACCCTGGCTCTCTTGCTCTTTCCCTCCGTCTCTCTTCTCCGTGTGATAATTACTTTTCGGCGCTAGACTTTTGTGATTAGGGGCGGGTGGCGAGGCGAGGCGGAGGCTTGTGTCACGCGTTATCTCTCCCTCTCGTCTCATCAGAGGCGTCTGCTGCCGGATTCCCTGGATGGCTCAACACTGCACTGTGCTGCTGTCAATCGGCCCGTCAACACCGCCACAAATCGATGCCAATCTCCACCAGCGTCTATTTTTAACCTGGACTCAGCAGCAGCAGCAGCAGCAGGCGTTTGATAAGGAGGCGGCGTTCTCCCTCTGTCTCTCTGTAGAGGTCACTCAGAGCCATTGTAGACCGGGTTTGGACTTGGTTTAGTTTAGGTTTAGGTCATATAGTTTAGTTCTTGTATGATACTGGTTTGGACCTGGTTTAATACTAGTTTAGACTTTTATTTGGACTTGGTTTAGTTCAAGATTATGTCATATAGTTTAGTTCTTGTATGATACTGGTTTAGACCTGGTTTGTTTCTAGTTTGGACCTGGTTTAGTTCAGGTTTAGGTCATATAGTTTAGTTCTTGTATGATGCTGGTTTGGACCTGGTTTAATACTAGTTTAGACTTTTATTTGGACTTGGTTTAGTTCAAGATTATGTCATATAGTTTAGTTCTTGTATGATACTGGTTTAGACCTGGTTTGTTTCTAGTTTGGACCTGGTTTAGTTCAGGTTTAGGTCATATGGTTTAGTTCTTGCATAATGCTGGTTTAGACCTGGTTTGTTTCTAGTTTGGACCTGGTTTAGTTCAGGTTTAGGTCATATAGTTTAGTTCTTGTATGATGCTGGTTTGGACCTGGTTTGTTTCTAGTTTAGACTTTTGTTTGGACCTGGTTTAGTTCAGGTTTAGGTCATATGGTTTAGTTCTTGCATAATGCTGGTTTAGACCTGGTTTGTTTCTACTTTAGACTTTTTTAAAAAACTTGGTTTAGTTTAGTTCTCCTCCTCTCCCCCTCTCCTCCTCTAAAAGCTAAAAGCCCCTCCTCACACTCTCTCCTCCTCTCCTCTCCTCTCCCCCCTCTCCTCCTCTCCTCCTCTCCCCCTCTCCTGCTGATGGGAGGTGATAGGAGACCCAGTGAGCAGCTAAAAGCTCCTCCTCTCCCCCCTCTCCTCCTCTCCTGCTGATGACAGGTGATAGGAGTCACAGCGAGCAGCTAAAAGCCCCTCCTTACACTCTCTCCTCCTCCCCTCCTCTCCCCCTCTCCTGCTGATGGGAGGTGATAGGAGACCCTAGGCAGCTAAAAGCCCCTCCTCACACTCTTCCTGTGAGCCCCCTCTCCCCCTCTCCTCCCCCCTCCTCACACTCTTCCTGTGAGCCCCCTCTCCTCTCCTCCTCTCCCCCTCTCCTCCTCTCCTCCCCCCTCCTCACACTCTTCCTGTGAACCCCCTCTCCCCCTCTCCTCTCCTCCTCTCCTCTCTCCCCTCTCCTCCTCTCCTCCTCCCTCCTCACACTCTTCCTGTGAGCCCCCTCTCCTCCTCTCCTCCCCCCTCCTCACACTCTTCCTGTGAGCCCCCTCTCCCCCTCTCCTCTCCCCTCCTCCTCTCCTCTCCTCCCCCCTCCTCACACTCTTCCTGTGAGCCCCCTCTCCTCTCTCCTCCTCTCTCTCCTCCTCTCTCCTCCTCTCCTCCCCCTCCTCACACTCTTCCTGTGAGCCCCCTCTCCTCCTCTGCTCCTCTCCTCCTCTCCTCCTCTCCTCCTCTCCTCTCCTCTCCCTCTCCTCCTCTCCTCTCCTCTCTCCCCCTCTCCTCCTCCTCCTCTCCTCTCCTCTCCTCTCCTCTCCTCCTCTCCTCCTCTCCTCTCTCCCCCTCTCCTCCTCTCCTCTCCTCCTCTCCTCCTCTCCTCTCCTCCTCCTCCCTCCCTCCTCACTCTTCCTGTGAGCCCCCTCTCCTCCTCTCCCCCTCTCCTCCTCTCCTCCCCCCTCCTCACACTCTTCCTGTGAGCCCCCTCTCCCCTCCTCCTCTCCCCCTCTCCTCCTCTCCTCCTCCCCTCCTCCTCACACTCTTCCTGTGAGCCCCCTCTCTCCCCTCTCCTCCTCTCCTCCTCTCCCCCTCTCCTCCTCTCCTCCCCCCTCCTCACACTCTTCCTGTGAGCCCCCTCTCCTCCTCTCCCCCTCTCCTCCTCTCCTCCCCCCTCCTCACACTCTTCCTGTGAGCCTCCTCTCCTCCTCTCCCCCTCTCCTCCTCTCCTCCCCCCTCCTCACACTCTTCCTGTGAGCCCCCTCTCCTCTCCTCTCCTCTCTCTCTCTCCTCCTCCTCCTCCTCCTCTCTCCTACACTCTTCCTGTGAGCCCCCTCTCCCCCTCTCCTCCTCTCCTCCTCTCCTCCCCCCTCCTCACACTCTTCCTGTGAGCCCCCTCTCCCCCTCTCCTCTCCTCCTCTCCCCCTCTCCTCCTCTCCTCCCCCCTCCTCACACTCTTCCTGTGAGCCCCCTCTCCCCCTCTCCCCCTCTCCTCCTCTCCTCCCCCCTCCTCACACTCTTCCTGTGAGCCCCCTCTCCCCCTCTCCTCCTCTCCTCCTCCCCCCCTCTCCTCCTCTCCCCCCCTCCTCACACTCTTCCTGTGAGCCCCCTCTCCCCTCTCCTCCTCTCCTCCTCTCCTCCTCTCTCCTCCTCTCCTCCTCTCCTCTCCCCCTCTCCTCCTCTCCTCCCCCCTCCTCACACTCTTCCTGTGAGCCCCCTCTCCCCCTCTCCTCTCCCACTCTCCTCCTCTCCCCCTCCTCACACTCTTCCTGTGAGCCCCCTCTCCCTCTCTCCTCTCCTCTCTCCTCTCCTCCCTCTCCTCACACTCTTCCTGTGAGCCCCTCTCCTCCTCCCTCTCCTCCTCTCCTCCCCCCTCCTCCTCACACTCTTCCTGTGAGCCTCCTCTCCTCCTCCTCTCCTCCTCTCTCCTCTCCTCTCCTCCTCCCTCCTCCTCTCTTCCTGTGAGCCCCCTCTCCTCCTCTCCCCCTCTCCTCCTCTCCTTTCCCCTCCTCACACTCTTCCTGTGAGCCCCCTCTCCCCCTCTCCTCTCTCCCTCCCCTCCTCTCCTCCCCCCTCCTCACACTCTTCCTGTGAGCCCCCTCTCCCCCTCTCCTGTCCTCCTCTCCTCCCCCCTCCTCACACTCTTCCTGTGAGCCCCCTCTCCTCCTCTCCCCCTCTCCCTCTCCTCCTCTCCTCCCCTCTCCTCACACTCTTCCTGTGAGCCCCCTCTCCTCCTCTCTCCTCTCCTCCTCTCCTCTCCTCCTCTCTCCTCTCCTCCTCCCCTCTCTCCTCTCCTCTCTCCCCCTCTCCTCTCCTCTCTCCTCTCTCCTCTCCTCCTCTCCTCTCCTCTCCTCTCCTCCCCCCCTCCTCACACTCTTCCTGTGAGCCCCCTCTCCTCTCTCCTCCTCTCCCCTCTCCTCTCTCCTCCCCCTCCTCACACTCTTCCTGTGAGCCCCCTCTCCTCCTCTCCCCCTCTCCTCCTCTCCTTCCCCCTCCTCACACTCTTCCTGTGAGCCCCCTCTCCTCTCTCCTCTCTCCCCTCCTCTCTCTCCTCCTCTCCTCCTCCTCTCACACTCTTCCCTGTGAGCCCCCTCTCCTCCCTCTCCTCCTCCCCCTCTCCTCCTCTCCTCCCCCCTCTCCTCCCTCCTCTCCTCCCCTCTCCTCCTCTCCTCTCTCCCTCTCCTCTCTCCCCTCTCCTCCTCTCCTCCTCTCTCCTCTCCTCCTCTCCTCCCCCCTCCTCACACTCTTCCTGTGAGCCTCCTCTCCTCCTCTCCCCCTCTCCTCCTCTCCTTCCCCCTCCTCACACTCTTCCTGTGAGCCCCCTCTCCCCCTCTCCTCCTCTCCTCCTCCCCCTCTCCTCCTCTCCCCCCCTCCTCACACTCTTCCTGTGAGCCCCCTCTCCTCCTCTCCCCCTCTCCTCCTCTCCTCCTCCTCCTCCCTCTCCCCTCTCCTCCTCTCCCCTCCCTCCCTCCTCTCTCTCTTCCTGTGAGCCCCCCTCTCCCCCTCCTCTCTCTCCCCTCTCCTCCTCTCCTCTCCCCCCTCCTCACACTCTTCCTGTGAGCCCCCTCTCCCCCTCTCTCCCCTCTCCTCCTCCTCCTCTCCTCCTCCCCCTCCTCACACACTCTTCCTGTGAGCCCCTCTCTCCCTCTCTCCTCTCCTCCTCTCCTCTCCTCCTCTCCCCTCTCCTCTCTCTCTCCTCCCCCTCCCTCACACCTCTTCCTGTGAGCCTCCCTCTCCTCTCTCCTCTCTCCCCTCTCCTCCTCTCTCCCCCCTCCTCACACTCTCTTCCTGTGAGCTCCCTCCTCTCTCCCCTCTCCTCCTCCCTCCTCACACTCTCCTCTCCCCTCTCCTCTCTCCTCTCTCCTCCCCTCCTCACACTCTTCCTGTGAGCCCCCTCTCCCCCTCTCCTCCTCTCCTCCTCTCCCCCCTCTCCTCCTCTCCCCCTCTCCTCTCCTCCTCCCCCCCTCCTCACACTCTTCCTGTGAGCCCCCTCTCCCCCTCTCCTCTCTCCCTCCCCTCCTCTCCTCCCCCCTCCTCACACTCTTCCTGTGAGCCCCCTCTCCTCTCCTCTCCTCTCCTCCTCTCCTCCCCCTCCTCACACTCTTCCTGTGAGCCCCCTCTCCCCCTCTCCTCCTCCCCCCCTCTCCTCCTCTCCCCCCCTCCTCACACTCTTCCTGTGAGCCCCCTCTCCCCCTCTCCTCCCCCCCCCTCTCCTCCTCTCCTCCTCCCTCCTCACACTCTTCCTGTGAGCCCCCTCTCCCCCTCTCCTCCTCCTCCTCCTCCTCCCCCCTCCTCACACTCTTCCTGTGAGCCCCCTCTCCCCCTCTCCTCCCCCCCCCTCTCCTCCTCTCCCCCCCTCCTCACACTCTTCCTGTGAGCCCATTACTGGTGTAAAGCTGTCAGGACGAGGCTGGTGTCAGACTTAATAGCTTTCATATTAAACCTGTTACATTGTTCTTCTTCCTATTGATGAAATCTCCTCGTTTAAACCTTTTTCTAAACTTCTTTTAATTCCAGCGGCTCTGCCTCACACGGAGAACAGGCAGGTTTGGATTTGTCACAGATAAGGTTAAAGTACGTGTGACGGGTTTTTATGATTTTCTAGTTTTGACATTATTTGGTGGAATAAAACCTGTTGTGAATAGAAATGATAGTTTTACACTAATCAGGTGTCAGTTTGTGAAGAAATTTTGAAAAATATGTTGAACTTTACAGGAAGTAGAGCAGAGTTCAGAAACACGATGACATCACACTAGGGAGACACACCAGGGACAATTTACAACCAACAAACACATTTTTCTGATCCTTTAAACATTAATTCACAAAAATAAAGGCGTTCCTATGTGTTTTTCTTCATAAAATAATACTTTCTGTGACATTAGAGGAGTTTTCACCCAGTGTACAACATGGTTTCTAGGCAACAGTTACAGAATTCCCCAGTGTGATGTCATGATTTACAACCAGGAAGTAAAAATGTAAACCTAAAAAAACTGACAAACTGGGAAAAAAATAGTTTTGTTTTTAGCAGAATCTTGAATATAATTATCTTGACTGTGTTTTAGTAAAATGAGTGCTTCAACCTGTCAGGGGCCCTTTAAGGTACACTTTATTGTCCCGTTTGACCCATCCTTCAGTGCCACAGGGGCCTCTCCAGGAGCAGCGGGCGTCACGGCGCTGCACCCAAGGACCATCTCCAGATCTTGAGCTAGCCTTGATAAAAGATGTTTATCAGTTTATTGTCTAGCATTCTCTTTCAAATCCAAATAGAACAGATACCGCTCGCTCAACTTTGAGGTCAAACCACACTGTTATTATGAACTTATGTATATTCTCCTTATTCCTGAAGTTGCCGTACGCGCCGCCGTCTTGTTTCCGTTGTAGTTCACACGGAGCAGACGAGCTCAACAGAAAATAAGTTCTACTCGACTAAAAAGACGTTTTCAGGAAATCGTTGTGTTGTGACTTGTTGTTGCTCGTGTTCATTAAACATTTTACACAAATCAATCTACTTTATGTAACATTTTAGCGTCAGACTTTTCCCTCGTTCATCATTAGCTTTAACGAAGTTCTCGTCAAACAGAAGTGCGTTTACAACAAAAGTGCAAAAAACTGCAAAAGTGGGCGGGGCAGCATTTCTTCTATTTTCAACTATTTTAGGTCTGTTTTAGAACAGGCATGTCTAAACTCAGGCCCGGGTTCGAAATGCGGCCCTCAGACCAATTTTTCTTGGCCCTTAGTCTTCCTGGTGAACTGGCCCACATTGTCCTGATAAGTACTATTTACAGCACATTTCAGATTTTCTACAATTCCAACCTAAATAACTAACATTTTGGTGCAGCACAGACCTGATATTAAGGCACTGAGACTGAATGTAGATGTGGTGGAGCTTAAAACATCAGATAAATGCAGCTTTTTTAACAGCGACCCGATTGGTGCAAAACTATAATTTGTATTTACACGAAGTATTAACACACTGAATAAAGTCAAAATTAGAAAATCATAAAAACCTGTCATACGCACTTTAAACGTTGCAACAGCGTGATAAAAAGAACGGCATCTAATGCTGCAGCACATCGCTACATAGCACTAAAACAGGGGTGTCCAAACTTTTTCCATCGAGGGCCACATATTGAAATATAGACCAAGCGGAGGGCCACAAATCAATGGTGAAACGTTAAAAAAAGCTGCATTTATCTGATGTTTTAAGCTCCACCACATCTACATTCAGTCTCAGTGCCTTAATATCAGGTCTGTGCTGCACCAAAATGTTAGTTATTTAGGTTGGAATTGTAGAAAATCTGAAATGTGCTGTAAATAGTACTTATCAGGACAATGTGGGCCAGTTCACCAGGAAGACTAAGGGCCAAGAAAAATTGGTCTGAGGGCCACATTTGTTGAGTTTGGACACGCCTGACATACGGGATAGTGTGAACACAGAAGCAAAAGAATCAACAAATGTGTCACAGTCTGTTCATTTTCAACACGACGCAGAAAGCTGAGCGCAGAGGGTTGCGTCGGTCTTTCTGCTTGGCCCGAGTCCTTGCTTTTTAGAGTGTGCGGTGCATGGATTGACCACCTCCACTGGTCTGTCTAAGCCCAAACAAAAACACCGGTTTGTGGTTAAGCTGCTGCTATGTTTACTGTGAAAACAACACAAAGGGTGAAAGTGTTAATTAATCCCTGAGAGGAGTTCTACGGGATTAGCACCAACATCCATAAAGTAACGTCTGTGTGAGGCTCTAGACCCCCAATTAAAGAAATGTGTTGAAGTAATGACTTTTCCTTTGGCATTTCAGACTCGGAGCATCCAGCGTGCACCTGCAGTGTAATTATCCTGCTGCTATTATGGTAATATGACCTCAAATCACCATCGCTATTAATTGAACATTTAGCTTGATGGCAATTAATTTCGTCAGCGCCGCTCTCATAGTGAGTATCCTTAAACATAATATCTGCCTCAGTTTAAGGAGTTTAAAGATGAACATTAGCTCCAGAAATGTCGGTAATGGGAAGACTAATTGTGGCTTCCTAAAGATGATTTAGTATTTAAGGAAAAAAAGCAAATGAGGTTTATTTTCTCTCAAATCACCTGCTACTCCAGATTAATATTTAATTCGTCATCAGTGGTCAGTCCTGTGTCCTGGGGAAGAAATGTGCCTGCAGTTCTTCTGCATTGGACGAAGTGTCTTGAAGGACACGACCGTTGGACAGAAGTGTTTTTTTTAAACTGCCAGTTCATAATCTCAATACTTGTGTTGTGGATTCCTAAATAAAACAAGTAAAGAGCCATAAAAAAGGTCAGGAGAGAATGAGTCTGATCAAAGAGTTGATTTATTCACTGGTACCAAAGTGAATATCGTCGGTCCCTAACAGAGTAATCTCTCCCTGCACGACGCATACAACACATTCAGAGTATTCTCCTTATTCCTGAAGTTTCCGTACGCTCCGCCGTCTTGTTTCCGTTGTAGTTCACACGGAGCAGACGAGCTCAACAGAAAATAAGTTCTACTCGACTAAAAAGACGTTTTCAGGAAATCGTTGTGTTGTGACTTGTTGTTGCTCGTGTTCATTAAACATTTTACACAAATCAATCTACTTTATGTAACATTTTAGTGTCAGACTTTTCCCTCGTTCGTCATTAGCTTTAACGGAGTTCTCGTCAAACAAAAGTGCAAAAAACGGCAAAAGTGGGCGGGGCAGAATAAGGTGAATAAGCGCTTTATACTCAGAGATAACACATCATGAAGATACAACACACAATTATCACATAATAGTCAAACATAAACACATTACATCAAGACAAGGAGGAAGAGTGGATAATGATTAGATGACCTTTATCTATATAAGTGACCTGGGTCAAATGGGCTCCGGCGGCGGAACAAACATACGACTATGTTAAAGTCGAAGTTAACCTTAGCAATTTAGAATGAGTGGAACCCCAATATCAAAAGTGCATCCCCCACCCCCCGGTGCCAAAATTAGCCCCGTGAACAGTTACAAATTTCAAACACACTTTTCCTAAATAATATGAATAAAACGAGGATCTAAAATGATTCTCAAAGTCTTGACTAGTTAAATGTATTCTATTTAACGTCTTTATTTGATGTTTAAGTAAGTATTACACAACAAAAACGGCTATTTTTAATGAAAAAACCTCTCACCGTCTGGACCACTGTTGTTCCTAAACAACAGAACATGCAGCAGGGAAAGCTCTTCAAGAATTTTCAATTAAAAATTACAGATAAGGCAACCCACAATTACTAGTGCCCCCTGCCATGAGAGGAGGTGCATTTCAGGACGTGGTGGCCCTGTGGAGAGAATGTGAATGTCTAATGTGACTCTGCTCAAGCCCAGGTGATGGTTTATTAATTAATTAATTTATTTATTTGATAGGGACAATGCACATTAATGAACATCAGTATAAAACAGATGTAAATATGCCGGATTGTAGCTTCAAAGCTAATTTTCATCCGTAGTCCCTAGGCAGGCAAATACATAAAAAATTACAACATGCAACACAAATACAAGGAAAAGTTAAGAGTCTAATGGTCACACGACTGGTTTGTTTTCAGCCATCGTTTGTGTTGAGTTTTAAAGCTGATCAGTGTAGGGCTCTCCCGTGTGTGCAGAGGAAGACTGTTCAGAGGTCAGGGGCCCTCACAGAGAGTGTGTTCTGTCTGAAGGTTGTTCTTCTGTGGGGCCCTCACAGAGAGTGTTCTGTCTGAAGGTTGTTCTTCTGTGGGGCCCTCACAGAGAGTGTTCTGTCTGAAGGTTGTTCTTCTGTGGGGCCCTCACAGAGAGTGTTCTGTCTGAAGGTTGTTCTCTGTGGGGCCCTCACAGAGAGAGTGTTCTGTCCAAAGGTTGTTCTTCTGTGGGGCCCTCACAGAGAGTGTTCTGTCCAAAGGTTGTTCTTCTGTGGGGCCCTCACAGTCTCCTCTGGAGGAGGCTCTGGTTCTCCTCCTGAAGTCTTAGGTTTGAAAAAGACAGACAAGGGAGGTGGGGCTAGTCCATGTAGCGGTTTGTAGATGAAACATACTTAAAATTTATAAAATTTTCAAAATTGTTGTGATTGGCTCAGACACCGCCTGACTGTGAGTTTAGAGCCAAACACCACAGCATCAGCTCTTGAACTGTTCTGGGCTTGTCTACGAACAATACGGTCAAGACTGGAGGGAGACGATGTCTTTTCATTACAAAGCTCTGGAAAATAGCCGTTTGCATCTTGTACTATTTTATGTTTTTTTTAAACCTCAAATGAAGAACATTTAACTAGACCTTTGAGAGCCATTACATTCGTTTTATTCATATTATGTAGGGCAGTCATTCCCAAACTCCTGCCGCCTTGTGAACCTGACAGTCCCTCAGGGCCTTCCAATAATAATTTGCTCTATTTTCAAAAGAATATGGAAAGTTTTCTTTTTAAATATACAAATGAAAACCGAAATAGTAATGACTGTGGGCCAAATACTGATTTAAAGTAGTGCATATAGGCAAATATATTATGTTAAATGGTTTTCAAGCCCAGTTTTCCTTTCTTCTCGTTGTGTGGCCCCCTGCACTGCCTCTGAGGCCCCCACTTTGGGAATTACTGATCTGGGAAAACTGTGTACAAATATGAGTTTTTAAAAGTGTTGGTGGAGGTTGGGCAAATGTGGGTGTTTTATGGCCCAACAGCAGCCCATGGTGCTCCAGATGGCCCGTCCAGCTCTGATCCACTGCAGCCCGTGGGTTTGTGCTCGTCTGTCGGGGCCCATTGTGTCTTGTCAAAAGTGACGCGTGGAGCCTTTAGTGAGATTAACTGCATTTGACTCGAAAATACTTTGTTTATTCTCCAAATTTCAGCCAAGAAGAGCGTTTTTCCACAGGCTGCTCAGTCCTTTGATCATTTCTTTCTCATTACCGCCTCTTTCAACAGTAATCTCACTAATTTGACTTAATCTGGCTCTTAAGTCGAATCATTTTCTAGTAGAACAAAAGCCATATCTTAGCCGGAGCGGTGTAAAATGTGCTAATTGGTTCTTTTTGTGTGCGTGTCTTTGATGTCCGCGCCGCAGTAGTAGTGAGTAGGCAGCGCGGCATGCTGGGTAGTCGCAGCGTTATGTAATTTCTACCAGTTTGATCTACAGGACACGGTGTACACGAGCAGCTGGGGCTTTAGCTCACAGCAAAGAGAGTTGTTGGTGAGTAGTTTTACAGATTAAACAGATTAAGAAGATTAGGTTAGATTAAATTAGTGGCGGATCTCAAGATGTGGTTTGGCGTCCCACTGGTTGTACACAGTAACCTCCAAGAGTCTTAACTAACTTTTTTAAATTCTTGAATGTATTTATACTTTTAAAACTACTTTTGATTGATGGTTAGGGAAGAGTTATATTTACAAAAATGTATATCTTAAACAATAATAATCAGTCGTAATTTTTTAGCTCAAAAAGGGAAAGCTTTTTTTGTTGTTGATGGTTTTATTGCACTAAAAATGCATACAGAACATGTTCCTTTAGCTATAATATTCCATTGTGCGGCAATAAACATGTCTGTCTCCATGGAGAATGTTCAGAAGTATGATTTTAACTTTCTATTTCCGTGGAATCCATGCATGTGACTTTCCTCCTCCAGAAAGTTACATATTGTGCCTTTAAAGTGTACAACTTTTATTTTATTTTTTTATTTTATTGTCATTGTCAAACAGCTCTCTTTTTGCAGCATTTGTTATTATAAATTTGATCTATCATTTGATCATCTGTCCACCTTTATTAAAACCGGTTTTGGACTGCGTTCACACTTGGTTTGATCCTGGTTCAGCCCTGGTTTTGACTCGGTTTGCTCCTGTTTTAGTGTTTAGTTCTTGGCGAGGTCCCAGTTTAGTTCCAGTTTGGACGGGGTTGTGTGCAGGGGCCGGGACTCACAGGGCCCTACAGTTCGACACGATACATGATACACTGCTCATGATACGATAATGTCACAATATTGCAATACATACGATTATCAATATATTTATTATGATATTCTACAATATATCACTATTTTTTAAAGAACCCCAAAGTTTTTTCTTTGTTAAACCACGACCTCCACGAACTTTAATGAACTACTACACCAATTTGAATAACCAAAAACGGTGAATAATTCAACTTTTCCTATCTCTGAATAAGCAACAAAATTGAAGTGCTGTCAAAAAATCTGTATTTTTGATCAAATCGGTAAAATGTTGTAAATTCTACCAAAAATGACTCACCCCACGATATCGATACTGTATCACCAAATATCGATATATCACAATAAACACAGCAGTAGTTTTCATCTTGGACTGAGCATGTGCAAGTGTGAACGCAGCCGAGGTCAGGTTCGGTCCTGTGTTCTGGTCTCTTTCTTGAATGGGTTCGTCCTGATTCAGTCCTGCTCTTGACCGAGCTTAGACCCAGGTTTTGTTTTCATTAACTCCCTGGTTTAGTCTGATTCAGTACAGTTTTCTCGGCCTGTTTCAGTCCATGTTCATCCCTGCTTTATTCCCTCGTCACTGTCCTCTTTGCCGATTTCGCCGCTGGTTATTGGCAAAAGACGACTCAAACATTCTCGCTATAATTGGATGTTTTTGTGGAGGGTAGATTCATCAAGCCACAGGATACTTAATGTTGTTTGGGCATCTGAGGGGTAATCCAGCCAGGCCATTAACATATCATTAGCCAGCGCTCGGCAGTGGTAATTGCAGTCAAAGCGCTGACGCTACACTCCCATGAAGCGGACTCCGGTCGAGATGGTTTTTAGTGAGACGTCGAGGAGAAAATGTGCACGTCTCAGCACGCCGAGCCACAATGGGAAGTCTATGGGTCATGCTGTTAGCACGCTACATAGCGATAGATTGCAGGGCGGACAGAGGAAGGGAGCGATCAGTTACTCCTAATAGTGGATTGTTTTATTGTAACACAGGGCCATCTCTTTTATTTTACGTAAAGTGGACCTATTATGCAAAATTGACTTTTATGAGCTTTTAACATAATGATTTTCCTTCATTAGCTTAAACAAAACAAAACATTTGAGTGATATTGGCATGTATGAGTATCCTGTATTGTCCTGCAGAGCTGAGAAAGTTTTCACCTCCTAGCCCTTATCTCCCTGTCTCTTTTAAAGGTCCCATATCCTGCTCTTTCCCTTCACACAGTCTATTCTCAGGGCTTTGTTGATACATTTTCTCGTTGTGTAATATCCATAACATAACAGTTTACAAAAAACACCCATTTCTTGGACTGGCCCCCCTCCTGCAAAAGCAAACGGCTCACTCTGAGATCTGACCCCCCGAACAGAGAGCAGGCTGCCTCCCCCGCCCAACCCGTGCCTCCCCTGTAGTGGAGATGGTGCATGCGCCGTGTGCTCCGGTAAACAGCGATACACAAACACTGAATAAACATTTTCTGGTCCTGACGGTGCGTCGTGCTGAGTCCTACGTCCTGGATCTGACCTGGAGTTTGACGTGCTCCAGGGCCTCAACCACGGACGTGCCGTTTGGTAAATAACAAGCTAACTCTTCTATCTGTCGTATCCATCGTGTAATTACTGTGTAGCATTAGCATTAGCTGTTTTTATTCTTCCTGGAGGCGTGGCTTAAACACCGCGTCATCTTAGTGAGGAGCCCCCGTCTGCTGCTCAGCCGAGGGGAACGGAAAAGACAGTTCTCTAGTGAAAACATGAGGGAATCAATCAAAAAACCACTTTGGGCACAACATACGAGGCCCAAATAGCACTGGAGGAAGGTTAGAACCTCTGAAAAGTCCATTTTGCAGAATATGGGACCTTTAACACTACTTTTGTTGTATTTGTTTTGAAAAGTTAATACATTAGGGTTCAACTTGATCTTGAACTGCTGCTATTGCTCTGTCCATGGCTTTTTTCATGGACGGACAAAGGACGGTTATAACATTATTATAATTGGACACTTTGGATTAAAGATTACACCACAGATCAGTCAATCAGTGATCAGAATCTCAAAAATGTGCACGTGGAGTGTACACAAACACTGATACTGTGCACTGACACATTTGAAAGCATTTTGGAGTCAATCGAACACTAATTTCAGTTCAATTCATTTTAATTTTGTAGTGCCCAAAATCCCAACAGCAATTGCCTCGATGGGCGTCAATAATGCAGTTTAAATAATCATTGTTCAATGGAATTTAGCAAATGTAAAGCAGTCTGAACACACTATAGCCCAGGTGATCTAAAATGTTAAATATTGTTGATAAGAAAAGTTGGAAAACCCAGAAGATGTTCAAGCTGTCATACTTGACATCATAGCATTGATGATTCAAGGACAGTGCATTGCTTAGGTTTTTATTTCTGTTCCTAACTGGCCTGACCATAAGCTATTTCAAAGAGGAACGTTTTGAGCCTGGTCTTAAATGTAGAGACTGTGTCGGCCTCTTTTACATGAACAGGGAGCTGGTTCCATAACATAGGAGCTTGGTAGCTAAATGCTCGACCTCCTACTGTGCTTTTAGAGACTCTGGTGTATTTAAACGGTCTTTGTTCACTTTGTTGTACATAAAACACATTTGTGGCTGGTAGTTGTGCTGGAGTATTCCTAAAAAGTTCACTTTTGTCCATTAATGCTACTGAACCTGCCACTAAACTTAGCATCAAGTTTTACATTGTGAACAACAATACAAGTGTGCTTTAGCTTTAGCTTTAGCTTTAGCTTGTAAATGACAGATATCGGTCCTACTTCAGGCTTCCACCTGAGCTTGGACCGGCTGTGAATGTGCCTTCTGTTGTTTGATCCTGTACCTGGAGATGTTTTATTATGATCATTTCTCTGTTAGCTTCATGCTGACATTATTCAGCAGAGAATGTGTATATATATATATTTAATGTATTATCATATCTTTGTATATCTTTGTATTGTATCTGTCTATGTATCTTTCTAAAACAAATATGTTTCACGCACATCTTGTTTTCTCAATGTTTTAATATTCTCCCATTTGTGTATTGACCTTATTCTGCCCCGCCCACTTTTGCCGTTTTTTACCACAGATCACACTTTTGCTGTAAACGCACTTCCGTTTGACGAGAACTCCGTTAAAGCTAATGACGAACGAGGGAAAAGTCTGAGGCTAAAATGTTACATAAAGTAGATTGATTTGTGTAAAATGTTTAATGAACACGAGCAACAACAAGTCACAACACAACGATTTCCTGAAAACGTCTTTTTAGTCGAGTAGAACTTATTTTCTGTTGAGCTCGTCTGCTCCGTGTGAACTACAACGAAACAAGACGGCGGCGCGTACGACAACTTCAGGAATAAAGAGAATAACGGGATAAGGTGCAGTCAGTAGATGGCGTCTAAATTCATTAAATCTTAAACAGAACCAGACACAAATGTTGATTTTGTTTTAAAACTAACTGTTGAATGGCTTTGATAGAATGAGAATAAATACTTTCATTACATTGTGATGGGATCTTTTTAAACATCTGCCCAGTTTATAGTTCAATGTTAGTCATGTTTCCATATCATTTATAATTTGTACTATATTAAAGTACAAAAAGTAATGGCCCTCTTGCTAGTAAAGCGCTTTAAACTTTCTACAAACCAAAGTCTTCGGTCCCACAGGCACTTTGTGGATTTAGCACGAGTTGTATTTTCCAGCCGTAATCTTGTTCTCTGTAAATACGAGATTGTATCTAACTGTGCCTCGTTTCATTGGACTAAAACTCTTTATCTGCAGATAGATACTTTAGATTGTGGAGCTTGTGCAACTCTGGCTTCAGTTTGCAAAAACAAACTCGAAATATGTTTTGTTTCTACCGGTTTGATGGGACCCCATCATAGCCCTGCTTATTTTTGCAAGTGTATTTAACATTTTAATTTATATTGGATTTTCCTTTCAGGTTATAGTAAAGGATTTGACTCTGATATACATCTAATACTTTAGTTTATTAATTTCATCTGCATAATTTGTCCCAATAACTGGAGGTGCGTTGCCGTCTGGAGCTTCTGTTGATTCACTCTTGAAAGTTCCAGCTCCCGTTGCACTTAAAGCAAATGTTCATCCACTGCTCAAAAAACTAAACCATGACCCTCTACTCCCGTGTAATAAAAGTCCAATTTCAGAATTTCCTTCCTTTTATAGCAAATTTTTAGAGAAGGTGGTGGAGGAGCAAGTAACTGAGAATTCTCAAGGTTCTTGATACATTTCAATCAGGCTTTCGGCAAAAGCGCTCCACAGAAACTGCATTACTCAGGTATAGAATGACATCTGGTAATGGAAAATGTACTGCATTAGTGCTCCTTGACCTTCGCTCAGCTTTTGACACGGTGGATCATGCTATTTTAAAGCAACTCAATCTCAGGTAATGCACTTGATTGGTTTGCATCCTGTTTGTTAGACAGAACCTTCTCTGTTGTGTCTGGCTCTCACCACTAACTCCCTGTTTTCAGAGATTTAAGACTTGACTCGGACTTGTACCTAAAGACTTGAAACATGACTCGGACTTGTGATTTGAGACTCGTGAACATTACGACTCATGTTCAATGCGCCCTGTCGTGACCTTGTTCTCACTCCCATCATCTTTCCCCCTCTGTTTCCCCACAGACATAAATGTTTCCCCCTTCACCCCGAGAGCTGCGTCTTGCCCATGAACAGTTGCCTGCGTCCAGTGTTAATGACGTCACGACAAGAGAACTGCCAAATGTAAAGTGTGTGGGGCTCAAATGTGTGACCCAGGACGACAACATCTAACTTCATCAGACACTTACTCACACAATAGGATCTCTCCTTCACTGTGGTTCTCCTGAGGTTTATACTTTGTCCCGTGGGGTTTTTTGTAGTTTTTCCTGAAGGAGGGTCAAAGGACAGGGGCATTCTGGGACAGTTATCTGAACTGCTTTTACCTGTGGCCCATCGAGGCAACTGTTGTTGTGATTTTGGGCATTATAAAAAATAAATGGATTTGATTTGATTTAATTTGACAATGATAGGTGAGTTAGCAAGCTTGATTTTTCTGAAGTGTAAGGTCTCACTCATGTAAAAGGAAGGTGTTGTGGGACAAAATTGTCATGTCTTTATATGTTTTATTAAGTGTGAAGATTTGAATAATCACTTGAAGGTCACAGGTTGTTGTGTCTGAGAAATGGGAACTCTGTGTCTCTTGCTGATCGCCTGATGTGAGACAAAAACAGAGGTCCTCATTGTTATTGTTACCCCTGATAATAATAAGACTTAACCCTTGTGAGCTGTTAGAAAAACTAACCTTATTTACTGTTAGCGCCATTTTACTCCACCTTTTTTGACAGCCGTAAAATATAGTTGATATTTTATTTTTTGCTTAAATATGCATCTCAGTTTTTCTAAAAAACACTCCGTAATTTTTGTCATGGGCCATGAGCCGGTCTGGGACCAGCCCAAGATTGTACAGTTTGGTGTAGGACTCGAAGCTGCTTTAAGATGCATCTTTATGTCTAAATGCATTTTAAAGGACACATATTATGCATTTTTCATATTGTTATTATCCTTTAAACCTGCTCTTGAGTGTCCACAGTTTGACATGTCGTGTTGTAGAACTAAAAATAAAATGCTTTTACAAGGAAAAACATAACTTTCTCACTGTGTTGGGAGATGCCATTTTGACTTAGCTGTAGCTCCATCTACTGGCTGTAGAGGCAATTACACACATGTAAATACCCACAATACATTGCAGTAAAGACTGGATCTGACACAGTTGTTCAGAGCGAGTCTGGCCATGATTTAAGGACTTAAAACAGCAAAGGATTCTGGGATAAATGACGTCATCAGTGGTTTTTGTTTCGAGGACCCCCTAAGGTTCGTCTGATATTCTAGAGTACCCATCAACTTGAGTTTCAGGCAAATAAATGGGTTTAAAAGTCACATATTGTCATTTATTACTATTATATTTTGTCTTAATTATATTTATAGTCCAAGATACTCCAAAAAGATGCTAAATTTACAACAAATAACACTTTTTTATTCAGATAAAAGTACATTTCATTGTCTTTTAAAATCTGAAACCATTCCAAGTGCCCCCTGGTAATTGCTCAAGTACCCCTGGGGGTCCCCGTACCCCTGGTTGGGAAACACTGCTCTAGATCACACATCGAGGGAGTTCAGAACACAGTGTTGGAGAAAGAGGATTTACAAACCAGCATCAACAAACTAAATGCAACTCCAGGTATGTTTTTGATGATGGAACAATATAAGAACGTGGCTAAAAGCTCAAAAAAGTCAATTTTGCATTATATTTGTCCTTTGAATTTACAATGTCCCAGAGAAATCTAAGGATGAAGTGGATTAAGTGAAATAATAAAACCTCTTTAGGAGCAGATTGGACAAGTTTGTTGTTTCCACATGAAAGTCGATAAGTTGAGAGAGCAAACTGACCAAAAAACAAAACAATTAAAACAAGTTGTAGTGTCTGTAGTGTCTCATCACAGCCCAACGTGAGGTCCGGCTGATAATTTGTTTTTGTATTAGTTTTATTTTTTCTCTATTTAACAATAATTCTCTGTGATGGTTTGCTTTCTGGCACCTCGACTTTTGGCAATTACCAGAAAGACAAAGATGGTTTTGGTGTTTGTCGGCATGCGCGCAGTAATTGGATAATCCCTGAAATCTGAGCGAGCAGAGCACTAAAGGGAATCAGTAATTAAAGCTCAGAGTCTGTTCAATATTGACACAGATGAGGCCTGGCTCGCGCCGATACTGGAGACGAGTCAACATTTATCTGACAAATTCAACCGCAGACCGAGGCAAGGACAACTGTGGACTTTATAAAATCAAGCCTTATGGAGAAAATGGAATATATTTTTACGTCTTAAGCTTACATGTGCGTGTATAATCCCTTTGTTTGATTTGCTGTTAAGCAGACAAAGGAGAGTAAAGCATTTAAAGCAACAGAAGTTTTCAAAGATAGAATGTACACAATATCAGTAAATGAAGAGATTTGTGAGTCAGACTTTTTTGACTGGTGCCTCGTCTCTAAAGAATATATCAAGCTTTTAACTTTCACATAGTAGGGCAGGGCGATACGGCCAAACGGTCATGATATAAAAGAGAAAATTGGCGATAACGGTATAATTGACGATATAAAAGACTACCGTATTTTCTGCACTATAAGGCGCACCTTCAATGAATGGCCTATTTGAAAACTTTAAGGCGCGTAGAATAGAAGCTACAGTAGTGGCTGTGGTTGCGTAGTTGCGGCTCAGTATTGATCCATATATAAAGCGCACCGGATTATAAGGCGCACTGTCAGTTTTTTGAGAAAATTGGAAGCTTTTAGGTAGATAAGATAAGAGATCCTTTATTTGTCCCACAATGGGGAAATTCCACTGTTGCAACACACAGTTTAGGACAGAAATGAATGAAATAGGCGCATGCAATAAAAATAGGATAAATAAACATGGTCATAAAAAATACAATATAAAGTATAAAGTGCACACTCTTATTTACAGTAAAAATGGTAGCTAAAGTGGCTTAAGTGTATTGTTATATACAGTAAGTGACTATGGTGAGGTGCGCCTTATAGTGCGGAAAATACTGTAAATACTTAACAATAGCACCAATATTTTACCTGTTTAAAGGTGCTTTTTCATGTAAGAAAGTCAAATCAGTCTGCGTCAGCACAGATTATTTATTTATTTTATTTTTTTATTTAACCAGGAAAGTCCCATTGAGATTAAATACCTCTTTTACAAGGGAGTCCTGGCCAAGAGGCAGCAAAAAGTTCCAGACATAGACAACAAATAAATAAGATAAGATAAGATAAAATAAGATAAGATAAGAGATCCTTTATTTGTCCCACAATGGGGGAAATTCCACTGTTGCAACACACAGTTTAGAACAGGAATGAATGAAATAGGCGCATGCAATAAAAATAGGATAAATAATGACTAATCATGGTAATAAAAATACAATATAAAGTATAAAGTGCACACTCTTATTTACAGTAGGTGGCTGTCTGGGAATAAATAGTAAAAATGGCAAATAAAGTGTCTTAAGTGTATGTTATATACAGTAAGTGACTATAGTGAGGTAAAAAAACAGTCACAATTAAACGAGTCGACCTCAAGTGCTCTCAGTCTGGCTTTAAAATCATTTAAAGAGATAAGTTCAGGAGCTTCCAGCTTTTTTGCAGTGTGTTCCATGATGTGGGAGCAGCATGAGTTCTGTGCGACATATGGAACACAGAGCAACAGCAAAGAATAAGAATCAACACTTGTCCTCGTTAGTAAATCACCGATGTAGGAGGGAAGCAGACCAAGCATGGCCTTAGAAATAAAAGTGTACAATGTCCCGCCTCCTGTGAACGAGGACGACCAACCAACACAGAGGACAGTTCACAGTGATGCGTTAACGCTCTACAGTCGGTGATAAACCTCAGAGCAGCATGATACACAGTGTCCAAACTGTAAAGACATGGAGCTGAAGCGTTCATGTACAAAAGGTCCCCGTCGTCTAAAACAGATAAAAATGTTGCTGTCACAAGCCGTTTTTTTAACCTCAAAAGAGAAACAACGCTTATTTCTAAAAAGAAAATGAAAAAGATATGTCGTAAAAGCATCTATTCAGGTCAAAATAATACCGCTGGGTGCTGTCTGTGTGCAGTTACAGAGCGTATAAGGAGCAAATATGAATTCAGTTGTTATAATTTTGCTTCCATTCCTCGCCTCGACATTGATTTTTAATGTGTCTCCAGCCATTAGCGTTAGCAATTTACTGTAATATCAGATTCACTTTGCAAAAATCTGTGTACGCAGAATTATATCCAGATGTTCCAGATTTCATATTTCCCCGAAAGCAAGATATGATATGGCCCAGCTCTAATGTGTAGATTATTATTTTACTTTTTTTTTCCAATGTAAACTGCACTGTGGCTAATATTGGCTTAGGCTACCATTCAAAACTGATTCTGTGCCTTGTCGTTGTGGCATGTAACAGCAGTAGCATTTACTGTGTTTTTATTTCTGAATGAACAGCAGTGCAATTTATATAGAATATTTGTGCACGATAGATAGAAGACTTTATTAGTCCCCTCGGGGAAATTGCTTTGCAGCAGATTCACATGACAGGCTTCACTTTCACACACAACACAACACAAAACTATACCATCCAGCAATAACGCAGGCTGAGTGCAGTTTAACGTCCTAAGTGTTGACGATTTTTATTGCTTGTGGAATTAATAAAAAGTTGGACCTTAACAGAGGAGGGCAGAAGCAGCAGCCGGAGGACAAACGAGGATCTCTTGAGGTCAGAGAGGCTTCTTTTGAATTGAACAGGTAAGTACAGGGCTGTAGGCGGGGATGGGGAGGGCTGTGGGCGGGGATGGGGGGGACTGAAAACTTTCCGAGAGCTCAAGTCTTAAATGCAGGGAAATATACTTGATTTATTTATTTAAAACACGGACAGTGCACAGATAACATTAAACTCAATGAGAAGAGATGCTCTGCGCCAGATTTAGCTACAAGCCCTTTCCATCTGACGTCCTTAGTCCTTTCAGATTGAGAGGGTTCTGGGGGTGCTCCCAGGGGCTCTTAGAGAAATAAAAAGGGCATAAAAAGATTTTAGTCTGGAAAGCTGCCATTAAAATACTGCAACCTGTATGTGCAGTTGAAGCTGTGTGCCTGGTTTAAGGTTCTATGAGCATGAGATGTTTAGAACCATGTGTTTTCAGTCATGTGATCAATCAGATGACCTGTTTAAAAAGGTGTATGTTCACACCTGTCTTGATGAACACAATGCTCTAGTCGACAGTATTGGTGTTGGTTTTCAGTCAAATCAACAACTACATCCAGACATTTTTTCTTTTTTGTTAGTACTTTCTGATGAGTTGTCATCACCTTTAAGATGCAGCAGAATTTGACTTTGAAAGGCCTGTACCTGATTTTTACTGCATGAACAAAACTACACCATGTTCCCGATTGTTTGCATGTAATAAAGTATAATCTGTTGCTCCAGCACAGATATAAAGTAAAAGCAACTATGTAGGTGTAAATGAGGCCACTTTTACTCCATCTATTTATAGAGCGTTTTATTCTGCAAGAAGCAGAAAGTGTGCCATTTGTTAGTTAGTTCTAGTTATGTCTGTTAGCTTTACCTGTGATGGTTCATGATGCTCTGGGCTCAGACTCTGGTGAGAAGTGCTTCTAAACTCATGGAGGTGAATATTTATGATGCTGGGGCTGGGAAACATGTGACTGATGTAAGACTTAAACATCACGTAGTTGGATAGAAGTCGAAACGTCTCGATCTTTAAACAGCGTCCGGATGACAACCTCTGTAACCTTTTCTATCAACTAGTTCTGTTTTCACGTTTGAATCGTGCTTTTGACATTGGTCAGATCCATATTCTATTCTAGCTTCCACAGGTAAATGCTGTCATTAGCCACGTCTCAGGGGGTTTCCATGCAGAGGTCCAGGCTTGCAGGGTCTGCTAAGCGAGCAGCTGACGTCACCCGAACATAACACGTTTCCTTCAGAAATAAAATCTAAATCATAGCTGAATTATACATTTTCTTCATGAGGCCGATTTCTGCGATTCACACAAAGACCTGTGTCACTGTGAGGCGTGGCTAAAGCTGAAGTAAACAAGAAATGACTTCCTGTTTATTGACAGCTTTTTCTCAGTTATTTCACTTCGCTGCATCTTTGCGTTACGTTCTCGTGTCTCTTTATGAAATGCATTGCGTTTGGATTATGTCAGGTGCTTCGTGCACTGGAAACGTAAAACTGTATTAGCTGATGCTAATGTGCGCCAGCTTTGTTTTGCTAAGTTTGTCTGCTCAACAAATAAATCCTCAGTGGAAATGCGGTGATTTGTCACCAGATCGGGTGTTTTCCCGCTGGGTCAATGGGGGTCAGACATCCTCTCACTCACTCACGCTGTAGCAGAGGAACCTACCGCTCAGGATTCAGGACTCTGTTTGTTCTGGTGCTCTGTGGGAGCGGGGTGGTCCCAAACTCCATGCAGTCCCACGTTCTACGAGATCTCACTACCATGAAAGAGCTTCATAAAAAGTACCAAGTCATTGATTTTAATGCCTTGCACTATTTTAACTAAACTAAATTGGTCCTAAATGACAAGTTGTTCAATTTATTCTGCTGAATAGTTCAAATATGCTAATACTGTCCCTTAAAATAAATGTAAATGATTAAGAATTGCTTTGAAACCGTCATCGAGGATTCCATAGTGATTTGAAGGATTTTTCATGACAATGTGAGACCGTTGTCATAGCAACAGGGCACATATTTATCAAAATATTATTTTTTTGACTGAGAAAAGGTCTTCATTGAATCTTTAAATCAGGAAGATATCAACTGCCTGAAACCCATGAATTGCAAAAAGAAACTTTTAATTGTACACAAAATACTAATAATAACTTTCTTTTTCTTTTACATACAGGCCAGGATGTCTTTTTCTCTGTGGACCTGGTTCTGACCAAGCGGCAGGGTTTATTCTATGTCCTAATGATTCTACTGTGTAGTTTACACTCTGTGACACTCACCTTTGTCTCATTCAAAAGAGTCATGAACACTCACGTGAACTCTGCCTTGTGTTATTGATGATGATTGATCTCTGATGCTTAACAGGACGAGCACACGTCCACTTCATCCTCAAATCATAACTTTGTATCGATACCAACCTTGAACTGTATCCAGTGCTCTACATACACATTTGCATTAATACAATTTTGTTGTCTATAGCAGTGGTTCCCAACCTTTTTTCCTTGAAGCCCCCCGCGTGAACTGGAGACTTGTTGGGCCCCCCTCAGTCCAAAGCTGTGGCCCCAACAAATACATTACATGATAAAAAATATTACTGAGAAGCATTTCAAGTCAAGTCAAGTCAAATGTATTTATAAAGCACATTTAAAAACCACAATGGCCCAAAGTGCTGCACAGACACAATATAAAATACAACAAGACAAAAACAGAACATGCAGAAACGAGCTCAAATAAAATGCAATATAAATGTTCTGCTCAGCTCGTGTTAACAAATGGGTTTTCAACAAAGTCTTAAAAATATTCAAAGATTGGGCTGTTCTAACGCTCAAAGGACGACTGTTCAGAGTCTGGGACCTGCCACAGAGAAAGCCCCGCCCCCTCGGGTTTTTAACCTCATGATCTCGGGATCTCAACGCTCTACGTGGAGCATGAACAGAAGCTCCGAGAGATAAGGAGGAGCCAACCCATTTAAACATTTATTTATCATCAGCAAAATCTTAAAATCCATCCTGTAGCCGACAGGGAGCCAGTGCAAAGAGGCCAACACGGGAGAAATACGCTCATATTTCCTGGTGCCTTTGAGCAAACGAGCAGCAGCTTCTGGACCAATTGCAGGCGGTGGATGGAGGCCTGGTCCAGCCCAGAGCACAGGGAGGGGCGGAGTCTAAGCGGCTGGTAATAAATGCATGAATAACGCGCTCTAGATCTGAACGGGGCGGGTGTGGTTTCATCTTCATCACTGAGCAAGAGCAACTGATACAAAGCTGATTTAACAACTTGACTTATTTGTTTGTCAAACTTGAAAGAACCGTCTATAATCACACCCAGATTTCTTGCAGACGGTGGCAATAGCAGCTCAGTGGCCCCAGATAATTTTTTACATGTGATAAATCCCCAAATACATTTATTACAGACAAACACACATCAAGTGTTTTTCACGTTCCCACATCCAATTTCCAATCATTTGTTTGGGATTTTGACTATTTGATATGTAAAAATGATTGCTTTTATGACCTGACCCCCAACGAGACAAAGCACTACTGGTCTATAGCGGCACTCCATGTTTACATGTGTTTATTGCGTAAAAATCTCTTCTTGAACCAGATATCTTTCTAATCAAGTTATTTTTCCCTATACGGCCCACATATCATATCATCGACGTTGGTTACGTGGGCCAGTCTGTAATAAAGTCCCGGGCCACTATTTCCCCCCAGTCCGCCCCTGCTCTCTGGAAGATAATACCTGTCAGGCCCTCCATCGAACCCCTCAAACGGGACGGTACGATTCACTTATTTTTAAACATAAACTGAAAAATGATTTGATCAGTGGTCAGACATGTGACCATATGTAGTTGTAATTTGTATTTTGTAATGTCTGCTCTGTTGTATGTATTGTTTTTTAAATGTACTGTATTTTAAACGCTCTGTATTTTAATTGTACTGTATTTTCTCGGTAAAAGCCCTTCTAGGGACGGACATTGAGAATTAGCCTCGGCTAAAATGTTGTAGTATGTGACATGAGCTCATGAAGCAGACTTGTCCCTATTCAAATAAACTAAACCAGGGCTGTCCAAACTTTTTCCATGGAGGGCCACATATTGAAATATAGACCAAGCGGAGGGCCACAAATCAATCATGAAACGTTAAAAAAAGCTGCATTTATCTGATGTTTTAAGCTCCACCACATCTACATTCAGTCTCAGTGCCTTAATATCAGGTCTGTGCTGCACCAAAATGTTAGTTATTTAGGTTGGAATTGTAGAAAATCTGAAATGTGCTGTAAATAGTACTTATCAGGACAATGTGGGCCAGTTCACCAGGAAGACTAAGGGCCAAGGAAAATTGGTCTGAGGGCCGCATTTGGCCCCCGGGCCTGAGTTTAGACATGCCTGAACTAAACTAAACTTCTAACAGTGGAGACACTCGGACCGCTCCGATCCACTCCAAAGCAAACCAGCTGAAACAAGCCTATCGTGTCCTTTGGCTCAATTAAACTTAGACTTTGCCTCTTTGCATTGTGTTTCATTAATCAGTTTTATCTAAATGCAGAGAGTGTTTTTTTCTTCTACCACACACCGCCAAAACAAGCCATCGCTGAGAATTTTTGAACACAGGAGGTAGGAACGAAGCAGGGGAGAAGAGGAGATGATGTGTGTTCACCGTGGGCCGCCGGTGGATTTCCTGTGATTTCATCAGAAAAAAAAATGGCTGAGGCGATCCTCCAGACAACAGCCGGCTGACGCACGGTGTAGGCGAGGCCAGAAAACCCTCAGAAAAAACGAAACAAAAGTGTCAAGCTGTGCCTCTGCATTTCAGCCCGTTAGCCTTGTTAGCTCGCCTGCTGTTAGCTGACTTTGTGTGCTAGCGCTAATGATTTCTGTATTTATGTGGACGCTCGGCTGTTCCCAGGGCGCGCGGAGCTAAATAATAGTGTGGGAGCGCTTATGGCAACGGAGGCTGTGGAGTTGATGTAATTACTGCACAAAAAGTTCATGTCAGGCCCAGTGTTTTAGAGGAGAAAAGAGGTTTTAGAACGACTGAACACCGAAAGAAAATACAGTACGCCGACTTTAAAGGTGCACTATGTAACTTTTCTGGTGGCATTAAATGGATCTGTCTTGCATTTGCTTGGTTCATGCCAAACACGTGGCCCATGTAAACGCCACCTGCGGCCATGTTGGTTCTAGTCCTTATGTAAATGAATGTAAACCATGGATGTATTAAATGAACTGGATAAGCCACGCCCCCTCTGTCTGTGTCCCAGATTGATTAGTGGCCGTGTGAGGTACTGCAGCCTCTTGGAACCAGCCTTTTTCTAAAATGTCACATTATAATCACAGACAGGACTGAATTATTATCGGTATTTAAATAAAATAGAAGGAAATGTTCTTTTCTACCGTTTCTAAAATCACAGAAATTATCGTTTTTATCTGAAGTGACGTCACACAAACATGTGCGAGTCACGTGAACGAGCGTCGGACGATACAAACAGAAGCTCGTGGAAAAGGCTCGACTAGAGACACCTGTAAGTTGTATTTTATTTCATTTCAGACGCTTCACGTGTGTCTAACATGAAGAACACAATTACAATCACACAAGCTAACGCTAACACAAAGACCTGCAGCTGCTGGTCGTTCACGTCGCTCAAAGCATCATGGGGGATTGTCGTCACGTGGTGCCCTAAAGCAAAGATGGCCGCCTCCGTATCAGGAACTAAAGCAAAGATGGCCGCCTCCGTATCAGGAAGTAAAACAAAGATGGCTGCCTCCGTATCAGGAAGTAAAGCAAAGATGGCCGCCTCCGTATCAGGAAGTAAAGCAAAGATGGCCGCCTCCGTATCAGGAAGGAAAGCAAAGATGGCCGCCTCTGTATCAGGAAGTAAATGCAGAAGTAAGAAACTTTTTTGGGGTCATGCGTCAATGAGCTCAGGCCATAGATATAAACATGGCGCTATTTTGGATTCATCTTCCAGGTTTTATTATAGTTCTATGATGTAAACGCCAAATGAAATCAAATATATCAGAACAGTCCAAATCTTTATGATAAGCTGAGGAGTGGATATTTATTAAAAAGCAAAATTAGCTTTGTTGGTAGTCAGTGATTAGCATTTGTGACTAGCATACAGATACAACGGACACCAAGAAACATGCTTCAAAGCTGGCTAAAATACTTGACACATTTTATCCCGGTTTAGGTTTTTAATTGTGCCTCTTGGTTGTAAATGATGACATCACACTGGGATATTACCATAGTAACCACCCTGTACAGGTTGTCACTAATTTTTTGATTTGACAAAAAACATATGTGAACACCTTTATTTTGTTGAATTAATGTTTAAATGGTCAACAAAAAAAAGTGTAAATTATGCATAACCTTTGTCTCCCTAGTGAGACGTCATCAATTTGTTAACTTCCTGTAACTTCCTACAGATTTTTTCCATTTTTCTCCGCTATAATCTCTATTTACAACAGGTATTTATACACCAAATAGAGTCAAAATTAGAGAATGATAATAACCAGTCATAATAATAATAATAAAAAGTGCATCATATTTTCCCTTTAATTATCCAACAGTCCTCATTTCTATCTATCTATACTTGAATTGTCGTTCATGCAGCAACTATAGCATTTAACTCAAAATATGGTATTGTTTTTATTCATGTCTGTCTGTGTGTGGCATTAGTAATAAATAATGAAACATTTGAATGACATATGAAACCGGAGGTGCTTGGCAGGTTGGACACGAGTGATTTATAATTTATTGAGCCGCGCTGACACGACAACAGGGAACAAATCACACAACACAAAAGAGCATTATTTATAACCAGGGAATCAAAGAGCCGCCTGGAGGGGGGCAATACTGCCACAGAGGAACCACACGCTCTCTAATGCATCTGGGAAGAAACACACTGGAGACTACATGACTATTTCAGAAATAATTACTGATTTTAAGTTGTCTTCAGAAAAAAAGGAAACAAAAAGCAAACCTGGTAATGTTGTAATTCCTTACCCAACACTTACTAGGACTAAACAGACCTAAACCAGTGTTAAAACCCGTCTAAGAGGGTTTTCACTTTTGGGTGGGTCCTGTTCACATGTGCAGCTCCCAGGGCTTGCAAATGCATTTAGTGGTCCTAAACAAGATTTTGGTTTTGGCCCTCCATTTGGCAAACACTGTTATTAAATCAGAGACAGATTGGGGAGAAAAAATTACTCAGGATATCTAGAGAAGTGAGCCATGTATCAGCGTTCGTGTTTGTTTTTTTAAATGATAAATACTTAAATGTAAAGGGGGGTTGGGGTCCTCCCTCAAGAAAAAAAAAATATAAATTCTGCAATTCTGGTGCATCTTAGATTTAATATTTTAACATATTTGAATGAGCTGCACAGAATACTTTTCACCTTGTTCCGGAAGTTGCTGTACGCATCGCCATCTTTTTCCGCTGTAGTTTACATGCAAGCTCAACAGAAATTAAGTTCTACATGGACTAAAAAGCCATTTTCAGGCCTCAGGAAATCGGTGCATTGTGACTTGTTGTTGATCGTGTTCATTAAACATTTTACACAAATCAATCTACTTTATGCACGGTGGCAGAGCGGCTAGAGCTTCTGCCTCTCAATAAGGAGATCGTGGGTTCGAATCCCGCACCACCCCAACATCGTGGTTTCGAATTCTGAACCACCCTAACATCACACGATCTCTCTGGGTGGAGTCTGCATGTCCTCCCCGTGTTACCGTGGGTTCTCTCCGGGTTCTCCGGCTTCCTCCCACCGTCCAAAGACATGAATGTGTAGGTTAATTGACAACTCTAAATTGTCCGTAGTGTATGAATGTGAGAGTGAATGGTTGTCTGTCCTTGTCTCTGTCTCTCTGTGTCAGCCCTGCGACGAGTTGGCCACTGTCCAGGGTGTACCCCGCCTAAGGCCCAAAGTCACTGGGACAGGCTCCAGTCACCCGCGACCCCTAACGGGAATAAGCGGTAGAAAATGAATGAATGAATCTACTTTATGTAACATTTTAGTGTCAGACTTTTCCCTCGTTCACCATTTGCACAAACACTGTTAGTGTCAAACCGGAAGTCCCTTTACTACAAAAGTGCCGATCATAATCATAAAAAGAGGCAAAAGTGGGCGGGGCGGAATAAGGTAAATAGGCAAATGATTTATTCTTTTGTTGTACATGTCTTGAGGAGCACACTTGTACATGCACAACAACCATGCAGGCTTTAGTTTTCTGTTTTGACAAATTTTACTTGTGCGGTTTGTACCAGTTGTTGAGGCATATTCTCTCTCTCTCGCTCTGATTCGGACAGAGCCCAATGGAGTATGTGGCCCCTACGGTTGGGGCCCTAAACAATTATTTATCTCCTTGACACAAGCTTTCAAGCTGATTCACTCACGCACGATCACTTCCCCCAGTGCTGTACACGCCGGTCTTTATGTAAATGCAACGTGAGTGATGCACAATGGTGGCAGAGACAAAGCTGTCTG
The DNA here is from genome assembly GCA_019453435.1 of Rhinogobius similis. NCBI lineage: Eukaryota > Metazoa > Chordata > Actinopteri > Gobiiformes > Gobiidae > Rhinogobius > Rhinogobius similis. Next base: position 50,996,034 of record CM033619.1, on the reverse strand, counting down.
AGCACCACACAGAGGCTTTACCTGCCGCACAGAGGCTTTACCCGCCGCACAGAGGCTTTACCTGCCGCACAGAGGCTTTACCTGCCACACAGAGGCTTTACCTGCCGCACAGAGGCTTTACCTGCCACACAGAGGCTTTACCTGCCACACAGAGGCTTTACCTGCCGCACAGAGGCTTTACCTGCCGCACAGAGGCTTTACCTGCCTCACAGAGGCTTTACCTGCCACACAGAGGCTTTACCTGCCGCACAGAGGCTTTACCTGCCGCACAGAGGCTTTACCTGCCGCACAGAGGCTTTACCCGCCGCACAGAGGCTTTACCTGCCACACAGAGGCTTTACCTGCCGCACAGAGGCTTTACCTGCCACACAGAGGCTTTACCTGCCTCACAGAGGCTTTACCTTCCACACAGAGGCTTTACCTGCCGCACAGAGGCTTTACCTTCCACACAGAGGCTTCACCTGCCGCACAGAGGCTTTACCTTCCTCACAGAGGCTTTACCTTCCACACAGAGGCTTCACCTGCCGCACAGAGGCTTTACCTTCCTCACAGAGGCTTTACCTTCCTCACAGAGGCTTTACCTTCCACACAGAGGCTTCACCTGCCGCACAGAGGCTTTACCTTCCTCACAGAGGCTTTACCTTCCTCACAGAGGCTTTACCTTCCACACAGAGGCTTCACCTGCCGCACAGAGGCTTTACCTTCCTCACAGAGGCTTTACCTTCCACACAGAGGCTTTACCCGCCGCACAGAGGCTTCACCCGCCGCACAGAGGCTTCACCCGCCGCACAGAGGCTTTACCTGCCACACAGAGCAATTAGGTATTAAAATGTAAACACTATTTCTTACCGACAGAACTTCTTGAAATTGGTCTTCTCCTTCAACACTTATGACTTCATGACAGCACGTTTGTGATGATGGACCTGGGAAAATGGGAGTGGCTGTAGCTCAGAGCTGTTTGTCCGCAGACCTCAAAGGTTGGCTGTTCAATTCTGTGTACATTTCATGTCCTTGAGCAAGACATTGAAGGCGTGTCCGTTTATCCAAAGAACGAGAATAAGGCAAAAATCAATTCAATCCAAAAACTTTATTAACCCTAACAAAGGAATCTGACACAGAGCGCCCTGGGTCAGAACTTTATCCCTGAAAGCCTACGCCCTACACGGCTCTGACATCAGGAGCTCTGGACGCCCCTCTAACCCTGGACCCAGGGATTTAAAAACACATTCATGAATATGCAAATAGTAGGTTGTCCATCTCCATCTCCATGGCAACGACAGTGTTATCTTGTCCTGGAGTTTCTCTGCACAGGACTGCAACAAAACTGAACGTGTATTATCTTCACATGTGCGTGTAGATTCTAAACCTCCATAAGTATAAAACAAATCATAAATGAGTCATACAAATAAGTAGTATATGAAACATATATTTCCCTTCAACACTTTGTGTGTTTGTTGGTCTGAGAGGTTATGGACTTAGAACGTCACCCACAATTTCATCTCTTAGTCTCAGGGTGACTGCGACTAACATGTTTCATTCCATCTCTAAGTCTGATTAAGAAGTGAATGAATAATGCAATTTAAAGTTTTTTGAGTTTCTATAAACATTGCTCCAACGATGTTCATTTTACCCTCTTTTTATGTTCAAAATATGAATTGTTATAGTGAGCACGGCCACGTCTCCACAAATCTGACCTGCAACTTGTCTTGGTGGTGTCAAAAGGACCATATGGACAACAAGAAAAAGATTGTGTGTGTCTGTGTGCGGCGTAAAACTATGGAATAGTCTTGGGGAACAGCACAAACAATGCAAAAACATTCACAAGTTTAAAAGCATAAACACATGATATTGTCACAGTATAAAACTGAGCATGAACTGTAAGGGTGTCAGACAATTATCAACCAGTGCTGTACTTTATCTTGGACATGTAAGATTGTACACTAGGGAATATTATTTATTTTGTAAAAAAAAAAAAAAAAAAAAAAAAATATCATGGATATATGCATGTATATATGTATGTGTCTGTATATGTATGTGTATATATGTATGTGTATATATATGTATGTGTATATATGTATGTGTATGTATATGTATGTTTTTTTTTTCCAACTTGATAGCTTGGCTTGGAAATATATTATGTAATAGGAATTATAATGAATTTTGTTTACACAGGGTATTTTAGTGTATACGTGGGTAGTTAGCAGTTTGACGTAAAAAATGTATGTACAGGAAGCAAATTAAAATATATATATCTAATAAATTGTGTGTGCGGGGTGGGATTTAATAAGTATTACCTCATCCCACTCCTTTTCGAGCAAAGATAATTAAGAAAATCTTGAGGTATTCAAGTATTTATTTCTTCATTTTCTTTTTTCTTTCTTTTTCTTGTTATATTTAATGAATGTCTTTATGTACATTACAAGAAATCTACATGATTGATTCATTGCTCGAATAAAATATTCTCCAAAAGAATGTTTCATGTTTAATGCCAACTGCGGAACATTCTATGCAAAACAATACCATCATTATGAAGATAGACAAGTTCCACCTTTAAATATCAAATCAAACCCAAACTACATGGAACCATCGTATAAATCCTGTTTACTTTTAGCTCTTTCGTGCTGTTATCTGACCTTGTACATTTCCTTTGCCATAAAGACTTTAACGGTTGGATTTTAAAATGCATATCTGTCAGAGTGAAACAGAGCCGGTGCAGTCCACATCCATATCTCACTGACATTTCAGGAGCTTCAGGGCAAACTCTCATATATTAACACGGCGCCGTCATATTTCACTGTAAATTATGCACACCTTTACTGCGTTTAAGAGGAGCTCGGATGCAAAGGTTATTTTCATTTCAATCTGTTCATATTCCACGGATTTTTATTTTGGACATGTATTTTGGACACGTAGGCGTAGTTTTAACAGGCTAACACTGTAAAGCCCGAGCTTCTCATTTGTAAACGTCAGGAAAATATATCACATCCAGCATAGCATTTAACATCAACATTATTTAACTCTGAAGCACAAAATCAAACTTACCTTCTCAAACACAGAGTCCAGACAACAGCAGTGTCAGCACAAAATGAACGAACAAATGTTATACGAAATTGACTTTTTTGAGCTTTTAATCCTGTTCTAACGTCGTTTCATCATCAAAAACATACCTGCAGTTGCATTTAGCTTCATTCACGCTAGTTTGATGAATCCTGGGTAGAAAATCCTCTACCTTCGACAGTCAAAAACATGTGTGATGGCTCTGAGTATCTTCTTTTCTGTTTTAAAGGACACATATTCTTCTACAGTGACTTTTTTTAAACCATGTTCTAACAATGCTCTGCCATCAAAAGTCGTAGCATTCAGCTGCATTCACGCTGTTTTGAGGAATGCTTGTTTGAAAGTCCTCTCCTTCGTCAAAAACACTCCCTGCTGAACTCTTTGTACTGGAACTGTTCATTTGTTGTGTAGTTCATTTGCTCATCCAGACTGCTAGAGGGCGCTGGTTGAGGCAGTGGTGTTGTGTGCGGCCAGTAGATGGCCAGTGTTAGAGCATGCAGGAAGTCAGCTCAGACCAGACATGGATGTATTAAATGAACTGGATAAGCCACGCCCCCTCTGCTGTGTCCCAGATTGATTAGTGGTCGTGTGAGGTACTGCAGCCTCTTGGGCCCAGCCTTTTTCTAAAATGTCACATTATAATCACAGACAGGACTGAATTATTATCAGTATTTAAATAAAATAGAAGGAAATGTTCTTTTCTACCGTTTCTAAAATCACCGAAATTACCGTTTTTATATGAAGTGACGTCACACAAACATGTGCAAGTCACGTGAACGAGCGTCGGACGATACAAACAGAAGCTCGTGGAAAAGGCTCGACTAGAGACACCTGTAAGTTGTATTTTATTTCATTTCAGACGCTTCACGTGTGTCTAACATGAAGAACACAATTGTCACGTGACGCCCTAAAGCAAAGATGGCAGCCTCCGTATCAGGAAGTAAAGCAAAGATGGCCGCCTCCGTATCAGGAAGTAAAGCAAAGATGGCCGCCTCCGTATCGGGAAGTAAAACAAAGATGGCCGCCTCCGTATCAGGAAGTAAAGCAAAGATGTCAAACTCCATATCAGGAAGTAAATGCGGAAGTAAGAAACTTTTTTGGGGTCATGCACCAATGAGCTCACTCCATAGGGATAAACAGGGCGGCCATTTTAGATTCATCTTCCAGGTTTTATTATAGTTCTATGGTCTGAAGCTATCCTCACATTCCTAGTCTTTGAGTGGCAATATGAGTGAGTTTGTATGTTTAATGTGAATGTTAACCAATATATATGTGATTATTTATGTAGTTTGTTACGGTTGATTTGAGATGTTGCAGATCCTACTATTTGATGTCTGCATGTCTTATTTTTGTTGGATATTTGTATTGTTTTACCGTTTACCGAATGCTATTTTTGTTTGTCATTTCAGTTGCATTAAATCCTGTTCCATGTACAACACCCATCTGTTCCTTGGAGGAAGTGATGCAAGAAAGAGTTTAGCCGGCTGTGAATCCCAGTTAGGGCACGGGGTCACGTTGGGTGCAGCAGTACACTCTTGATCATTACAACTGCGTGATAGCTCAGTACTGCTCGCATTACAAAGCATTGTGTATCTAAAAATGTGTGTAATTGCCACTGCAGCCAGTAGATGGAGCCACAGCCTTACTTTGGTGTCTCTCAAGGCTGTTATAAAGCTGTGTTTTGTTGTAAAATTGGAGTCTTATTTGACCAAGAGTTCTCGTTCAAAGCACATATAAATCTCGCCTGTAAGACAACTTACTTTCACCTGCATAACATGATCAAATTAGAAAAACCCTGCCTAAAAGTGACACTGAAAAACTCATCCATGCATTTGTCACATCCAGATTAGACTATTGTAACACCCTGCAGCGTGTCCTAAAAGCTCTAGAAGAAGTTGGTTCAAGATCAAAGGTCATATTTAAGGAGGAGTCTGTGTCCAGTGAAGATAGCAGGTCCAGATACACTGCCCGGGTTGTCATGGCATGTCATTTGAAGATAATGCCCCACCGTTTCTCCTTTCGTCGTCCTATAGTGACCTGGTAGGGTCCAAAACAGTCCACACCAGTTGAGTAAAATGCTGGTCTATGAAGCCGCAGTCTGGAGGGTGGCATGTCTGCCATGCGTGGTACCTCGGGCTTAGCACGCCATTTGCGGCATTCAATACCTCCCTGCTGGTAGCGTCGAATAGCCTGTCTTCCTCGTAAGATCCAGAACTTCCAACGAACCTCAGCGCTCCGGGCCAGGATGTGCAAGTTTTTCATCAACATCTTTTATGATCAGCTGGCTGAGGGGGTGTTTATAGTCCAGCACAATGGGATGCATGGCCTCTGGGCTGAGGTGTGGACTGTGACGCAGACGTTCCAGTTTCAGGTGATCACAGAGAATTTGGAATTTGAACCTCTCTGTGGCGTCGCTGGGAAGGAGGTTCTCCAGCGCTATCCTCAGCCTGGCAAACTCACTTGGGCTGGGATGGCTGAAATCTGGTATGGTGGGCGTTGGTCCTCTATAAACCCGCTCCTGGCCTCCGGCAGGGCTGGCTGTGTGGTAGCCGGTGTGACGGCGTGGAAGGGACTCATACTGGTACTGGGGAGGCTCAGATGATGTGTCCCCATACTATCTTCACTGGTTCACATTGAGTTTAGGATCCTCCTGACTTACAAAGTGATAAAATGATATGGCCCCATCCGCACAGAGCACTTCGCTCTCAAAATGGAGACTATTGTTGGTCCCTAGTCTCTAAAAGCAGAAGGAGGTGAACATTTAGCTGCCAAGCTCCTGTTATGGAAGCAGCTCCTGTTCATGTTAAAGAGGCCCACACAGACCAGGCTCAAAACACTCCTCTTTGAAATAGTTTATGGTCAGGCCAGTTAGGAACAGAAATAAAAACCTAGTTTTAGTTACGCTGCCCTTGGAGCAACTCTGCTGGAGAAGTATGGAGCTGAACACTGTCCTCTGGTTCTTCTACTTTTCCTGTCAACAATATTTAAGATTGTAGTTCACTTGTTGTCTGTTGCTGTTTCAGACACTGTGGCGTCTGCTCCAGTGACAACCCCCCCATCCCACGACCCTGACCTGTGACCTGGAGGATCCTATTCGCCTGGAGGAACTCTCTCTGCACTGGATGAACTTACTTTTTCCCACAGGGTTTTTTGTGAGTTTTCTTTGCCGAGAAAGAGGGCCAGTTGCTACATATTTAAACTGCTTTCTACCTGTGGCCCATCGAGGCAACTGTTGTTGTGATTTTGGGGCACCACAAAATAAATTGAATTCAATTAAAACATTTTATTTTTAGTTCTAGTCAAAGTCAAGCTTCTTAAGAGCTTGTCCAAAGGCTAAAACAATGTGTTATATTTTTGTCCTTTAAACTGTAACAGACAGAGCAGAACCACGCTTCTCCTGAAAACAAATCTGTTGCTTTTTGTTTACTGGACAGTCCTATGTTGCAAAGGAAATAGTAAATACAAAGCAAAAGTAAATCCCCGAAAGCTATAAATAACTTTAATAATACAAATTTAAAGGAAGCCAGAACAAAGTTGTGAATGCAGCACTTTTCTCAGTAGATGGATGGGTTTCATCCATCAGCCACAAACATGCCCAAAAGCCAAACTATGCCAGTTTCTGCTGCAATTAACAATTCAAAACACTATATTATACTTTTGAAGTGACAAAACACTCTAAATAGTGCCTACAGGACACTGAATAGTTCGAGATCTGAAGACGATGCCCTTTCTCTGACAGGCTGCCTCAACAACCGAGAAATCAGATGCCCTCCCTGACATGTGTAGATAGATTCATTCTGTTTATTCTTTTATTTGAATAGAGTCACACACTGTGGCACAGCAGTTCAAACCGTCTTTCTCCAAATGTTCTTTGCTCTTAGGTGGACACAGGTGAACAAAGCTCAAACAGTCCCATCGTGCTGATGCTGCTTGTTTTGCCCCAAATCCTCGGAGCACGACTGAACAAACATCATAGTGCGGCACAAAGACAAACTCTGTATTCTGGTCCAGCCGTGTGGGCAAGTGTTACGGGACTTCAGCTTTCAATCTTTTCAAGTTTAGTGCAGTACTTTGACAAAGAAAGAGGAACAGCCTGTGCTTGGTGATAAAACATATCTATAGCTTTATTATTGTGTCACGACAAAGCAGCTCACACAAACAAATAAGCAGCACCCAACTCCAACGCGTTTTAGTGCACATTTTGGAGATATGCTCATTTTACGATGGACAGTTAAGGTTTTGCCTGGAGTGTTCCAAAAATGGCATAAAAATGGACATTCTACAGAGAGACAAGCAGGTGACTCCACCAAACCAAGTCTTTTTGGGAATAAAAACATATAATGAAATAAAAGATAAGTGGATACCATGCTGTGGAACATTACAGGCAAAGCAATAATATGTCTCTGGAGGGTCACCTGCTTGTCTCATAAACGATGTACAGTGTGACCAGCACAGGTATGCTTGCTGTGTTTTATCTTTTGTGCATTCTTTAATAGTTTTCTAGAGTTTAGTTCACCCCGTCACATGACCTCCCCCTCTAACCCCGGTGTGATCCTTATTGACTCATTGTGAGTGATGAGGCTGCAAAAGAAGGACCGGAGGCACTGACACCAGGAGAGAACGGGCTGCAGGCAGTGACCACGATTTTGGAGGAATGAGGCGGAGTGTGCAGGGTACTGGACGCCAAGTGTAGACCAGAGAGGAACACCAGCAACACGGCAGGACCTGCACCACAACCAGAGCCAGTTCATGCACCACGACGCAGAGCCCGTTCATGCCAGACACATGACCCACACGATGCAGCCATCTTGGTTCTAGTCCAAATGTACACAAACATATACTCCAAAAGAAATCTGCATAAAGTGTCCCAACAGCCCTGTACTGTCAGCTGAGGTGCTGACATTTCTACATTTATTGTTGTAGCTTTCCCCGCTTTAGTTGTGAGTTTGAAGGAGCTACAGTGTTTCTCCCGTCTCTCTCAGACTCTCACCCACGACCCCTAACGGGAATAAGCGGTAGAAAATGAATGAATGAATGTACTCGATTGTTGATGCCAATTTCTATACCATGATGATCATTTGAAAAATTATCGGTTTTAGGTCAAGGTTCTACTTAACAGACGTTTTTTCTTTTACTTTTATCAATGTTAAAAAAATTTAAATGTCATGAAGTGCATGTGAGGAATGGAAAATGATTCTTTCGAGTGCATAAATGCTCTCCTTGGTCTTTAAAAGCAAAACTAACTAACTAACTTCAGCGACAGAGCTCCCCCTGAAGGTCTCTTGTGAAAATACACTTTTCTTTTTTTCCTTCATTTTTATCGAAATAATACAATAGTACAATCACATACGGTACATTTAATGTTACCAAATATAAAACAAAGCCAAGGTTCCTCAGGAGAGTTGTCTTCGGGTCGACGTCAGGAAAGTTACAGGTTGTTACAGGCTGGTTTTCCATTCAGAGACAGCAGGGGGCGCTGGTGGAGGCTTCAAATGCCCGAAAATACATTTGTAACCACCACACGGACTTAAAAAGACACTACTTTAAGCAAACATCACAGTCCATGAGATGAATGAGCACCTTTTCTATCAGGACTGTGTATAATCAGTGGAAGTAAAGTTCAGAGGCTTTGACCAGGGTGTGTGGCATAATATCTAGATTTAGTTGCATTGGAAAATGTAATTACAGGTAAATTGCCCTTTCTTTCTTCAAGTGCAGGTAACTTGACATCGTAATTGCTATGATACATTTACGTAAAGCACAGTTCATCTGTCTGGAGTGAAATGTCCATTATGTGCAGTCTGCTGCTGTCTGCTCCGGTGTGTGGACGGTTCAAAGAGGAAAAGTCCTCCTGCAGGTTTGGTTTGGCCGGCAGCACCTAAACAAGAAAAAGAAAATGATTGAGCATCAAACACACCACTTTATTACAGTTCACCATCACTTTTTTGAGCTCTGGGTCACTGTTATGTTATTCTACCTGTATACATATTTCAATATTTGTACCTTCTTCACACAGTTTTTTACCTTTACTTTAAATATTTGGACTTCCTATTATTGCTTTGCTATTGTAGTGTGTTAACTGCTGCGTTCAAGACGGGTAAATTACCTTCAACAATCAACAATCTAAAACTGCAGTATAAAATATAGTGTAAAGTATAAAATACAGATTAAGACAGGAGGAACATCCATTTGTCAGTATATAAGATTTATGCATAAGTAAGAGACTGAAATATATATATATCTTTTTTTTTTTATTTATTTATTTTTTCCCCACAGCAACTTAACAATAAAATTCTCCCTCTTCGGCGTAACCTAACGTGAGGCTACAGGCTAGAAACATGATTCATTCTTGTAGAATATTATTATTTGTTCCAAACACAAGCTTTCCCCTCTTCACAAGTCTTTTTATGTTGTCCCAAACCAAAATTGGATGAGGCTTATGTTCATGTTGGAAACTGAAAAGACATTTACAAGGACAGAGTGCCACGACAGCCCTGGGACGGGCCACCCCTGTGGAATGTGGGCCGCACTCACTGCTGCCTGTCAGGGGTCCACAGCTCAAAATGATGCTGTGCTTGTGTTTGTTAAAGAATTTGAGAATTTACCGCTGACTGTTGCACATGATATAGAGGGCACTTTTACAAATATAGTTGGCAATTTACTTTTTAAACATAATACAGTATTACACAGTTGGATTTGGAAATAAAACACATTTTATTATATTTATTTTCACCTTTATTTATTGTTTATTTGACAAGGACAGATACAACAAACATAGATTAACACGTACCAATCTGATGCAGGTATCACAGTGTTTATGGCCGTAGGAGGGGTTTTAGCAGATCAGATTTAAACTATTTACAATGTTGAATGAGTTTAACAATAGCAATACAAAGAGTGATATGTCAGGAAAAAGAACAGCATGAACATTCACCCATCCACACACTCCTCTCACACACACAGTTTAGACAGGATCACACTGTTCATTGCTGTTCACATGTTGTTCATTGCTGTTCACATGTTTCTCTTTCTCTCCACGTCCCCCGAGGAGTGGAGACTGTTTCAGACACTGCGGCGGCTGCTCCAGTGACGACCCCCCCACCCCCATCTGTCTGGAGGATCGATCTCTACACTGGAGGATCTATGCTCCACCCGCCTGGAGGAACTCCCTCAACCCTGGATTAGCCACACCTCGTCTGCCTGGACGAACTCCTTCTACTTTAGATGAACTGTTCCTCATCTCCTGCTGGAGGATCTCTCTACACTGGTGGACTGCTCCTCGTCCTCCTGGAGGAGCTCTCTACACTGGTGGACTGCTCCTCGTCCTCTTGGAGGATCTCTTTAAAGCCTCCTCCCTCTTGAGTGGTTCTGGTTCAGTCCAAGTGGATGTCAGTCCTAGTTCATCTGCAGCCTGTCCGTCCGTGGGAGTAGGATCTCTCCTTCACTGTGGTTCTCCTCAGGTTTATACTTTGTCCCGTGGGGTTTTTTGTAGTTTTTCCTGAAGGAGGGTCAAAGGACAGGGGCATTCTGGGACAGTTATCTGAACTGCTTTTACCTGTGGCCCATCGAGGCAACTGTGGTTGTGATTTTGGGCATTAGAAAAATAAATGGATTTGATTTGATGACACTGTTGTTTTTGGATGAGCCAGAATTCGGTCTGCTCTTTGAATGTGGACAGTCTTGTCATAGACTTTATGTGAGCAGGTGAACAGTTCCAGAGGTTCGCTCCTTTCACTGAGAAGGCAGTCTGAGTGAAGGAGGTTTAGCAGAAAGGAGCTCTCCATCCCATGTCTGTGGCTCTTGTCTGTTTACAGATCTACAGAGTGCAAGTCCAGTCAGACATTTATATACAAGTTTTACATAATTAAAATGGCAAAAGTTTGTGAAATTCAATATTTTAAGTTTTGCTAAAATTAAACAGTGGTGAGATCTGATGGATTCTTCTCTAAAATGTAATAAGAGCGGTTGTAAAGACGCTGTAGAGGCTCCAGAGGTGGGGCAGGTCTGAGAGCAGACACTGGTGCAGTACGACAGCTCAGACAAAGACACAGCCACCTTCAAAAGACAATCTCTGATCAAGTTAATGCTTACCTTTATTTTTGATGACACATTCTTTATATGATTTAAGTTCAATTGGGAGTCTATAATTACACCTAAGCACTTCTCTTGTTCTACCTGTTTGATATCTGCACCATTCATGATAACACACTGGAAAAAATATGGTTTTAAATAAGATAACAAGTTAATAAGTGCTTGAAATAAGTAGCGTTTAACCTGTTTTAAGTATATTTGAAGTAAGATTGCCAATGGAACAAGCATAAAATATCTTGTTTTAGTTAAATTATGAAAAAGACAAGCATTTTCTGTCATGAAATGAGAAAAAAGACGCTACTGCACTTGAAATAAGAACAAATGTACTTGTTCTATTGGCAAATCTTATTTTAAGACTGTCTAAATGTATTAAAATCAAGATAAATACTACGAATCCAATCACTTTTTAACTTATTTTCTTATTTAAGGTTGTACATTTTTCCAGTGCATGTCTTTTGTTTTCTGCTTGTATCTTTTTGATCTTTCTATGACTATAATTTAAATATAAAAAGTCACACCGTGGTGGCCCTTGTGTTTTAAGAAAAAGTTCACAATTGTTGAATGTTATCATATTCAGTGAACAGTTCATTTGTCTTTCAGGTGAAGCGCTGCCGTCGCTGCAGGGCAATGACCCAGGGGCCCCAGCGCTGCGTTCTATAAAGGTCAGAAGAAATGACTTTTTAGATCACCATTTGACACTTACAATGAACGTTAACCTTGAAATGAAAGGCACTGCTTATAATGACTATCTATTTCAGGTAAATGAACCGTGGGCCGTCACAGAATGGACCTGAGCACAGGGGCACAAGCACATCCTCACAGTGACAGACCCGCTCACCGAGGGGGGACCTGCTGAGCCCCTGTGTTTCTGCAGCAGTCACAGAAAAACTTTACACCTTTGGGCTTGTAAAAAATAGAATAATAATTTGTAAATAAGGTAGAGAGTGCTGCATGCTTGAGGGAAAAATATACGGCGGGAGTTGGAAGTATTGTAGTGTGAAGAACAAGAGACCTCGTCTGCCTGGACCAACTCCTTCTACTTTAGATGAACTGTTCCTCATCTCCTGCTGGAGGATCTCTCTACACTGGTGGACTGCTCCTCGTCCTCCTGGAGGATCTCTCTACACTGGTGGACTGCTCCTCGTCCGCCTGGAGGAACTCTTTAAAGCCACCTCCCTCTTGAGTGGTTCTGGCTCCACAGTCCAAGTGGATGTCAGTCCTAGTTCATCTGCAGCCTGTCCGTCCGTGGGAGTAGGATCTCTCCTTCACTGTGGTTCTCCTGAGGTTTATACTTTGTCCCGTGGGGTTTTTTGTAGTTTTTCCTGAAGGAGGGTCAAAGGACAGGGGCATTCTGGGACAGTTATCTGAACTGCTTTTACCTGTTACCTACTGTTGTTGTGATTTTGGGCATTATAAAAATAAATTGATTTGATTTGATTTGATTTGAGACACAATTATCTGTGGGTCTGGAGGTTGAGAGGTGCAGATCCTTCCTACACTTGACCCTGACCTGAGCTGAACAGGTCACGGCTTGGACAGGAGCAGGTTCCATGCTCCTCCTGGCCCCTAAATTCATGTCATATTTTCAGACGAAACACCCATAAACAGGATCATATTAGACCAGAGGAGAACCCCGAGTCCCTCCCAGCACTCCAGGGCATGGAGGTCCATCTGCTGGGCACATGACGTGACCTAATGGGAAATTACCAGATGATGTCGATACAGTCAAAAAGTCAAGTCCCTGTGAATACAAAGCTGGATATTTTACTTGTTTGGGGAAAAAGAAAACATAATCTCAGAGCCTTCTTTTAATTTTTTACCAACTGAGCTGGTCCAGTTCAAGAGTTTCGTTTAGCCCTGAATGCACCGGCAGACGACCTAAAAAAGGATTGTTTTCAGTGCTTACTTTAGTAACGTCTCGTGATACATGTTCATAAATATCCTAATCACACAATACAAAACAAATGCGACAAAAATGATTCTAAAATTAGTTATTATTTTGCAGACAAAAAGGGTCTCGACAGCGACAGAAAAGATGCAAAATGTTAAATAGAAACCTAGCCGAGTTTGTTTTTATACTTAGCAAAGATTCTGAATATACAGCATGGATGGAAATCTACAGAAGACACAAAGAGAGCGACTTACGGTTCAGATCTCACTGGAATATAAAGACAACACTTCAAAACAGACTGAAGACAAACTCTGTGCTGGGTTTATTCATTTCTCCGTGTCACCTGTGGCTCACGATGCTGCGGAGGATTCTGCTGTAAACATCATGTAAAGGTCAGTAAATTATGCAAAACAGACACTGGGGCTGTGGTATCATCGTCTAAAAAAGTGGTGCATCTGCTGTAACTACGGAGATGCGTAAACGGCAATTTGAAATCTCTGCACTCGGGGACCAGGTTTCAAAGGGTGTCATTTCAGAGCCTGGAATCGCCTGCTCCGTGTGGATGATGTGGGTAAATATTTTTTGCGGAAACAGCTGCCTTTCAACCTACAAATTAAACCTTCACATTAAGTCATTATTAAGTCAGATTTCCATTTATTGTGTCCATGACAGGGGTTTTGAGGCCCAAACAGTTCTAAACTTGAGTGGGATGAGAAGTCTGTATGACGGGTTCTCACGTTTATTTTTGTAATTAAGTCACAGTTTAGTGGCAAAATCTGTGGTAAATATTTATCATAGTTTTACATTTGTGAAGCTCCAGTTTATGAAGAAATGATCAAAAATAAAAGTTAAAATGACAGGAAGTTGTGTTTAGTTTTAAAATAGAATCCCTCTGCACCATTGAAAAGAAAGAGACAGTTAACATTGAACTGACATCTTTTTCTGACAGTAATTCAACAAAATAAAAGTATAATTATTAGTCAAATCATGATTATTGTGTAATTTATAAGGATTTTGGCCCTTGTTTTCAAAATGGTTGCTAGGTAACAGTGGAATTACCTTTAACTGTGTCATATTTGCTGCTCATTGAACCAGGAAGTACAATTATAACGTCGTCTAACCTGTCATTTAGACTTTAAACTCAGTCCAGTATTTCTGGACTGAGTTTAAAGGTAATGATGGGCCACTTGACAGCCACAGTTTCTCCAGAAGTTATTATTTCCCTGTGAATAGTGGACACTTTGACATGGTGTGACTAATTTTTTTAACAGAAATCTCCCCAAACTTGTGATTCTGTGGTCCTCCTTTGGGACGTAGATACATTTTCCCATTCTTCATCTGTCAAAACAAAATTGCCTTCTCTTTCCACTGATTTTTAATATATTTAGTACAATGTCTGTTCAGATTATTAATGCATTTATATTATTTAAATATTATTCCCCTTATTCTGATTTATATGCCCTATAATAAAAAATTCAATCAGAGTTTTATGATGGCCATCTTTTATCTGCACTGTGATCGGTCTCTCTGTTTTTATTGTTTTTTACACCCTGCTCTCAAACATTCTAACACGGTCATGGCACTGCAGTACTTCTGTGACAGGTGCACCTTTAAAGCTCTTTTCCCCACGCTTTACTGTCTGTTTGGATGCGCCCCTTAATGGTGTAACATCCAAGTTAACGTCTCGATCCTCGTCTTCCGTTTTCTCTCCGACCGCCTCGTGTTTCTGTAGAAATCAAAGGAGAAAATCTTGTTCGTGGGAGTGGGAACCTGAAAACTGTGCTACACCAATAAAGCATGCAGCAGAACCGAGCGATCCCACCCACTGAATATTAGATTAGAACAACTTACAGCTATGAATAAATCATCACAACCTCAGCGGACCGTATCTGTTTCACGTTGAATAATTAGCAAACTCATATCGGTGTCATACAACCGCGAGACGCTGTCAGAGCCTTGTAATATCTGGGGATTAATAATTCAGAAAGACACTGGCGACAACAAGCGGTTCTGTGTGATCAGATGTTGTCGAGCAGAAACAGCGCTCTGCTTGTGAAGATGTAATAATGCTGTTTGAAATAACATTACATGAGACATTAAAAAAGTATTATTGGGCTGTGAGATCATGGCATCACAATCATGAATATTTCAGTATATTTACACATGATTTCTTAACACTGTTCACATTTTGAGCCATATACAGAGAGGAGGGGCCACAGACAACATGACATTGAAGTGAATCTGTAGTATATTGCATCACCTCACCTTTAATAAGCCTTGGAGATTTATTTTAGGGCTGTATCACATCACAATGCTTATGGTGTGGTTTATGGTAGCAGAATGTATCTCATTTTGCAGTAAAAAGTACTAGTTTTGGTTATTTGGGCCAATTTCGCAGGATGCTTGAGGGCCAAACTATTGGACCAGGCATTTTCAATAGTTTGGACATGCCTGGTTATTATATTTGGAAAGTCAAATCAAATCAAATCCATTTATTTTTATAATGCCCAAAATCATAACAACAGTTGCCGCGATGGGCCACAGGTAAAAGCAGTTCAGATAACTGTCCCAGAATGCCCCTGTCCTTTGACCCTCCTTCAGGAAAAACTACAAAAAACCCCACGGGACAAAGTATAAACCTGAGGAGAACCACAGTGAAGGAGAGATCCTACTCCCACGGACGGACAGGCTGCAGATGAACTAGGACTGACATCCACTTGGACTGTGGAGCCAGAACCACTCAAGAGGGAGGTGGCTTTAAAGAGTTCCTCCAGGCGGACGAGGAGCAGTCCACCAGTGTAGAGAGATCCTCCAGCAGGAGATGAGGAACAGTTCATCTAAAGTAGATGGAGTTGGTCCAGGCAGACGAGGTGTGGCTAATCCAGGGTTGAGAGAGTTCCTCCAGGTGGGTGGAGCATAGATGTTCATTCTGTTCATTCATTCATTCTGTCTTCTTGTAATTATAAATTTGAGAGTTTCTTCTAATAATTCATTCATTCATTTTCTACCGTTTGTTCCCGTTAGGGGTCGCGGGTGACTAGAGCCTATCCCAGTGACTTTGGGCCTTAGGCGGGGTACACCCTGGACAGTGGACAACTCATCACAACAAACACAGAGACACAGACAAGGACAGACAACCATTCACTCTCACATTCACACACTACGGACAATTTAGAGTTTACAATTAACCTGAACACAGTCATGTGTTTGGACGGTGGGAGGAGCCAGAGAACCTGGAGAGAACCCACGGTAACACAGGGAGGACATGCAGACTCCACCCAGAGAGATCATGTGATGTTGGGGTGGTGCGGGATTCGAACCCACGCTCTCCTTATTGAGAGGCAGAAGCTCTAACCGCTCTGCCACCGTGCACCCAATTCTTCTAATAAGACAGTTGTAAAGCTCTAAGCCTGACATGACATGTTTGGGCAGGGGGTGACGTCTGATGGATGTGTCTCTGATCAGATGTTTCCAGGCGTGGTCATCTTGGCAAACGCCTGCCCCCTGGTGGTCTCTGGAGAAGTGAGTCCCACGTGTGAGCCAAAGTAAAAGCCCCTCGTCTCTGTTGATGGTCCGTGTGCGGCGCTTCCTCATTTCAACAGTCTCTCGTGTCCATCTTTTGTACTTCTGTTCTCTGTTCCTACTATTTTTGCGCGGTCCCAGTCCATGACGTGGTTTTCTCTTTTGCAGTGCTCAGATATTGCAGATTTGAGGTTTTCTCGTGTTGCCTTTTCTTTTTCTGATCTTGTTAGTGTTTCCTTTTCACTCTCTTTCTGGTGTTCCTTTTCCCTTGTGTTGAATGCTCTCCCTGATGTATATTTAGTTGCATGTTTTGTTTTGTATCTCGTAGATGACGTTGCACTTGGATACAGTCCCTCGGGTGTACTAACAGTTGTCGTAGCTTGGTGTGAGGTTTTATTATTGCATTTATGTTGTGTTTTCCTGGTGCTCTTTGTATTTGTTCTGTGACCCCTCGTGCACGGTAATATAACGTAAATGAGTTAGCTTTATACAACTGTCTTATTAGAAGAAACCTTTATTTATAAGTAATGTTTTGGGACACTTTTCTTAAAACGCCAGTGCTGGTACAGGAACCTTAGCATCAGAGCAAGAAAATCACTCAGAAGAATTGTGAATGTGAGTGGAAACATCTTTTAAACCCAGCAAATGTCTCTCTTTGAGCTTTTTTCTTGACAAGTGAAAAGGAAGGCTGTGAGCATCTTGTCCGGTGATGCCCGTCCTCTTCACGGTGAGTCCAGTTCCTTCCTTCTGGCTCTACACTCAGGTGAGCAGTAACAGATACAAGAACTCTTTTATTCCTGTAGCCATTTCTATTTTAAATGCAGATCAGGGTAGAAATCCACTTTCCTCTTAAACTGATGTTGCCCGCTCTGCTGTTGGTGAATATGAACTGTGCTTTTACCAGCTACTTGTAAATGTATTCTATGTATTGTATTCTTTGTTTTTCTCTTTGCTGCAAAACTAATTGCTCCATTGGGGACACAAATAAAGGGAAGACGTTTAGATATGTTTCCTTGTTAGAACGAGAGCACATCTGAATAGACGTGATATTAGTGATATTTTAGTAACTGAACACAGTAATAACTGAATTTTAAATTAGATTAATTTCACAGCACTAAGATAGAATGTCTGAATGCCCACTAACAGACCTCTGTGGGGGAAACAATCCATTCATTTCAATGTACAACAGCCACTCTGTCATCTGCTGCTGAGAGCAAATGCAGACTTTAGGAGTTATAATGAATAAAAATAAATTGATTTGATATGATTTGAAGTCTCGCAACACTTTTAATGCTGGGCGAACACGAGTTTCCCTGAGTTTCTCCTCTGGTGCAGATCAGCCTGTGTGTTTCAGGGCAGGTTAGTAGTTGGCCGACATGTTTAGTTTTTAGTCTGAGCTTCAAGCCTCCAGTGCAGAGATGTTTGTTTAGCTCTGCTTTTGTGGAGGATTTAGGGAAAACAACAATATTAATAATGAAATGGTGTGGAATATTTTGGATTTCTTGGCTTTGTCCATCACCTGTCGCTCCGGCGTCGCCTGCAGGTCTACAGTCCGACAGTCACGTGGGTTTAAATATTCGCCTCATGTGTTAATGCAACTAAATTTGCTTTGGGCAAGGCAAGTTTATTTGTAGAGCACAATTCATACACAGGGCAATTCAAAGTGCTTTACATAAACAGGAAAAGTTGCATTAAAATCACAAAACACAAAAAGACACACAGAATCATTTTAAAATAAAGCGCTTTAAAAGAGAAGAGTGCAGATAGATCTTTCAGTCGTTTGTATGTCTTGTCATAGCTTTGTTGGTTCGCAAACTCAAGGTGAAGCTAGGAGTTTATTTTAGAAACAAATCCTGTTTCACACTTCACGCTCAGAAACGCTTTGTCTCTGCAACATTTTTACCTTTGATTGACTCTGGGGATGTTCTTTACACG
This sequence comes from Rhinogobius similis, assembly GCA_019453435.1. Lineage (NCBI taxonomy): Eukaryota > Metazoa > Chordata > Actinopteri > Gobiiformes > Gobiidae > Rhinogobius > Rhinogobius similis. The sequence continues at coordinate 50,977,538 of CM033619.1, read as the reverse complement.
AGCATCATCCAAGTGCTCACAGTCATTGAACACAGTGTATCATGTGCCCTGAGGTTCATGACTGGATGTGGTCGCCTCACTCACCTCTGGGAGCTCTACGCTAAAGCCCAGTGGCCTTCATTACCCACAAGGCCATACACCCATTGGATGCTCCTGGTTTACGAGGCTCTTCTTGGCTCGGTCCTCCCTCCTCCAGAGAACCACCAGACACTACTGTTTGTGTTCAAATGACATTTATCATTTGCATGTTCCTCGTGTTCGAACTGAGCTGGAAAACAAGCTTTTAGTTTCTCTGCTCCTTCTTCTTGGGACACTTTACAGACCAAACCAAACCAAATGGTCTGATCTTGTTTCCTTAAACACATTTCGTTCCTTTCTACAAAAAAGACTCAGTTTCTCAGGCTTGTGCTTTTAATCTGTTGTTGTGAACTTAATTTGCTGTGAAACTATAGCACTTTCTAATTATGGCATTTATCTTATGACTGTTGCACTTTGTTTCAGTTTTTTAGACAAATAGTTTTGTTGTTTATGTATTTTTAAACTTGTAATACTCCTGACGTGTGCTGCTGACCACTGGGCCAGGTCCCCCTTGAAAAAGAGATCTCGAGCTCAATGGGTGTTTTCCTGGTTAAATAAAAGTTAATTTTTTTTTTTTTTTTTAATGTCTAAACCAAACTGCATTTAGCCTGGATTTGAACATTGTCATAGTGGAGGCTTTACCGGTTAAAATCCATCTGAAGTAAGAGTATTAACTTTTCTGGGAAATAAGGGTTAAAAATGTGATATTCAGCGTTTCCATCTGCCGTTACTTATAAGATACTTCAAACTGCGCATTAGAAATAAGGAGGTGGAAACATACCATACCATACCATACCATACCAACTTTATTTATAAGGCACTTTAAAAACTTTTTACAGTCGGCCAAAGTGCCGTACACAAAACAAACAAAGTCACATCGTATTAAAAGCTGGGAAAAAGGTGTGTTTTTAGAAATGATTTAAAAACAGACAGAGATTGAGCCTAATCTCTAAAGGCTGTGATTCCACAGTCGCGGAGCAGCAACTGAAAAAGCACGGTCCTGAGGGCTGGAGAGGGCGGGGCATCAGGTGGATCAGATCAGAGAGGTACGAGGGGGCGAGGCCATTCAAACATTTAGAAGTAAACAAAAGAATCTTAAAATCTACTCTAAAATGCACATAATAGACACACGTGGGCTTCAGCAGCACCGTGTGACCATTCTGGATCCTCTGCTCTCTGGTGATCTGTGCTCTCCATCATGGTCCGGCACAGCGCTGCTTTGTTGTGCCGACATTTACACCATAAAAGGCAGGAGGAAATCAGCGCCGCATTTTTCAACACAGAAGTCAGCGGACTCTTTTAATGTGATATTTTAAGTCAATATAGTGATTTGAAATGTCCAAAATATATAATAATGATCAACAACTTTCACTCGTTTTAACTGCATCAGACAAAAGCATAGAATGATAGCCAGAACATGAAAGGCTGACACATTTTCAGTACTGAATTGGACTATTATCCGTTTTATAAAAGTCTATTTAACAAACAAAACAAAAAGTGAAAAACGTGTACTTTATAACCGCTTTCAGCCGTACCAGTTCGCTCCTCGCGCCTCGGCTCGGGGATATGACATTTTGTGGAAAGCCCAGCGGTGCTTGTGGCCTAACAGTGTCGTCTGAATCTCCTCTTAATTGCAGGACAGAGTTCAGCTGAGGCAGAGTTGGCCCTATTAGACGCCATTATAAAGCCAGACCAGGGTTTTCTGGACCTAATTTAAGGGAGAAATGGTATTTAACGGGCTACGAGATGATTTATGGTTTGCGGACTGCAGCTAAAAAAGGTAAAGGTCTTGCCCGGATCTAATGCTAACCTTAAAAATGTAGAAAGATTTTGGCTCTATTAAAATTTTAGCGATAATAAAACGAGCAATTCAGGCCCAAGCTGTTGGCTGTAATGAGCATGTATAGGCTAACCTCTAGGAAATAGGATGTGTGTTATTTTGTGGTGTCGGTAAATGAGGCACTTGACAGTTTAGTAAGAGGAAGTTTGTGATATGGAGAGATAGAACGGGTTGCTATGGTGGGAATGCCATTTCTGTTATGGATTGTTTCACAGCAAATGTTTTCAGTTTAGTAAAATGAACATAACAGAGTCAGAAGGTCCAAAGCTGCTGCAAGTGCAAAGAAACACAGTGGACTCATGGGATTAACAAGAACGAGTCATTAAGAACTACCGTAAAACAGATTAAATAGAATATATGTATAAGTAGAGCTCCATCTGGGACGTGGTGGCAGCGGCTGCAGTCTGAACAGGGTTTACCAAAGCCATAGCCCCAGACCGGGTCACTTTGGAGCGACGTGGGCCGCTTCTGTTGATGGCAGTTTGTGTTTCCAGGTCCTGAAGTCCAAGCAACTGAGGTCACCCAAAGATAGCACACGTTTTCTTCATAAATTAAATCTAAACTGCTGGAGTTCTGATGTTTTAAGTCCTTGAATTCACACATTCTACACCAGGGCTGTCCAAACTTTTTCCATCGAGGGCCACATATTGAAATACAGACCAAGCGGAGGGCCACAAATCAATGGTGAAAGGTTCAAAAAAGCTGCATTTATCTGATGTTTTAAGCTCCACCACATCTACATTCAGTCTCAGTGCCTTAATATCAGGTCTGTGCTGCACCAAAATGTTAGTTATTTAGGTTGGAATTGTAGAAAATCTGAAATGTGCTGTAAATAGTACTTATCAGGACAATGTGGGCCAGTTCACCAGGAAGACTAAGGGCCAAGAAAAATTGGTCTGAGGGCCGCATTTGGCCCCCGGGCCTTAGTTTGGACATGCCTGTTCTACAGTGACATAGACCTGTTCAGACGCACTGCTCATTAACCTTTTTTTTTCTTGTCAAAGCTTCGTTAAATGTGGTGTACTTTATTTTAGAGGCATTGACAACTCGTAGACCTGAGCTTTCGTAAAAAGGCCAGTTACACACAACATTTAGATAAATAAAACTTTGGTTGTGATAAGAGTCATTAGATAAGTACAAAGGACTAAACTTTCATTTCACATTAGTGATATTTTACAAACATAGACTTAAACCTGGTGAAAATGGAGAATTGGCTGCATTGTATTTCTGTTTATGAGTCACATCTAATCAGACCCGCCGTGTCTTGGAGCACGCTGAATGCTGTGTTCGCTCTGAACTTCCACCGCTCTGAACGCCTCGGCCCTCACTTGTTGCTTGCTCTTTGTTGTCCGCTTGCCACATTCGCGTGTTGTTCGCCACCAAACGCTCGAGTCGACTGAAACAAAGAAAACAAACCCGGTCCGTCTAATTTTGCCATTGCCTTCAGTGGTCTGCTGTGGGTTTCAGGTCATTACACTCGTGTTCTTGTGTAAACCCTTGTGAATCTGCGTGGCCTACATCAGTATGGAGTTGCAGATTGCTCGTCACCCTCGTGGGTCCAGAACCGCAGCCGCCCTGGAGTCACTTCACACCCAGCATGGCACACTCTCAAGTGCCCGGCGCATTTTATTTGTCCTCCCTCCTCCAGAGAACCATCAGCCACTACTGTTTGTGTTCAAATGACATTTATCATTTACATGTTCCTCGTGTTCGAACTGAGCTGGAAAACAAGCTTTTAGTTTCTCTGCTCCTTCTTCTTGGAACACTTTACAGACCAAACCAAACCAAATGGTCTGATCTGGTTTCCTTAAACACATTTCGTTCCTTTCTACAAAAAAGACAGAGGGTCTCAGTTTCTCAGGCTTGTGCTTTTAATCTGTTGTTGTGAACTTAATTTGCTGTGAAACTATAGCACTTTCTAATTATGGCATTTATCTTATGACTGTTGCACTTTTTTTAGACAAATAGTTTTGTTGTTTATGTATTTTTAAACTTGTAATACTCCTGACGTGAGCTGCTGACCACTGGGCCAGGTCCCCCTTGAAAAAGAGATCTCAATGGGTGTTTTCCTGGTTAAATAAAGGTTAAATAATTTTCCGATTTTCAGATTCGCGCATGTAATCCTGATTCATTTGCATACTTCTGTGGAGGAAAGCTGCGAGCTGCCACTCTCTGGTTAGAGTGAACGGGATTTAGTTTTAAAGTTTGCTCATATTTTACGAGGAGAGGATGTGGCGCATGCGTTTCCACAGCCACGCAGCTGGATTACTTACAGAATACAGCTACCTGCTATGTCTTGTTTATGTCTTGTTTATTGTATGTTTTGTTGTGATGCAGCTGTAGTTCCAACTGTGTGTCTGCTCTTTGTTTATTGTCTATAAATGGAATTGTATATGTTTGTTGTAACGGCAACTGTAGTTTCAACGGTTTGTAAAGCGCTTTGGGCCTGTGAGGTGGAAAAGCGCTCAACAAATAAAAATTCTTCTTCTTCTTCTTCTTCTTCTTCTTCTTCTTCTTCTTCTTCTTCTTCTTCTTCTTCTTCTTCTTCTTCTTCTTCTTCTTCTTCTTCTTCTTCTTCTTCTTCTTCTTCTTCTTCTTCTTCTTCTTCTTCTTCTTCTTCTTCTTCTTCTTCTTCTTCTTCTTCTTCTTCTGTGTTTAAAGGGTGATATTTTCATGGTGTTCACTGATTCATTCACTTTTCTTCATAAAATCCTTGTGTACAGGAGCCTCCCACTGGACAAGCTGCTGTGAGGGAGAAGTGCACAGAGGACCGCTCATATTTACTTAACAGTCCTGTGAAGTCCAGAAGTATCAGTTTTAATACTAAATAATATTGCCTGTTTAAATATGGGTTTAAATATTCGCCTCGTGTGTTTATGCGACTAAATTTGCTTTGGGCAAGGCAAATGTATTTGTAGAGCACAATTCATACACAGGGCAATTCAAAGTGCTTTACACAACAGGAAAAGTTGCATTCAAATCACAAAACACATAAAGACACAGAATCATTTTAAGATATGCTTCAAAAGAGAAGAGTGCAGGTAGATCTTTCAGTCATTTGCATGTCTAAACAAAACTGCATTTAGCCTGGATTTGAACATTGTCAGAGTGGAGGCTTTACCCATTAAAATCCATCTGAAGTAAGAGTATTAACTTAATTATCTTAATAGAAATATCAGTTTTAATACTAAATAATATTGCCTGTATTCATTCACATTACTGGTCCTTGGGAACGTGAACGGTACATTTTGTTGAAGACTCGTAATGGATATAAAACTCCCCAAACACAAAAGTCAAACTCTGCTTATGCCCTGAAGCCTCCTGGTGGCCCACATCATCCTGCATTAAAAGTACAAGTTTAATATAACCTCAATCACTAACATCGTGGTGTGAAGCAGACCTGAGGCTGCTGAAGGCGTGAGTGCACTTTAAAACCTTAGACAAATGCAATCTTTTGGGAGTGATGCTACTATTGACTGAGTCTGTGACCTTCCAGAAAAAAACTATCATCGACAGCAAATCATGACCCAATTCTATCCAATTCAACTCAAGCGATAAAAGGCACTGGAAACATCTTGGTCCAAAGTGACGTTTTATTTACCCTTTATTGTAGTTTTCATTCGTTCAGTGTCTTTATCAAAACAACGCCACGATATACGTCAAATATTTGTGTATAACCTTTCCAAGCATTCAAAAGCATCTTGATTGGAACAAATGTACAGTGTGTGAGTTTAAAAGTCAGATTATCTTTGCCTTACAGTCCAAACGTCTGAAGGATTTTCACGTGGGAACCATGTTAAAAGTGGATCCTCAGTGTCTGATGAAATCCGTTTGACCCTGGGTGACTCGCACATGGAAAACCACATCGTTATTGACTTCCATGTGTTGGATCAATGCATTCCACGGCTTAGTATGTTAGGAATCAAACTCTGTTCATTATTAAACATCTGGAAATCTAAGAGGTATAAGTGAGATTCTGATGGAGAAACTCTTGATTAGGAGTTAATAACATGCAAAAGTCTACTTTTTAATTGTCTTTTAGCAATGTTTGAATTGATTCTCAGCCAATCTGGCACAGACAGTTCAAGTGGAGATCCAATACTGTGTTTTTATCAGTAACTTTAAAAGCTTTGTTCATTTTTTAAACTATTTTGACAATGAATACTGCTTATTAAAGCTTTCGATTGATGTACTGTATGCTATTATATGTGCATCGCTTTCATTAAGAAAACAACAACGTTCCAAATAAGTGTCAAAGTGGCAGAATTATGGGCAAAAAAAATTATAAAATGTGTTACTTAGATATTCCTTTTTTGTTTGATTTTTTCTCTCATTTTTGGATATGACTAACTGTTGTTTCTCTCAGATTAACTTAACACGGCAAAAGGTAAACCGAAAGTAGTTTCTCTGCTGTTGCTCTGACGGAGTTTAGCTAGCTTATTTGCTAACAACAATTAATTTCTTTAACAAACTGACTTGGATAAAGACAGAAAGGTGTTCAAATGTGTGTGATCCCAAAGTCTGTGTCAGTGATAAACGTGAGCGTAGCTGCAGTGTTCCTGTTGTTTATCTGGTTTTCTACAACTGTTTACTTGATTTTCTCTGTTTAGATGTCCGGTATAAATACACCCAAGCAGCTTTTTCACATTTTAGTTGTGTTTTTACCTTTTACAAGAGAAAATGTCATTATTTACCACTGACACAATCCAGAATTCCAAATGATGTGACGTCTTCTGCATTTCCTCTGTTTATGGCTTTAAGGCAAACGATTTCTTCCTGATTTGAAAGATTGTGTGTGGACCTTTTCCTAGATTTTGAAGCCAATTCCTTCAATTCAGGAAGGAACCCTTATGCATGAAACCATAAATCCCCAGATTGTCACCCGTAAAGCTGTACTAAGGCTACGTTCACACTGCAGGGTATGATGCCCAATTCGGATTTTTTGTTTAAATCCGATTTTTTAATGTGGTTGTTCACATTACAAAGAAAATGCGATTGTCGTTTGTATCTGGTGTGAACGGAATGTGGCGTTATGCGGCCGGCAGGAGCACAAAAGAACACAACGTCACACGCAGCGTACTGTGTTTACGGAAGTAAACACAGTACGCTGAGTTTACCGATTACGATACGAACCTTCCATTTTTGCCTGAATTGACTGGTCGCCCCATATATTTATTCGCTCACAAACTTCTTCCTTTTTCCACTCACAGTTTTCGGCGCCTCGTGCCTCGTCCGCCATTTCTTTCGCTTTCGTCTCTTGTTTTTTGGCGCTTTCCACTTTGACTCAAAATGATGACGTGTGACCCGGGAGTGTCGCCTGTTGATGACGTTTTGGTCTGATGACGGGACTTGAGCGTTCAGATTGAAGTCGCATTCTAAAAGTGAGGATACATATCGGATTTATATCCACATACCAAAGTGGCCTGGGTCGGATTTGAAAAAAATCTGAATTGTGCCGTTCACACTGCTACGAAAAAATTGGATACAAGTCACATTTGGGCAAAGAAATCCAATTTGACCTGCAGTGTGAATGTAGCCACCTGCTTGTCTCCCGGAAATATTATTGTTTACCCTTGAATGTCCCGGCTTGAGACAAGTACATGACTCGACCAAGTCACAAGTCAGATCTGTGACGAGTCCTGTCATGTTTTAATGTCCCTTTAATGTTGCCCGAACCGTCGCTCACGTCGTTAGAATTGTCAGACCACAAATAGTGACCTACCCTTGCCAGTTTCCGTTTTCTTTTCATCCTCCATTTTGAGGAAGTTTTCTGCTATATTTTCTCTTTTCTGTTCTATTTTTGGGTAACCCGGGGCACAGTGAGTTGCAGAAGTGGGTTTGATATTCGAGGCATGAGCAGGCACGGTGCAGGTGGGAAAACTGTCAGAAAAACTAGGTCTCTGCTCACATTGATTTGCCACATTTACTCAACTCTTTGCCCCGTTCTCATCACACTTTTAAACCAGTGTCAGGCAAATCAAAGTGTTAAACTGCGGCTGAATAAGGGTAGTCTGTTTAGATGTTATTCAACGTTAAATATACAAATTGGCACGAACTATAAGGACATAATTGACGTTTTATATGGAATTTACATACATTTGAAAAAACAGAAACAGACTTTAAAAACCCTGTGTCTGAGTGAGTTCAAACGCCTCGAGTCCAGTGTGGAGGGAGCACATGTGCAGCTCTTCCCAGCTCCACCAGGGGCGTAGCACCATACTCTGGGCCCCAGATAAACCCCTTCTCAGTGGGCCCCTAATACATCCTTTTGTATACGATTTATTTATCTCAGCAAATTTGGTTATTATTGTTATGTATTTTTGTGTTCACTTTTCATTCGTCTACATCAGGCATGTCCAAACTCAGGCCCAGGGGCCAAATGCGGCCCTCAGACCAATTTTTCTCGGCCCTTAGTCTTCCTGGTGAACTGGCCCACATTGTCCTGATAAGTACTATTTACAGCACATTTCAGATTTTCTACAATTCCAACCTAAATAACTAACATTTTGGTGCAGCACAGACCTGATATTAAGGCACTGATACTGAATGTAGATGTGGTGGAGCTTAAAACATCAGATAAATGCAGCTTTTTTTAACGTTTCACCATTGATTTGTGGCCCTCCGCTTGGTCTATATTTCAATATGTGGCCCTCGATGGAAAAAGTTTGGACACCCCTGATCTACAAACACACAACTATAACTTGATAAATAATATACTGTACATCTTATAATATGATACAGCGCTGTTCAGTTTAGCAGTAACTACCAAACCAACTTCATGTCTCAAAATGCATTATTACAAAGAAAATACACTAACTGCAAATTATAATCATTAGATTTATTTGTTAAAGGAAAAAAATATATACATTTTCATTCTGTGAGCCTTTCAACATGCTCCATCTCATGTTTTGAAACAAAAGAAAGTTTACTATGGATTTAATTAAAGGTTTTATCTGCTACTTACTGAGTGCACCCAGCCAGCAGATGGCGCCTGACACTTAAACAATGTAGTTATGTGTCCTTTACTTGTCTCATCTGTGACGGGGCCCTTCGATGTCATGCCTGTTGTATTTACTCAACCACAATGCATTATTACTGCAAAAATAGATTGAAGAGTAGAAAAATACAATTAAATAAAAACCAAACACATCACCTTAGTGAAAAGGGAGGATTTGCTGCGTTGCATGATTTCAGATTCACAGCTAATTAGGCCCCTCTGGTCCGACGCCCCTGTCTCCACCCGCCTTTCAGAGACTGTTGTATGAAAAGAGCTTCATAAATATGTTTTGATCGGTTGCAAATTGTTACACCTCACTCAAGACACAAAGCACAAGCCACTGCTGTGTCGGGGCGATACTCTTACAGAGTTTGAAAGACGCACTTGTGAGACCATAAGTTCACAGGATAGCTAATCATTAATAAAGGAACAAGCGAGCGAAGGGCTGCTGTTTTCATCGAAATAGACTCCAAACAGAGTTAAAATAGACCTGCACAGCCTCCTCTTGCTCTGCGGGGCTGAGGGAGCTGCACTCATTACTTTTACAGGTTTGGAGTTCGTGCAGGCAAATGAAGCTCATAATGTAACACCATTTTTATGATGCCAGAACTTTCATATTAAGACTCCCACAATCCCAAATTATAAAGAAACAAAACAACAGCATCTCTTTAACTTTTCTCCCGTGTTGTGTCCGTGGTCTTTCACTTTGGGGCAGCTGCCTCGTCCGTGGGAGTCCGGCCCGAGCGCCGACCACTCACCGCGTGTTTAGTGGCTTCAACTCCTACATGAACCCAAGGACCATCACGTAGGAATAAAAAGCCATAAGACACAACAGCAATCAAACAGGAGGAGGGAAGGAAGCGAGGAAACCAGGCAAGGAGGCGAGGAAGCAAGGAGGCGAGGAGACAAGGAGGCAGCGAGGAGGCAGATTAGCAGGGGAAGGGTCCTTGGTGCGGAGAGGAGGAGACGTGCAGACGCCTAAAGGGCTGGAGGAGGAAAAAGAAGAGGTGAGACATCCACACAACAGGAGCGCACTGTACAAAATAATGAGGAGCAAAAAGGACTTGCTTTGACTAGGCCTGTCACAATGATTACACCTCGATACAGGTCCGACAGGTAAAAAGACACACGACCACATCTTAAGACACGATGAATGTGTGCGCAGCCACGGCTCACTGTGTGCAGAGACAACAGCGAGGCAAACCCCCGCTCAAGCTGGACTGCACCACGTTAAGCCCCTCACTCACCCTAACACAGGCTTGAGAGATCAGTCTTATCTCGTCATTCATTCATTCATTTTCTCCCGCTTATTCCCATTAGGGGTCGCGGGTGACTGGAGCCTGTCCCAGTGACTTTGGGCCTTAGGCGGGGTACACCCTGGACAGTGGACACTCATCACAGCAAACACAGAGAGACAGACAAGGACAGACAACCATTCACTCTCACATTCATTCACTACGGACAATTTAGAGTTGTCAATTAACCTGAACACAGTCATGTGTTTGGACGGTGGGAGGAGCCAGAGAACCTGGAGAGAACCCACGGTAACACGGGGAGAACATGCAGACTCCACCCAGAGAGATCGTGTGATGTTGGTCTGGTCCGGGATTCAAACCCACAATCTCCTTATTGAGAGGCAGAAACTCTAGCCGCTCTGCACCGTGCACCCCTTATCTCGTGAATGTGAGAGTGAATGGTTGTCTGTCCTTGTCTCTGTGTTTGCTGTGATGAGTGTCCACTGTCCAGGGTGTACCCCGCCTAAGGCCCAAAGTCACTGGGACAGGCTCCAGTCCCCCTAACGGGAATAAGCGGGAGAAAATGAATGAATGAAAAAAAATGAAGAACGGTAAAAAAGTCAAAACTACTCAAATCCAGATCATTCAAAATTAATCACATTTAATCCTCGAACAGTTGATCATTTTCACTGGCATATGATTTTGCTTTGAAATAAAAATAAATCAAGTAAATCAATAATAACCAGCCAAAACAACGATAAATGTTCCAAACTTCTACATAAATCTAATGAAATATTATTCGTCTGCGATCGAATAAACTGAACCAAACCTTTATTATTATGTTTTTTGTTGTTGTTTTTTTACAGTGCATGGCTAAAGGAGAAAACCAGATTTAAAAACTAAAAGGAGGAAGCATTAGGGAACAGGAGAAAAGCTCATTCCACAGAGGCTCAGGAGACCCACAGGTGATTGTTTTCCCGTTTGAAAATGCGCACCTCGAAGTCAGAATGAATACAAACGACTTCAGCGTCCGTCCCCCGAGAGTTGTTAAGCTCCGAGCAAAACAATGAATTAAACAAACTTCTAAAGACACGTTTTCTCTTTTCACTGCAGTTTCAGATGTTCCAAGTCGAAACAAGAGTGAGTTTATGACCGGGAATGCTTGTGTTTAAGCTCCTGTCTGGTGCTAAATGGCCCTTTTGGAGTGTAGTAAATGCTCAGCGCTCGTCAAATATATCGAGATTTGTGGATTTGTTTCATTCAAGTCACAAGGTAATCATGAAGTAGTGTTTTTGAAGTCTATTTACACCTTTACCAGACGCACAGATCATGAAACAATTATCTATAATCTACACAGAAAGCTTTATGTTGACAATATGAAATGATTTGAACATTTGTGTTTCTTGTATCACTCCAATCGGACTTTCGAAATGTATGGTTTGTCCTCTGAAAATAAGTTTTGGCATCATTCAAAGGTCTGTCCTTTCATACATTAAAGGTGCTGTACCTGATTTTTACTGTTTTGAAACATAAAAAGCAGAACTAGTTTGTTTTAAAGACAGTCACGTGTATCGCTCACTTTGCCGTTCCAGCATCGTAAGTATGTTATAATAATAAACACTTTTCATGGGTAAACTATTCTCCTTATTCCTGAAGTTGTCGTACGCGCCGCCGTCTTGTTTCCGTTGTAGTTCACACGGAGCAGACGAGCTCAACAGAAAATAAGTTCTACTCGACTAAAAAGACGTTTTCAGGAAATCGTTGTGTTGTTGACTTGTTGTTGCTCGTGTTCATTAAACATTTTACACAAATCAATCTACTTTATGTAACATTTTAGCCTCAGACTTTCCCCTCGTTCGTCATTAGCTTTAACGGAGTTCTCGTCAAACGGAAGTGCGTTTACAACAAAAGTGTGATCTGTGGCAAAAAGAGGCAAAAGTGGGCGGGGCGCAATAAGGTGGATAAAGTGGCACAAAAACACGACTAGAAGTGACAAAAATGTGGCTAAAAGTGACAAAAACCCTACGAGAAGTGACAAAAACATGACCATAAGCGGAAAAATTCTATATAGCGAGAAAAACGGGACTAAAAGTGACAAAAATTTGACTAAAAGTGACAAAAATTTGACTAAAAGACTTTTCCATAACCATCAGAATTCCAAAACGTTTCAAGGGCCTGGAAACTAGAATTTAATTTTCCGTGACTTTTCCAGGTTTTCCATGACTGTACGGAGCAAATATACAATGTAATTTCACTCAATCGTTTCCCAACATTCAAACTTTAAACTACCGACAACCCCTGTTCACTTCGACACCTCCCGATCAAACAAAGTCAAACCGAAGTGACAGTGCGTGGCTTTCTCCTCGTTCATCTCTGCAGCGCTCTCTGTCTGCAAAGAGGTTACTGCGCGTGTCGTGTATCCTCCGCGTCCAGATAAATATGTATGACTGCGGCGCGCTGGGTATTCCTGCTTTGTATGCAAATGACCTTCCCCTGCTTTAATAATGCAACAGTCCCGACGCAGGAGGTGGGTGGTGCGTGGGGGGGGAGGAGGGGGGATGTCAGGATACACAGTGCGCTGATCCTGGGTTGATACTGTCTGACTAGTGGGGCCGCAGATTACATTTAATCTTACTAATTGGATGCCAAAGAGACTCATTGCTATTCATTGTGTGGGCAAGGTGCAGGCGCTAATGTATTACTGTAGTACAAGTTTCTTAAGAAGAGTTCAAACCGAAGTTCATCCCCAGATCTATTTAAAGCTCGTACTTTCAATCGATACAGAAGTTGGACTGGTAATGGATTCGGCCAATGTTCTTGCTGTATCTTTATATTGATTAAAAAAGTACCGAAAATGACTGTATAAGGACAGATTATTGTTGCAAAAAATGAAATTAAAAGTTTAGTGGTGACTTTTGCTTCGGGTTTGACTCCTTTTCCTGTGTTGCATGTTTCCTTCTAGTTAAGGTTTATACAGAGACTGTGCCTAATATTTTTAGTGTAATGTAAAGTAAGAAATATGTTGTAAAGGTTAAGGTAGATTTTAGTGCAGCGCCCGATCATCAAATCCAAATCCACTTTATTTGTAGCACATTTCATAAACAGAACTGTTTCCAAAGTGCTGCACAGACACAAACATAAAACGGAAAAACACTGTATGTAATAACAACTCAATTTGATCTCACGGCTTGTAAAACCAGTAAAATCAAATCCAAGCAAAATGATAAAACCATAAAATAGAAATAAATTAATAGAATAAATACATTTAAAAATGATAAAACACAGAGGACACACTCACGCCGTGTTAAAAGCCAGAGAATAAAAGTGGGTCTTAAGACGAGACTTAAACACTCCACTGTGGGGGCCGTTCGCTCGTGGAGGGCGGAGCGTTCAGAGTTTGGGGCCGACCACAGAGAAGGCCCCGCCCCCTGGTTCTAAGTCTGGTCTGAGGCCCCACGAGCTGGAGCCGGCCCTCGGACCTCAGAGCGCGGGGGGCGATACATTTGGATGAGGTCCCAGATGTTCTGTGGGGCCGGTCCATTCAAAGCTTTAAAAACAAACAATAAAATCTTAAAATCAACTCTAAAATGAACAGGAAGCCAGTGCAAAGACGCTAAAATCAGAGTCATGTGCTCTCGTTTTCTGGTTCCAGTTAAAAGGTGCTGCAGAATTTTGGACCAACTGTAAGCGGGAAAGTGCACGAGGCTAATGCCGTAAAAAAGTGCTAATCTAGTGCATCATGCTAATGTTTGTTAGCTTTACCATGACAGTAAACTTTGAGCTGAACATTATGATAAGCAGTTATAAACTCATCCCGGTGAATAATAATAAACTCATTGCTCTAGCGTTCACGTTGCCTAAGAGTTTCATGTATTTATTTATTTATTTATTTCCACTGCTGAAAACAGGGGGCGCTCAAATGCATAAATACCTTATTGGAAACAGAGATTACTTTAAAATTTACACATTATATTAATGAAAATGTGAAATACAAATCCCATTGTGACCAAAAGCGTGTTTAAAAGCCAATGAAAGCCACGAGAATGTATGAAATGTTCACTTTAACAATATCTTAAAGACGTCTAGTAGTTTCTTTCTCTAATTTTCACGATTGCAGTGTAAATCCATCGCCCTATGTCATTTTCAAGTAAAATAAAACCTTAAGATAACAAAAAAATGGTCCTTTGAATAATTGGAGAATTAAAACGCTAACTTGTACCTCCATATTAACACGCACAGATCTAATTAAAGGCTAATTCCCGGCAGCTCCACAGCCGCAGAGATGATACATGCGGCAATAAAAGTCAGATTCCCAGATTAAATAAAGTTTACTGTGCGTCTCTGCTAAATTATTCAGCTCCTATGACACATGATGTATGGGCCGCCGCCACAGCAGCTCGGCCTCGCTGTCGACTTTCTGCAAAGATTTCATTTTAAAGAAACATTTATGGGATTTTGTGCTTTCCCCAACAAGTTTTAGCCCTTAGGAGAGCAAGAACATTTTGGAAAGGATTTTTTACTTTTCGCAGTGAACGCTGGCACAGTTTAGCCTTGGATTTGAGTTCATAAGCCTCGGGAAATGTACTTGGGCCGAATAGTCGCGGAGAAAGTGTGTTATTTTGAACGGCTGGACTTTGAAAGATGGGTTAGGAATGTAGTGAGGCTCAAACTTTTCTCACCAAGTACCACCTATAAAATACGCCAGCAGCAAATCCAAACTAGGTCTAAAACAGAACCAAACGACGTCTAAGAGAGTTCAAAAGCTCCATCGTGGCAAAAAATGTAATCACACCGAAAAAAAAATGTATATCTAGCCTAGCTTAAAATGACTTGGATTTATCATTTTTTCAAGATTTGGACTCAATGAGATTTAATTGCTTTTGTGACGTCAATGTAAACCCTCATTCGTCCAGGTGTGGTTCATCGTAGAAAGGGTTTCAGAGGTTGTCATCTGGACACTGTTTGAAGATCGAGACGTTTCGACTTTTATCCAAAAGTCATTGTCAATCAGAGAGCTGGTCTGGGAACTCAGGCTTATATGATACTCTGAGTACTGGGAGTCCTGCCCCCATTTTTGAGTTATGAACTCAAATCCAAGGCTAAACTGCTTTTGTGATGCAGAATATTTCACATGTTTCACAGTATTTAGTTTAGTTAAGTTTATTTCCAAAAGGGGACAGTACAATTTAATAAAACACATGAATAAAACCTGAGTAAAACAGCCAGAATTAGCCAAAGAGGCTATTTTTCATCTGTAGTCCCCCGGTCATGATGTCAAAATGGCAATTTTTTCCGACTGATCGTGCGATAATTTAGCTGAAAACAAGAAAATAAAGTTGCCAATGGGGTAAATAAATGATCTGAACCCATTGCCGTGAAGTAAGAAATGGTTTTAAACAAGTAAAATCATCTAGTCCCATCAAATAAATAGTTTTACCTCATCTGAACTAGTCAAAATGTCTAGAAATTATTTTTTTGCATTGCACGATTATTTGGCTCATAATTGAAATGCTTCTATTCTGTCAAAATTATTTTGTAGAGAAAGTATAGGCAGAGAATATATTATTGGTAGTTTTATTAGTAAATAAAAAGTGTCTTTGCTTCAGATTTTGAGGCAAAAGGAGTGCACTCATAACACAGAAGGCAATTTATTATACTTTAGATAACAATTCTGTCATTTAATAGAGTAATAACTGAAATCACGATTTTATGTACGATTAATTGCACGACTAGAATAGACCGTTCCAGTGTTTGCAAACAAAACGCTGCATTCCATTAGCACGGTTTAGCTATGAGTTAGCTTAGAGTTAGCCTCCAAACATCACAAATTATAAAAAAAGGTCTGTTTTTGCGACTGACAACCATTCGAGCACACGTGAGTAACACCAGAGCAGAGTTAGGAAACATTACCACAAGTAGAAACGCGCAATTAGCACCAAAATTGGCCTACATGCTAACAACCTCAGTAATAAGTGAACTTTAGATAGATATTGACAGTCAGTGCTTGTTGGCAAATGTGATGAACAAGGAAACAACAACTATGGGCCTCATTTATCAATCCATGCACTCATTTGCGTGTGTTATTTGTGGGTGTGTTGCACGTGATTTTTGTTTAATTTCTGCTGCAAAACTGATACGTTAATGAGAGTGTGTGTCTCCTCATTTGAGAGCCATTACGGGCATTCTAGATTACATCAGAGCGGTGCAGGGTGTGTCATCCCTGTACAGGAGTTGGGGATTGGAGCCTCATTCTCTGGTTTAGAACTTCAATGGACTTGGAACAGACGCATGAAAGTGCAGTTTGATGAATCCCTTCTGTGGAGGTGCTTCGGCTCATTGGAATACTGTGTGGTAGTCCTAAAAGCCTATATTTTATTACTGCTGATTTGATAACGTCACATTTATATTCTTTCTGTGTAAGTGTGTGTCCTTTTAGATCATTTGAAATCACAATCAGATTTGCTAATAGTGCACAGATAATAGCTACATTATCACAGGTTATAACTCTCATAGTTATAACCTGTGATAATCATGTGCAATACTGTAACATGTGTCATTCACCTGTGATAATCATGTGCAATACTGTAACATGTGTCATTCACCTGTGATAATCATGTGCAATACTGTAACATGTGTCATTCACCCGTGATAATCATGTGCAATATAATTTAACATACTATTAATACACTTTTACCTCACTATAGTCACTTACTGTATATAACATACACTTAAGCCACTTGATTTACCATTTACTGTAAATAAGAGTGTGCACTTTATACTTTATATTGTATTTTTTTATGACCATGTTTATTTCTCCTATTTTTATTGCATGCGCCTATTTCATTCATTCCTGTCCTAAACTGTGTGTTGCAACAGTGGAATTTCCCCCATTGTGGGACAAATAAAGGATCTCTATCTTATCTTATCTTATCTAATCTTAGATCAATCTGGCAGCACCCGTAAAACCACTTTTGCATTTTTTCCGCCTCAAATTTTACGCATTTTGGCAAAAATTCTCCGTTTGGCATATCCATTCACTTCTTAGAGCAAAATGGCGCTACGTCATTTTTAGTATGAGATAGAAATGTCAATTGCGTCAGATTTTTGTTCCATTTGTTGCACTGTTAGCTGTTTTGCTCGTGCACAAACGTTTGATAAATGAGGCCCTGTGTGTCTGCACTGTCGACAAACCACAAAATTACAGTTTAATATTTGCTTTCCTGATCAAATGAATGTGATAGAGTGTTCAGGCAAGTACCAGGATGTACAGCTGTTCTAAACACACGCTATTGGAAGGGGGCATAGTCCACAGTGGGTGCATTTTCACTGGTCATTATTTGGTCCTAAACTGAACCAGTTTCAGACCTGACATGGACTTGGTTTGGTCCTGTTGTGCCCCAGGTTTTGTCCAGATCTAGTCCAAGTTTAGTTTTGAGTTTAGTCCTGGTTTAGTCCCAGTTTTGATGAGCTGAATGTGAAAGAATGAACGCAAAAAATATTGTAATAAACTTGCCTTTTTCCAGAGGTGGTAGCACTTAGTTACATTTACTTAAGTAACTTTTAAAAGAATTTCAACTTCTCAGAGTAGTTTTCAGACTCTTACTTAAGTAATGCATTTGGCTTTGATTTCTTAGAGTCAGATGTAGTTTTGAGTCGTTGGTGTGTTTCTGCTCTGCTGCCATCCTCAAATATGTCACTTAGGAAAGCAGCAGAGTGCAGCCCAAATGTCTAAGTACAAGTCTAAACTGGAGGTCTGACTATAAGATTTCTTAAAGATTAAACGGGAAGACTTAACGAACCTTTCTCTTCCCACTGTGAGTAAATCTTTCTTTGTCTTTCCTTTATAAATACCAGATTCTGTGCATTATTTACTGTTTTGCGACATAAACTTCAAATTAGAAATGAGATGTTAAAATACTCTGACTTCATTGCTGTCTTTGGCTCCTGTACCACTGTCTGTCTCCAAAGAGAAAAGCACCACCAGGTCAGATCTGTGGAGAGGAGACCCCGCTTTGTTTTTGCAGGTACATTTTTCAACAATAGAATCACCTGCAATGGATACGTTTAATGCCATAATCTGGAACATTCCCGTCAAAACGATAGCGATAAGCAAATGGAAGATGGCACTAGAAAGGTTTCACTGTGCATTTTTAAACAAGCTGAATGTTCAATCCAAATGAGGACACTTTAAACTGCAGAAGATACAACATTTATAATTTTAGCAGCCACTGTTCTTATAAAACTGCTACTGCTGCTAAATGTGAAGACTTTAGGCAAGACTTCATTATAAAAATAAATATGAATGATAATTGCACTGTAACAATGGCCCAAACTAGCAGTTCGTTTGAAGTATTTAAACTTTTAATACTGTTAAAGAAGTAAGTTTGTCTCACAGCGAGCAGAGTTTCAGATTGAACTTCTGGGTGAGTTTCTAGAAAGCTGAAGAACTAAAAGTAGTAAACCACAAGAAAAAGATGATACAAATCGTATAGTTTTATTTTTATATTTTATATGTACAGAAACCATGGAAGTAAATGTTGGCCACACTAAACTTTACAGCATACGGTAATCGCACATTAAGAGGGGGTGGAAATATAATAGTCATTTTGAAAAAGAAGAATTTTTTGCAGATTCTAAATAATTAAAATGGAAAGAAATTGTGGATATATGGACTTTATTATTTATTATCTGTGCTTCGTCCTATCTTTGTGCCCTTGTGCAGAGCGCTGAAGGTCACTTGACCCTGCACTCACGTCACATTTATTGCCGTCTGTCCCTTGAGTACGCACCGGTTAGGGGAAGTGACCCACCTCTTATGCTACTCCCACAGCTTGGAACTCTCTCCAATCTGAACTGAGGCTGTGTGAGGGGTTTTCACTCTATTTAAAAAAAAAAAAGATGTGTAAATATTTTCATGTGTGTGTCCTTTTGGCCCATGTCACCCTTGAAAAGGAGGATTCAATCTCAATGGGTTCTTCCCTGGTTAAATGAAGACTAATAAATAAATAAATGAGTTACCAGTCTATTTTCATCCGATTGCCAAGATATTAATACAATTCTATTCACCCATAAACATGAAAAGCTGCAGCCACTGTCCCAGCCTCTGCTTGTATATTCAGAGAACGTATTTATAGTTTTTGTAAATCATACTTTATCTCCCTGAACAAGCACAAGTAGCACAGGCACAGATTAGCGTGGATACGTGCCTGTGATTGTTCCAGCATCCAGACTTCAACATCGCGGCGGAGTTTTTCTGCTGCTCAATCATGTTTATCAGCGTCGCATCTTCTCTGAAAAAAACAGACAGAGAGAGAGAAGAGAGAGGTGAATATTAATTTAATCTGAGCGCCAAAACCTTATTACTCCACTGCGGCTGTTTAGTTATTTAATGAGTCAATCTGATGGCTTTATTATTAAATTATGGCATCTAATTATCTTTTGTTTGGAGGGCAGTGGCGCGCGCACAATGCACAATGGGGCTGGGGTAATTGTCATTTGGAGAAAGTTGGAGACAAGTTTTTCGCACGTTGACGCCTTTTGTTTTCAGAGACTAAATGGAGTAGACTTTTCTTTTGAATTTGACCCATGTTTCAGTGCAGTTGGGGTTTAACCTGGACACAGAGCACCCAGAGGGACCACTCTGAGCCCAAACACAGTTAGACTCCAGCCTGGGACGTTAACACATCTCCTAATCTTGCTGCCTCTTATGTCGTCATTAAATATATAGAAATGTTTGTCGAAAATTTATCTGAGGCCTGTTATTTCTTCCAGCAGAGGGCGCAAGACGTTTTAAATTGGTTGAAGTTAGTTAATAAAATTGAATCTAATAAACCCACATATAACACATTTTGCCATAAATATACTGCAATACTTTTGTTTGTTGAGTTAATACCAAATGTATTGCAAATGTGACAAATTTGGTTATTGTTTGTTACGTTTGTGGAAATCATACATTTGTTGGTTTATTTTATTTCTTTTTTGGGTGGGGGGGGGGGGGGGGATTATTACATTTTGTGGGGATTGCTTCCTTTGGTGGGGCTAATCGGTGTGCAATCGCAGAAAACTGAACACTTCAATTGATGTGAAACAGTTTTATATTTATATTTGAATTATGTCGGATATCTGTTTGGATCTGAGTTTGGGCCGTTTGCAACAAATGGTTTTTGAAAGAATCTTGAATTGTAGCTCAGATTTGTGGCTCGTTGATCTCAGAGTGAGATGGGGACAAAGATTAAACTTAAAACCAAAGTGGAGCTATGATTGATATCAGACATGTTTAATATTTTGGAACAGAGTGAGTTGCTGCGTCTATGATCAATCTTTGTCAAAAACGTAAACACAAGCGACACTAAAGTGCAGCTGAGGAGCTCCGTCGCAACTGGGACATTATCTTCCCATTTCTGTCCAAGTAACTTTTACAAACGCAAAAACACACACAGCATGTACAGGAGCTAACTGTGATGACTAGAGCCTGACTCCAGGCTTTGGTCGTGGGTCCCACTGATGGTGTGAACCATCGCACGTCTGTGTTCTGTCTCGGACTTCTTCTTGCATACAAACTTATTTAACACATCAGGAACTCAGACTCACTGCAGACATTCAAATCACTCCTTAAGACCCACCTGTTCAAACTGGCTTTTGTGTAAATTTATGTTGTTTTGTCTGTTTATGTAAAGCGTCTTTGAGTGTCCAAAAAAGCGCTATACAAGTTTGATGTATTATTATTATTATTATTATTATTTAATCAAATCAAAATCAAATCAATTTATTTTTATAATGCCCAAAATCACAACAACAGTTGCCTCGATGGGCCAAGCACGTCTGTGTTCTGTCTCGGACTTCTTCTTGCATACATACTTATTTAAGCACAGATTTGGCAGCAGAACTTGTGATTGAGTACATTTAAGCCGTGCGACTGTACTGTACTTTCCACCATCCATGGATCACTTAAAGCAGGGGTGCTTCATTTTCAAACCGCACAAGGAGGAAGTAAGTGTTTAAATCTAACAAGCCGTAGCTCTCTTTATCCAATTAGTTTCCTACTTGTCACTAACTCTTTCTTTTGCACATTGTTAACGCTCACATGCACGGCTTAGAACTGCTCTTTCAGACGGAGCAGCGGGGTCAAAACTATGGCTGCGACTAACGATTATTTTGGTAGTCAACCTGTCAAATTATTATTGCATATGAGCTTTTAAAATGCAATATCAACCAAATCAAGGTTGAAATGTGGAGACTGAAGGCTTTTCTTTTTAATGTCAAAAATCAAAAGTGGCAAAACAACATTATATATAGAAAGTGCAAAAACCAAGCAACAATCATGTGCAATATAATTTAACATACTATTAATACACTTTTACCTCACTATAGTCACTTACTGTATATAACATACACTTAAGACACTTGATTTGCCATTTTTACTATTTATTCCCAGACAGCCACCTACTGTAAATAAGAGTCTTATCTTAACATTTATACAAGAAGACATTTATTCATAAAGCATTTTTTCTGAAACTCTTTAAGCACCATTATATTACATTTTAAGGATTTAAAAGTCTTGGATGGTTCATAAATTCATTCTGAAAAGCAAGTAAATTCTGTTTTACCTTTAAAAATCTGCATTTGTTTATATAAATTCTGCTAAATATGATCACATTTAAAGATATGTATTCAACATTTTTATCTGCAATAAATATTCCAATTTAAATACTATCATCATTTATATCTGGTGTGTTATTATAGACTATAATCCACCTAAACCAGACATGTCCAAACTCAGGCCCGGGGGCCAAACGCGGCCCTCAGACCAATTTTTCTTGGCCCTTAGTCTTCCTGGTGAACTGGCCCACATTGTCCTGATAAGTACTATTTACAGCACATTTCAGATTTTCTACAATTCCAACCTAAATAACTAACATTTTGGTGCAGCACAGACCTGATATTAAGGCACTGAGACTGAATGTAGATGTGGTGGAGCTTAAAACATCAGATAAATGCAGCTTTTTTTAACGTTTCATGATTGATTTGTGGCCCTCCGCTTGGTCTGTATTTCAATATGTGGCCCTCCATGGAAAAAGTTTGGACACCCCTGACCTAAACAGATTCTCCCAAAGCACAGACCGACTCCACATCAGACCAGACGGTGAGGAATAGAACAGAAAAAGTTACAGAGCGCACCTTTGATTGGGGGGAAAAAAAACAACTTGAAATAATCTTAACCGTAGCACTTCAGGCGTTTGATGACTTGCAGTTTATAGTCTAGTAAAAAAGTAAATCTTTGCTGTGCGCTCCACTGAGATGCAGACGGATGCCTTTTCAATCTCCCTCGTTCGCCTTCTGTTTACCATCTATAAGTCGCCTTCAACAACTCCACCCAAAAGTTGAATTCATCACAAAACGATTAGAGAAACCAGTTTGGGAGGAAAAGCACCGGCCCCACAATGAGCGATAACATCTCCATAGAAACGTGATTGATGGGCGTGTCAGACGGTGAAGGCGTTTGAGAGACAGATCGCTCAAACCGTCACAGCAGCAGAGACCATCACATGATGAATGATCTATTTAGTCAACAGACGAGGGCAGGCCTGCATAAGATTCAGGGGGTTTGGACGTGTCCTGTCATGAGGAAATATAAATAAATGGCGTGGTGCGCAGAGGTAGAAGACCATGGAGGATATCACGAGGATTTTGGAGCTATGCAACGGTAGAATATGACAAGCAGAGAGAGTATTCACCTTATTCTGGAAGTTTCCGTACGCGCCGCCGTCTTGTTTCCGTTGTAGTTCACACGGAGCAGACGAGCTCAACAGAAAATAAGTTCTACTCGACTAAAAA
Source organism: Rhinogobius similis (assembly GCA_019453435.1). NCBI lineage: Eukaryota > Metazoa > Chordata > Actinopteri > Gobiiformes > Gobiidae > Rhinogobius > Rhinogobius similis. The sequence continues at coordinate 50,954,554 of CM033619.1, read as the reverse complement.
GACGTTTTCAGGAAATCGTTGCGTTGTGACTTGTTGTTGCTCGTGTTCATTAAACATTTTACACAAATCAATCTACTTTATGTAACATTTTAGCCTCAGACTTTTCCCTCGTTCATCATTAGCTTTAACTGGGTTCTCGTCAAACAGAAGTGCGTTTACAACAAAAGTGTGAGCTGTGGCAAAAAACAGCAAAAGTGGGCGGGGCGGAATAAGGTGAATAAAGTGGCACAAAAACACGACTAGAAGTGACAAAAATGTGGCTAAAAGTGACAAAAACCCTACGAGAAGCGACAAAAACATGACCATAAGTGGAAAAATTCTATATAGTGAGAAAAACGGGACAAAAAGCGACAAAAATTTGACTAAAAGTGACAAAAATTTGACTAAAAGCGACAAAATTGTGACAAAAAATGACAACGTGAAAAAAGAACGTGACTATGAGCAACAAAAACGCTATCCTCCTTATTCCTGAAGTTGCCGTACGCGCCGCCGTCTTGTTTCCGTTGTAGTTCACACGGAGCAGACGAGCTCAACAGAAAATAAGTTCTACTCGACTAAAAAGACGTTTTCAGGAAATCGTTGCGTTGTGACTTGTTGTTGCTCGTGTTCATTAAACATTTTACACAAATCAATCTACTTTATGTAACATTTTAGCCTCAGACTTTTCCCTCGTTCATCATTAGCTTTAACGGAGTTCTCGTCAAACGGAAGTGCATTTACAACAAAAGTGTGATCTGTGGCAAAAAGAGGCAAAAGTGGGCGGGGCGGAATTTACCTCTGCATGTGAAGGTGTCAAGCCTTGTTTAAGACTATTGTATCAGTTTTTCCTCATCATCTGGGGACCCCTGGAAATCATTTCGCGATCCCCATTGGGGTCCCGAGCCCTAGTTTGAGAACCACTGCCTTAAAGTACCTGCTCTTTTCTACGGCACTCACTGAGTTTAGGCGCCATCTACTGGCTGCATAGCACTTACACAAGCTAAACATGTCATTACTCGAGTGTTTGTGAAGAAGTGCGAGTTAGCCTGGCAGTTGTAGTGATCGGGTTTAGACGGCAGAAGAGCGAGTCTGGCGATGATTTATGGACTAAAAACAGAGTTCAGTGTTTTTAACGGTTGGAGGGAGAGCATTTTCTAACCTGCATTCATCAACTAGCGTGAATCAAGCTAAATGCTATCCAGGTCTGTTTTTGTTGACAGAACACTGTTAGAACATGGTGAAAAGCTCAAAAAAGTCAATTTTGCATAATATTACTTTGGTATCTCATGTTGTTTTTAGAACTTAAAGCTGTGGTACCCAGCATTTTTGTTGTAAATTAGTGCACGTGTTGTTTTCTACCAAATAGTATCTTGTAAAAGAAACACAAAATTAGACCATTATGTAGTGTCTGCAAAGAATAATAAAGCATTTCAACTCGAAAGTAAGAGCCAAAAGCAGTGCTCTCATTGCCTGTGCTTGATCACTTTGCCGTTTGAATAAAGCTGTTCCAAAGCCTTAAAATGAATATATGTGAGTGTTAATATGCACCAAAGAGCAGGAACTAGTACTAGGATAGATTTCAATACCTGCTTTTGCTGTGAAAACCAAGTACCACAGCATGCATTGAAATCCACACATCATGTACTACAATTAAGGTGTTCCCTCATCAGGATTCGTCTTAGAACTCCATCTACTGGCTGCGGAGAGAATTAAATAAACAAAAGCTAGCTTGCCCTGACATGCCGATGTAAGCAGGTTTTATGAACATGATTTGAGGCAGAAATGCTTAGAAGTCTAGTGATTTATGAACTTAAAAATCTCAGCTCTCCACCTTTGATTGAAGTGTTTTTGTGAGGCTAAGAGAAGGAGCAGAGAAGGTATGGAAACAAGTGTGAATTAAACTTAATTTGAAGATAAAACAATATTGTAACGTGGTTAAAAGCCAAGTCAGTTCAGTGTAATGTGTCCTTTAAGGTTGCAAAGAGTTGTTGACAGCTTTGGAACAGTTTTTTCAGATTGTGAAGCGAAGCTGAAGCACAGCCAACACAAACTCATCCTAAAATATAGTTTAGTGCAGGGGTGTCCAAACTTTTTCCATCAAGGGCCACATATTGAAATATAGACCAAGCAGAGGGCCACAAATCAATCGTGAAACGTTAAAAAAAGCTGCATTTATCTGATGTTTTAAGCTCCACCACATCTACATTCAGTCTCAGTGCCTTAATATCAGGTCTGTACTGCACCAAAATGTTAGTTATTTAGGTTGGAATTGTAGAAAATCTGAAATGTGCTGTAAATAGTACTTATCAGGACAATGTGGGCCAGTTCACCAGGAAGACTAAGGGCCAAGAAAAATTGGTCTGAGGGCCGCATTTGGCCCCCGGGCCTGAGTTTGGACATGCCTGGTTAAGTGACTTATCTGAGACTTCAGTTGTTTTACAAATAGATCCTGCTAGGAAGCATTGGCCTGATTTTGTCACAAGTTGCTGCAATTACAATTTAATCAACAAAATTAGCAAATTAACAGACCAAAGTCGAGTACTCAACTTTGTTTTCGTTTATGCCAAAAATAATTTGTGATTTGGATTCATGACGATAAACAAACTATTATGAATAATCCATTCTAGACTAAATCTGAAATATGCCTCTGTTTTATAGCATTCTGGGGCTAATGTGGCGTGAGTAGTTTATCACTTTAGCCACAAAAGGTCTCGCAGTAACAAAGAGGGTGGATTTATTGATTTAGGTAAACACATTTTCAGGACACAAACTCCCAACACTGTCTGGAAGATTTAATACGAGACGGCTTTGACTGTGGATTTATGGTGACGCCCCCAAGTAAAACACGACAATGGGGAGAATGATAACTCTTTTCACCGCCTTTCATTTATTGTTGGGGCCGTGTGTCATAATTGGACCATTTAACATTCCACTTGTATCATGCAGCCAGATATTTATGAGCCAAGAGCCGGAAGTTCACCCATTCTTCACTCGAAGGTGGACTATGAACATTTCAGGCATTTTCATAGCTCGTTCAGATTGCAGCATATACATTTTTAATACTGTTTAGCTTAAGGTTTTGGAACTAAGAGTGGGAATTAAAGTTTGGACATAATCATCTAGTTCTTTTATCACTAAGACCTCCGTATAAAACTTTGAGGCCAATCCTCACAGCTCTTGCAGCTTGTTAGTGACACATCGACGAGCAGAACTTTATTCCGCAGAACTGTTAGAGGTGTGGACTTACAATTCTTTAATGACTCGAGACTTGACTTGATAAAATGGACTGAGACGGGACTTGATTTGGACTCGAAGGCCATTGACTCGGGGCTTGGACTTGAGATGACTTGACGCTTCTCACAAAAAACTAAATATCTTCTCTTTGATCGTTCTTTCAGTGTTTAATGTCCCTCCCACTTCGATATTTGTGGCCAGGACTTTTTGGACAGATTTCTTTATTCATCATTTATTCTGTTTCTTGACGCCACTTTCACTCAATTTTATTCATAAACATTACATTTTCTTCACAAAAATCTTCTCAGGACGATCGTTAGTCAGCTGGGATTCCATTTATACTTTCACATATCACTAAATTCATGTTAAAATAATTGTGATTTTAAATAGTCAGACCAGCGTTGTCTGTCCAGAAAAACCTTTTCACAGATCATGAATTGGTTTATGGCAATCCTGACTTAATAAGAAGAACCATGAACAAAATCCATATTAAAATGCAGCAATGTTGAGTTGTTTTGGGTAATTTCGGGTCGTAAAACTCAAAATAGCCTAAAGGACTTGGACTTGAACTTGAAGCCAAACACTTGAGACTTGAAAAACAAGAACTTGATCTGAAGCAAAGCACTGGGATTGGTCTGGTTTGGCAAATGGGCATGGCTTATTGTCTATATTTTCCTCTTTTCTGGAATTTCAATTAAAACTCCCTTTCTGCCATTTTGAAGAACATTTAACAGTGATCACAAACATGCTGTCACTGTGGCGCTGATCATCTCCAAAGCAACCCTCTCGCTCCAGTTCTTGTCCCTTCAAGAACAAAACCAGTCTTCTTGCTTCTTATGGAGAATGATTCTTTTAACTACTTTAATAAACTGAACTTGTAATCCAATAAGCCTTGCGTTCAAAGTCAAAATCCGTTTAAATATTTTGTGTTCGAGCCTATAATTCTCTTTGTCCACAGTAAAAAACTATTATGCTAAAATCATAATTCCTATTCCCAATCCACCTCCTCTGCCTGCGTCTATCTCACCGTGTATCATCAACGGACCATTTACCACCGCAAACCATTCACAAGCGCTAATCACAAAACCAAACTGTGCCTCGGAGGAGCTTTTCGGGGGCCAACTCTTCGCGCGTAGCATGCATAATTGATGCCTTGTTCGTCCCGGCGATAGGGCCCGGTCTCCTGATGGAGTCGGCTGATAGGATTTCGCGGAGGGAACAGCTGTAGAGTGGCGCCCGGGAGAAAGGATGGGGTCCGCGTGAGATCGTTTCCGCCCCGCCGTGAACAAAATAGCCCTCATACATCCCTGTAATCTGCATTAGAGCGGAGCGGGGCCAGGAGACAGCGCGGCGGACGTGACTAATGGGCGCGCCGCTGATTTGGCATAAGCCGCTTTCTATCGCAACCTCCAAAAAATGAAACGGACGAGAGAGTATCGCACGCACTCTGTCAGGGAGAGTGAACGCGTCCGACGGTCAAACTTTGAGCGCTTCGCAGTTTGAAATTGTATTCGTTTTAGTCATCGTTTTGTTGTCGTTGATGGATGGGCAGGAAAAGTCTGTTGGTCAACCAAGACTAGCTGTCGTTTTAACCCAGAGTCAGTCGGTTAAAGGTCCCATATCCTGCTCTTTTCCCTTCACACAGTCTGTCCTAAGGGCTTTGTTGATACATTTTCTCGTTGTGTAATATCCATAACATAACAGTTTACAAAAAACACCCATTTCTTGGACTGGGGGCCCTCCTGCAAAAGCAAACGGCTCACTCTGAGATCTGACCCCCCCGAACAGAGAGCAGGCTGCCTCCCCCGCCTAACCCGTGCCTCCCCTGTAGTGGAGATGGTGCATGCGCCGTGTGCTCCGGTAAACAGCGATACACAAACACTGAATAAACATTTTCTGGTCCTGACGGTGCGTCGTGCTGAGTCCTACGTCCTGGATCTGACCTGGAGTTTGACGTGCTCCAGGGCCTCAACCACGGACGTGCCGTTTGGTAAATAACAAGCTAACTCTTCTATCTGTCTTATCCATCGTGTAATTACTGTGTAGCATTAGCATTAGCTGTTTTTATTCTTCCTGGAGGCGTGGCTTAAACACCGCGTCATCTTAGTGAGGAGCCCCGTCTGCTGCTCAGCCGAGGGGGACGGAAAAGACAGTTCTCTAGTGAAAACATGAGGGAATCAATCAAAAAACCACTTTGGGCACAACATACGAGGCCCAAATAGCACTGGAGGAAGGTTAACACCTCTGAAAAGTCCATTTTGCATGTTATGGGACCTTTAATTAGACGAGGAACTCTTTCTAAGTTAGCAAATGTGAAACCAATTATTTATCTTTTCATCTTATTTGGTTCTTGTCTCTCGCTCTCTGGTTTCGTAATTTCTTTTTTTTTTTTTTTGGCTGCCATGTTGGTTCCAAAACATGATTTTAATTTAGAGTTTCAGCTTTTGTCTTAGAATAGAAATTGCCAAGATGTGGTGTAATTGCCAGACAAGCAGGGAAAATTAGTTTAGAATAAAGTAGTTGCCCAAAAATAGCTGCTTCTTGCCCACAGGCAGTTTTTCTCCCTGATAATTAGTCAATGTTCAAAGTTCAAGTAGTAGAATATCAGTGGCTTAACGGAGTTGTAGAGTTTACCAAAATTCTTTACCAGTTAATTTACAAAAACATCTTTATCAATAGCACAATATCTGCAACCTCAGGGGTTAAATTATGGAATAACTTCAGTCTAGATTTGATTCAATGTCCAGCATGACGAAAGTTACGAAGAATTATAAAGAAATTATAATTATGAACTACGAAAATAATGAAAAGTTGGATATATCTTCTCTTAATGTATAGACAGTCACAGGAAACTGAACATTTAACGTTATAATTAGGAAAGGGGGTGGGATTAAATAAACTATATTTCTTCCCACTCCTTTTTGGACACAAAGCTCTGTCGTCTGACCTCTTTCATTTCGACCTGTGCTCTTCAATGATGTTATTTGTGGTTATTATTAAATTCAGATTTTGTTTTCCTTCCCAGAAAATGTGTTGCACAAGCATAACTTCAGACTCTACACGCAGTCTTCATCTAATTATCAGAATTTCAATCTTTTCAAGCTTAAACCAGAGCCGTGTGAGTCACTGTGGGATGAGAGCTGATTGGATGAGCCGGGATAATTCCTCTGCTTCATTTTTGTGTCCGAAAAAGCTGTTCTGGTCGACAAAAGGCCTGTGCATGTGAATATTATATGAGCTGAAGGTTTTGTGAGAGCCAGGACATGTTTCAATATTCATTCATTCATTTTCTACCGCTTATTCCCGTTAGGGGTCGCGGGTGACTGGAGCCTATCCCAGTGACTTTGGGCCTTAGGCGGGGTACACCCTGGACAGTGGCCAACTCGTCGCAGGGCTGACACAGAGAGACAGAGACAAGGACAGACAACCATTCACTCTCACATTCATTCACTAGGGACAATTTAGAGTTTCCAATTAACCTGAACACAGTCATGTCTTTGGACGGTGGGAGGAAGCCGGAGAACCTGGAGAGAACCCACGGTAACACGGGGAGGACATGCAGACTCCACCCAGAGAGATCGTGTGATGTTATGGTGGTTCGGAATTCGAGACCACGATGTTGGGGTGGTGCGGGATTCGAACCCACGATCTCCTTATTGAGAGGCAGAAGCTCTAGCCGCTCTGCCACCGTGCACCCCATGTTTCAATATTTACTTCCTTATTCACAGTTTGAAAATGAGGCGCCCCAGCTTTAATTAGACGAGGAATGAGATGAACACTTTGACTAAGCTAATTTAGCAGAACTCAACTCAACTCAAAAAGAGTTTAGAAACTAGCTTTTGTCTAAAATTGTATTAGTTTTACTCAAGCTTTGGTAGTAATTGTCAGACAGCCAGGCACATTAAGTTTATTAATTTTTAAAGTCATTGTTCGACCAAAAATAGCTGCAGTTTGCCCACGCTCATTCATTAGACGAGGAGGGAGTTGCACACTTTTCTAAGATAATTTAGCAAATGTGAAATTAAATCTGATCACAATCTCGCTGTGCTCCGTTTGAACACACATGATTCATTTTGCGAGCGGAACAAAGAGTTTCCCGCTGCGAAAAAGACCCACAGACTCTTATAGAAGAGTTTTAGTTGTCGTTGTTGATCGTTTTTGCTTTTTTTGTTTGTTTGCTGTAAACAACAAATCATATATTTATCTTATTTAACCTTTATTTAACCAGGAAAACACCCATTGAGATCTGTTTTTCAAGCGGGACCTGGCCCAGTGGTCAGCAGCACACGTCAGGAGTATTACAAGTTTAAAAATACATAAACAACAAAACTATTTGTCTAAAAAACTGAAACAAAGTGCAACAGTCATAAGATAAATGCCATAATTAGAAAGTGCTATAGTTTCACAGCAAATTAAGTTCACAATAACAGATTAAAAGCACAAGCCTGAGAAACTGAGACCCTCTGTCTTTTTTGTAGAAAGGAACGAAATGTGTTTAAGGAAACCAGATCAGACCATTTGGTTTCCGTCTGTAAAGTGTTCCAAGAAGAAGGAGCAGAGAAACTAAAAGCTTGTTTTTCCAGCTCAGTTCGAACACGAGGAACATGTAAATGATAAATGTCATTTGAACGCAAACAGTAGTGGCTGATGGTTCTCTGGAGGAGGGAGGACCGAGCCAAGAAGAGCCTCGTAAACCAGGAGCATCCAATGGGTGTATGGCCTTATTCTATTTATTTATTTATTTATTTGTCAGGGATAATGCAATCCTACATAGTTACAGAACAAAGCTTGTAGCTGATGCGATGCAGACAGAGTTTATAACAAGTGCTAATGTTCAACTCCCGTCCCTGGTTGGACTTTTCTACACTTTCTACAATCAATAACAAAACACATTAAAACACATTTGTAATAAATAAATAGATCAGTGCATGTTTTAGACTTGTTCTTTCACTCTCACTCATACACTTTCATACATTTACAGCTGGGTACAGTTTTGGTTTTCTTTAAGTCTAGAGGGGAACATTTTTACATCACAAATGCACTTGATTTCAGGGTCATGAGTTCCACAGTTTGCAGCTTTTGTAGGAAAAGGTTGATTGACCAAATGACGTCCTGCACTGAGGGGTTTGACAGTTTTGGTTTGCGGTGCCTCTGGTCACTCTGCTGTAGTTTAGTCTCTGTATAAACACACCGACTGGTTCAGGGGCCAAGTTATCAATACATTTCACTTCACTTACATCACACGTGCAGGTAATGAAGGCCACTGGGCTTTAGCGTAGAGCTCCCAGAGGTGAGTGAGACGACCACATCCAGTCATGAACCTCAGGGCACATGATACACTGTGTTCAATGACTGTGAGCACTTGGATGATGCTCGTGTAAAGAACATCCCCAGAGTCAATCAAAGGTAAACATGTTGCAGTGACAAAGCGTTTCTGAGCTGTAAGTGTGAAACAGGATTTGTTTCTAAAATAAAATCCTAGCTTCACCTTGAGTTTGCGTACCAACAAAGCTATGTATACGCTATATATAAGTATATATTGAAACCGAAACCAAAAAAATCAAACTTGCCTTCATTCATTCATTCATTTTCTACCGCTTATTCCCGTTAGGGGTTGCGGGTGACTGGAGCCTATCCCAGTGACTTTGGGCCTTAGGCGGGGTACACCCTGGACAGTGGCCAACTCGTCGCAGGGCTGACACAGAGACAGAGACAAGGACAGACAACCATTCACTCTCACATTCATACACTACGGACAATTTAGAGTTGTCAATTAACCTGAACACAGTCATGTCTTTGGACGGTGGGAGGAGCCAGAGAACCCGGAGAGAACCCACGGTAACACGGGGAGGACATGCAGACTCCACCCAGAGAGATCGTGTGATGTTGGGGTGGTGCGGGATTCGAACCCATGCACACCGCAAAAAAGACACAACCATTCCAGTAGACCCCTAACTAGATGACTTTACCTTGTTTTTCCTGTTTGCAATTGTCTGCTTTCACTGGCACTGAAAAAGAATATGTAGGTATTCATTTTTGCAGGGGTTCATTTCTCTCTCTGATTTGATAAGGTGTTCCGCCTGGTGGTCTGCCTGGACGAACTCCTTCTACTTTAGATGAACTGCTCCTCATCTCCTGCTGGAGGATCTCTCTACACTGGTGGACTGCTCCTCGTCCTCCTGGAGGATCTCTCTACACTGGTGGACTGCTCCTCGTCCTCCTGGAGGAACTCTTTAAAGCCACCTCCCTCTTGAGTGGTTCTGGTTCAGTCCAAGTGGATGTCAGTCCTAGTTCATCTGCAGCCTGTCCGTCCGTGGGAGTAGGATCTCTCCTTCACTGTGGTTCTCCCCGAGGTTTATACTTTGTCCCGTGGGGTTTTTTGTAGTTTTTCCTCGCCGCGAAGGAGGGTCAAAGGACAGGGGCATTCTGGGACAGTTATCTGAACTTTTACCTGTGGCCCATCGAGGCAACTGTTGTTGTGATTTTGGGCATTATAAAAATAAATGGATTTGATTTGATTTGATTCTGTCGTTCTGGTTCCAATATATTATTTTGTTACAGCCTTTGTCTTATGATTACATGGTACTATTTGTATCAATATCAAATGTCAATGTCAATGTCAAATGTATTTCTAGAGCACATTTAACTCAGCAATCGCCGACCAAAGTGCTTTACACACACAGCGGTTAAAAACATACAGTAAAATGCAAAGAACATACATTAAAATACAATCTTATTATATTTAGTGTTCATTAATGGGTGTTGAATGCCTCGTCAAAGAAGTGCGTTTTGAGCTGATTTGAATGATTCCAGAGATGGAGCCGTACGAGTTTGGGGGCGGAGACTGTTCCACAATTTAGGGGCGGCTACCGCAAAGGCCCCGCCCCCTCGAGTATCATTTAGTTGTAATAGCCAGAGAACTCTGCAAATTTAATTCAAGTTGACCAAAAATAGCTACTTCTTGCCCAGAATAAGACCGTTAATTAGACAAGGATTAGTTGTAAACTTCTTTTTACTTTAACAGAGTTTTTTTTGTGTGTAATTTTATACTTGCACTGGCAGATAATCTTGCGGGAAATGACAAACTATAATCGATTATTTTTCTATCTTCATACTGTATTCACATTTATGATAAGCATGATCCAGATGAATGTCTCTGCTAAAAACATGAAATCATATGAACTTTATTTGATACACTTTAAAGACATCTGCTCCAACATTTTTCCTTTTGTAAACACTGTTCCTTTGTCTGAGTAAATTAAACCGTCTACTTCTGTCCGCCAACGTCCTGAGCATCATTCTACTACACATTTTTCTACCGTCGGTGTTCCTTTTTGCAGTGTAGCTTCTTGGCTCTTTTCTCTCGCTCTGATTTGGTAATGCTGTTTTTGGCTGTTTTTAAAAGACCAATTATATGCAAAATCATCTTTTTTTGAGCTTTTAACCTTCATACAATGTTGCTTCCTCATCAAAAAACAAACATCGAGTTGTGTTTTATCTTTTTAGATGTTGCAAGATGACCTGTTCTTATTTATTTTTGTTTATTCTTGTCTTTTGTGACTCACTTTCTGGTGCATGAATGAAAGAATTTGCCTTAACTTTTCCATTTGCCTGCAGATACAGTTCTAGCGCCCTCTGCTGGTGTTTTGAACAGACACATTTCATGCCAAAATTAAGGCTGTGAGGATTTTTCATCAGTTATACCAAGGTTAGTCATATGAACTTTATTTGTACACTTTAAAGACATCTGCTCCAACATTTTTTCCTTTTGTAAACACTGTTCCTTTGTCTGAGTAAATTAAACCGTCGACTTCTGTCCGCCAACGTCCTGAGCATCATTCTACTACACATTTTTCTACCGTCGGCGTTCCTTTTTGCAGTGTAGCTTCTTGGCTCTTTTCTCTCGCTCTGATTTGGTAATGCTGTTTTTGGCCGCCGCGCCGGTTTGATTGGTTTGAATGGTTCGGTGGCGCTGCCCGGAAACAGTGGGATGTTGTTGGATGAGAAATGACCCGAGCGCGGATTTGGCAGCTCGCATGTTGTAAGCTAACCAAAAAACAACAAAATCACTGACTGCTAACAGGATTAGATTCAGCTCGACAGCCGACAGTGTTTGTGCGGCCAAGAGCTCGAGCAGGAGCTGGTGGACAGACTGATTCAGTTAAATACCACAGTGTTGGACTCAAATATTGCTTAAAAATAACAGATGATATCATTTTCTATTACAGTCTTAAATGTGTTATTGTTAGGGCTGCAAGATTGATCACCATCAAATTGAAATCGCCACTAAATTGAAATCGCCATCATATTGAAATCGCCATCATATTGAAATCGCCATCATATTGAAATCGTCATCATATTAAAATCGCCACTAAATTGAAATCGCCACTAAATTGAAATCGCCACCAAATTGAAATCGCCATCATATTGAAATTTCTTCACAAACTACAACTTCACAAAAAACTATGATAAAAAATGACTACAGGTGCCCTTCCACCAAACTAAGTCAGGATTAGAAAAACAGGAGAAGATGTCATATAGACTTTAAGCCATAAGATTTTTGTGGATTTCTTTTTGAATACTTCTTTCAACAACCCATGGAGTTACACAGGCCAACCATCTGAGCTCATGACTACATCAAATGGAACGTGAACGCAACCTTTTGTCAAAGTTATGTTGTCGGATTACATTAACACTAAAACTAATTTCCCTTCATGTTCAGCTTGTGAATTAAAGGTCCCATAACATGCAAAATGGACTTTTCAGAGGTTCTAACCTTCCTCCAGTGCTATTTGGGCCTCGTATGTTGTGCCCAAAGTGGTTTTTTGATTGATTCCCTCATGTTTTCACTAGAGAACTGTCTTTTCCGTCCCCCTCTGAGCAGCAGACGGGGGCTCCTCACTAAGATGACGCGGTGTTTAAGCCACGCCTCCAGGAAGAATAAAAACAGCTAATGCTAATGCTACACAGTAATTACACGATGGATACGACAGATCGAAGAGTTAGCTTGTTATTTACCAAACGGCACGTCCGTGGTTGAGGCCCTGGAGCACGTCAAACTCCAGGTCAGATCCAGGACGTAGGACTCAGCACGACGCACCGTCAGGACCAGAAAATGTTTATTCAGTGTTTGTGTATCGCTGTTTACCGGAGCACACGGCGCATGCACCATCTCCAGGCTTCGACGCGGGTTGGGCGGGGGAGGCAGCCTGCTCTCTGTTCGGGGGGGTCAGATCTCAGAGTGAGCCGTTTGCTTTTGCAGGAGGGGGGCCAGTCCAAGAAATGGGTGTTTTTTGTAAACTGTTATGTTATGGATATTACACAACGAGAAAATGTATCAACAAAGCCCTGAGGACAGACTGTGTGAAGGGGAAAGAGCAGGATATGGGACCTTTAATCTCTTGTAAGGTGAATAGGGGCTCTCAATTAAACACCATTTTACTCCCAAACAACCAGCCACGGCCCTGCACACAAATGATGTTCATTCCACCTCTGAGTGATGATATAGGTTCTCCCGCAGCTCCATAATGTAAATTTAATACCACCATATGCCCGTGTTCCCTGCTCTGCTGATGATTAAACGATTTTCTTGAATTTGATGAAGAAGTCGCAGTTTTGGCTCATTTGTTATACTGTCTCTAATCCAATTTTTATTCCAAGACACTGCAAATATGTTGTTTTTTCTCTCTCACCGAGCTGTGGGTTTTGTGTTTATTGGATATTTTAATTGTAAATAGAGGCAAGAGAAGTTTAATATGGGAAAGCATGAATTATGAGAGTAGTTTAAAAGACCAATTATATGCAAGATTATCTTTTTTTGAGCTTTTAACCTTCTTACAATGTTGCTTCCTCATCAAAAAACAAACATCGAGTTGTGTTTTATCTTTTTAGATGTTGCAAGATGACCTGTTCTAATTTATTTTTGTTCATTCTTGTCTTTTTGTGACTCACTTTCTGGTGCATGAATGAAAGAATTTGCCTTAACTTTTCCATTCGCCTGCAGATACAGTTCTAGCGCCCTCTGCTGGTGTTTTGAACAGACACATTTCATGCCAAAACTAAGGCTGTGAGGATTTTTCATCAGTTATACCAAGGTTAGTTTTCTTGAAATTGAAGTATGGCTAAAAACAGCTTAAAATACATTTAAAAACATAAATCTGTGACATGCCCTGGTGGCGTTACTTTCTTTTTAAGGGCAATACGTTTAAAGGAGACATAGTTTTGCATTGTTTATGTTGTTATTGACTTTTAAACATGTCTACTTTTGGTTTTGGAAAGAAAAATTATGTATACACGTGTTCCTTTATCAGGATTTGGTGTTTGCACTCCTTTAATGGGAGTAAACTAGCTTGCGCCCGATATGCTAACATGCTAATGAACGTGATTTGAGGCAGAAATGCACAGAACGAGTCGATGCCAATTATTTTCTATGGACTTGAAAACAACGCAGAAGAGCTCTTTGACGTCACAAAAGTAGGACATTGAAACTGAGTATTTTCTAAGGCTAAGAGAAGACAACCTCGAAAATGGGATGTCTGAACGGAGCTAAATGCAATCCCGGGTGTGTTTTTGATCAGGAAACAATACTATTACATGATTAAAAGCTCAAAAAAGTCAATTTAGCTAAAAAATATGTGTCTTTTAAAGGTCCCATAACATGCAAAATGGACTTTTCAGAGGTTCTAACCTTCTTCCAGGGCTATTTGGGCCTCGTATGTTGTGCCCAAAGTGGTTTTTTGATTGATTCCCTCATGTTTTCACTAGAGAACTGTCTTTTCCGTCCCCCTCGGCTGAGCAGCAGACGGGGGCTCCTCACTAAGATGACGCGGTGTTTAAGCCACGCCTCCAGGAAGAATAAAAACAGCTAATGCTAATGCTACACAGTAATTACACGATGGATACGACAGATAGAAGAGTTAGCTTGTTATTTACCAAACGGCACGTCCGTGGTTGAGGCCCTGGAGCACGTCAAACTCCAGGTCAGATCCAGGACGTAGGACTCAGCACGACGCACCGTCAGGACCAGAAAATGTTTATTCAGTGTTTGTGTATCGCTGTTTACCGGAGCACACGGAGCATGCACCATCTCCACTACAGGGGAGGCACGGGTTGGGAGGGGGAGGCAGCCTGCTCTCTGTTCGGGGGGGTCAGATCTCAGAGTGAGCCGTTTGCTTTTGCAGGAGGGGGGCCAGTCCAAGAAATGGGTGTTTTTTGTAAACTGTTATGTTATGGATATTACACAACGAGAAAATGTATCAACAAAGCCCTGAGAACAGACTGTGTGAAGGGAAAAGAGCAGAATATGGGACCTTTAATGCCATATTGTGACAAAGCAGAAACATCTTCATTGACAAACAAAGCGGGTGGCAGGAAACTGATAGTGCACCTTTAATATGGGACCATTACTATGCACGTCCACACAAGGCAGCGTCCCACAAGAACATCCACAAGCCTTTGATTTGCCTCTGGAGACGTTATGCTTTAATTTGCGATCACGAGTTAAGCACATCCTGTTACAAGTCATTACAGAACTTAAATGCTAGTCGCGGCGCAGTCATGCTATTTGTTATGATAGCAATTACACACTGATTTCTTAAGATGGAGCCGAGTTAGAGCTTAGATGAAAAGATTGGGGAAATATTTGACTTCACATGTGCCGCTAAATTAGTGAAAGCAAACGTTTTCATCTCAACTCAACTCAAATAATTCAAATGAGTTTAAAGAGAATTATTAATAGAAAATGGTCGCGTATCCTGCTGTTTAATATTAACTCAGGCCAAGGGTTCCTAATTAGATAAACTTTTACTTTATGAGAGTATTAAAAGTGCTATTAGTCTATGCGATATATATTTTTTGCAGTTTAAATTCCTTTTTGAGAGGATTATATCATACATATTAATAAAGTCCACCGAAGAGCTCTGTTGGGTTTTCTTCTTTTCTTGATTTGTTTTTCAGAGATAATGGGAGGCTTCATAAACTTTTAACTTCTTCTTCTCATTTTTGATTTCAGCCTATGTAATTCTTGTTGAAATTGACCAAATACATTAAAATTTTAGTGCAAAATATGAATGCACACGCGTTAAAATAGCTTGAAATCAGAATATTAGCCAAAATTTGAGTAGTTTAGATTTACACTCTTGATCTAGATGATTTAGCTTGTTTAATTTCAGACTAGTTTCAAAAAATAATTTAGCATTAGCTTGAAATACGTAAAATTGGGTATAAAAACAAGTAATTAATTAACAAATCCTTTTGCAATCAAAGTATGTCAAACAATATGGTTCCATAAAGTAAATGATTCAAATTTAGTAATGATAAATTGAGATTAATAAGTTTAATTTAAATTTAAAAGTGTTGTTTGTGTGTTTTTATATATATAATTGTGTACCTGTGTAATGTTTACTCTACTTAAGGCTCAATTATTTCTCCACAGCCCACATTTATTTGTCACAGACTTGTTTTCCATTTTCATTCCGGACGTTCCTTTTTTGCAGTGCGTTGTCTTTCTGCAAAAACAAAATGGCTGCCAGGTAATCTCTTTTTTTTCTCGCCGAACAACAGGAGATTTGTGCCATAATTATACCATAAAGACCGTGTGCATTTACACTAATCCCTCTTTGTGCTTCAGAGGCTCTTCCCGAGTTAGCGCGCTAGCTCGTTTACCGCTATCGAATGTACCTTCGCTAATGTGACCTCCACAGACTTCATCATACGCCGAGGTCCAGACGTGATTATAGACACACAAAGGACGAGCGGAGGATTGTACCGTGAGCTCATCTTTCAAATTGACACCGGGTACAGAAAACAAATGTAGAATAATCAGATAAGATAGGTTTTTTTTATCAGATTTTTGGTGTGTTTAGGGATCTGATCGTCAAAAATGCCCATTAATCTGACTGTATTTGGAAGACAAAGTAGAATTCATTTGAAAATAACTCTTTTTTTGCGTTTCTCTTTTTACAGCATTAGTTTGCCCTTTTTTGGCATAACTTTCCTGATCAAAATCTCAATGTTTGAAAAAGAAATAAATCTGATGTAAATGTTTAAATTACATTTCAATTATCAGATAACTCCATAAATCAGATTTTTTAAGTGCGTGGAAACAAAAATAATTTCATATACTATACAAACGAAAAATTAGAGGGAACACTGGTCATGATCCTGCACCACTTGCACAACCCGGAAGATCTATTGACCTTATTCTGGAAGTTGCTGTGGGCGCCGCCATCTTGTTTCCGTTGTAGTTTACATGAGGCACACGAGCTCGACAGAAAATAAATTCTACTAAAAAGCTGTTTTCAGGCCCCAGGAAATTGGTGCAGTGTGACTTGTTGTTGCTCGTTAAACATTTTACACAAATCAATCTACTTTATGTAATGTTTTAGTGGCGAGACTTTTCCTTTTTTGACGAGAACCCCATTCACGCAAATGGCGAACGGGGCTCTCGTCAAACCGGAAGTGCATTTACTACTGGAGTGTAGATCTGTGGCAAAAAGAGGCAATAATGGGCGGGGCTTAATAAGGTGAATAGATGCTAAAAGCTAAACTGGTGACATGTACTTAGGAGCACGCCCCACTGGCTGAAACAGGCAGCCATTCTGCTGGGGGCTTGATCCACTGTCAGGGGCTGATGAATGTAGTTACTACAACTGTAGTCTGTTCATTGCTGTTCAAATGTTTCTCTCTCTGTTTCAGACACTGCGGCGGCTGCTCCAGTGACGACCCCCCCCCCCCCATCTGTCTGGAGGATCGATCTCTACACTGGAGGATCTATGCTCCACCCGCCTGGAGGAACTCCCTCAACCCTGGATTAGCCACACCTCGTCTGCCTGGACCAACTCCTTCTACTTTAGATGAACTGTTCCTCATCTCCTGCTGGAGGATCTCTCTACACTGGTGGACTGCTCCTCGTCCTCCTGGAGGAACTCTTTAAAGCCACCTCCCTCTTGAGTGGTTCTGGTTCAGTCCAAGTGGATGTCAGTCCTAGTTCATCTGCAGCCTGTCCGTCTGTGGGAGTAGGATCTCTCCTTCTCTGTGGTTCTCCTCAGGTTTATACTTTGTCCCGTGGGGTTTTTTGTAGTTTTTCCTGAAGGAGGGTCAAAGGACAGGGGCATTCTGGGACAGTTATCTGAACTGCTTTTACCTGTGGCCCATCGAGGCAACTGTTGTTGTGATTTTGGGCATTAGAAAAATAAATGGATTTGATTTGATTTGATGATGTAGTTCAAAAAGGTGATACAGGTAACATAAGAAAGCTGCATACAAATAATGCTTAATGTTTAAAAAATACAACAATTCATGTATACTGAATGTTCTTTATTCTTCTGTATTTTGGTCACAGTTTTCACTCCAGTAAAGCTACAAAATACAACATCGACTTTTTCGTCTTTGTGTTGAGTGGACTTTAGTCTGGTGTTTAGTCTATGGTTGTTGCGCTTTGATGAGAACACTTTAACGCTGAATTGCACTGCATTGCCGTGATTATAAAACTCTGCTTAAAAGCGCTTAAAAACTCATCAAAATTACAACGCTTGAATTTTTTTGAAAAGTGGGGAATATGTTTGAACCGCTGCAAACAGTTTAAAATGTGTTTTCTTCTCCACATTTTTGAGACAGTAAGGGTGCATTCATTCTCGCACAATCGCCACATCGCGACTGGGACTAAACTGGGACTAAACCAGGATTAAACCTAATCTATATTAGACTTAAACTGGGCCCAAACCAGAACAATTGTGAACGCAAAATTACACGCAACTTCCTCCTTTCACCGTTTTGAAAAACAGAAGTTAGTTTAAGTGATTTTCTCCTCCATAATTAACTTCTATTTGCAATTTCCTCATTTGTATTTTATCCTTCCCTCCCTGTACTTCCCATAATCACATCATGTAAGCTCTTAGATATCATCACGGCACCCTCAGGACCAGCGCTGTTGCATTGTGGGTAAGCCTCACTCCCTCTGACCTCTGTGGCCTTTGCGATTCAGCTCCTGGGATGTTTTTTTCCCCTCCTTCGCTGCAGGACCAAAGGAAGATTGATTTTCTCGGTTCAGTGTCACTGAAAGTGCTGTGGAAGCGTTTCGTGAGGGCTGGAGCAGATTGGTCGGGGTGTAATAATCCTGTTCAACACCTGACGCACGCGCAAAGGTCAGAGGTCACGGCACTACCTTCGCATCCTGCTGCAAGTTCAAATTGGGACTACTAATACTTCCAATACTCCGTAAAGAAACTTCTATGGATGGGGATCTCAGGTCTGTCCGATACGATGTGCACCTCGATACACATTCTGCGATCCGATTCATTTAAAGGTCCCATAACATGTAAAATGGACTCTTCAGAGGTTTTAACCTTCCTCCAGTGCTATTTGGGCCTCGTATATTGTGCCCAAAGTGGTTTTTTGATTGATTCCCTCATGTTTTCACTAGAGAACTGTCTTTTCCGTCCCCCTCGGCTGAGCAGCAGACGGGGGCTCCTCACTAAGATGACGCGGTGTTTAAGCCACGCCTCCAGGAAGAATAAAAACAGCTAATGCTAATGCTACACAGTAATTACACGATGGATACGACAGATAGAAGAGTTAGCTTGTTATTTACCAAACGGCACGTCCGTGGTTGAGGCCCTGGAGCACGTCAAACTCCAGGTCAGATCCAGGACGTAGGACTCAGCACGACGCACCGTCAGGACGAGAAAATGTTTATTCAGTGTTTGTGTATCGCTGTTTACCGGAGCACACGGCGCATGCACCATCTCCACTACAGGGGAGGCACGGGTTGGGCGGGGGAGGCGTGTGGACAGTTCTCTAGTGAAAGTATGCGGGAATCAATCAAAAAACCACTTTGGGCACAACATACGAGGCCCAAATAGCACTGGAGGAAGGTTAAAACCTCTGAGAAGTCCATTTTGCATGTTATGGGACCTTTAAGATTTTTTTCCCTTTCACCCACAGCGTCTCTAATAAAGATGTGGCCGATTTCAAAGCCGTATGGTCTTGAGCAGGTAGCAAACCCACTGTCAGAGGTGGTGTGTATCTCCGTCATGATCTCGTCTAAACCAGCCTGGTTCCGGCGCCGTGGTATGATCCGCGCTGCTGTCGGTGTGTGTTAGGGCTGCGTCTGGCGTCAGTTTTAGACGAGTGCTGCAGGTGGAGCCGGAGTGAGCGCTTTGAGCGGAGCACATTAGTATTCACAGCGTCGCTCAGTGCTGTATCCATTTCAAGCGCTCTTTCTAATGTACTTTATGCAGAGCAGATCAAGAAGTGAAAAAGATCCACAGGAGACGTGGAGCTACTTTGAAATAACTGCTGCTGCGACTATACTTTTGTCAGTCAAAAAAGTACGATTTTTACTTTTTACAGCACAAGCTTTTCACAATTAAAGTGAGACACTGCAGGTGAATGGGAAAAGTCTGAAATTTGAAGATATCAATTTGAAACTTCTGTAGTTTACTCACAGACATAAAAAAAAATAAATGTATTACAAGTTTTTCATCATGTCATGTTTTGTAATATTATTACAGAGGGGAGTTTGGATGTCTTATTTAATTTTCGAGTGAAATTAATCTGACTGAAAATAAGCCAAAAAATTTGAATTTCGCCTCATTTTTTAGACTTAAAACTTAAGTAAACCAGGGTTAGAACTAGGTATTGACAAATCTTTATTTTTGTATAGTCAAAAACTTTTGTCACAATTTTGTCGCTTTTAGTCAAATTTTTGTCGCTTTTAGTCCCGTTTTTCTCACTATATCGAATTTTTCCGCTTATGGTCATGTTTTTGTCGCTTCTTGTAGGGTTTTTGTCACTTTTAGCCACATTTTTGTCACTTCTAGTCGTGTTTTTGTGCCACTTTATTCACCTTATTCCGCCCACTTTTGCCTCTTTGTTCCACAGATCACACTTTTGTTGTAAACGCACTTCCGTTTGACGAGAACTCCGTTAAAGCTAATGATGAACGAGGGAAAAGTCTGAGGCTAAAATGTTACATAAAGTAGATTGATTTGTGTAAAATGTTTAATGAACACGAGCAACAACAAGTCACAACGCAACGATTTCCTGAAAACGTCTTTTTAGTCGAGTAGAACTTATTTTCTGTTGAGCTCGTCTGCTCCGTGTGAACTACAACGGAAACAAGATGGCGGCGCGTACGACAACTTCAGGAATAAGGAGAATAAGATTGTAAAGTTTAAAGTGTGTAGGAGCTACTTTAAAGGGCCCCTGACAGGTTGGACTAGTCATTGAACTAAAATGCAGTCAACATAAACATACAGTGATCCCTTGTTTATCGCGGGAGTTGCGTTCCAAAAATAACACGCGAAAAGTGAAATCCGTGAAGTAGTCACAGCTTTATTTTGTATTATTTTACAATGCAATACTGAACTATGGAATGAAACCAAAAATCAAAACCTGTTTTAAAGCCCAAAATGTGTTTAAAACAATAATTTTAATATAGTAATACAAGGTCGTATTTCACAGTCTGTGCCTCTTGGTCCTTACTCCTCCCCCTCTCTCCCTCCCCTCTCTCCCTGTATCATGTCTTCCTTTACTCTCCTCACCTCTCTCCTTTCCATCTTCTCGTCTCTCCCCTCTTTTCTCCTCCCTCTCGCGCTCCTTCCTCACCTCCTCCCCCTCTCTCCCTCCCCTCTCTCTGTATCATGTCTTCCTTTACTCTCCTCACCTCTCTCCTTTCCATCTTCTTGTCTCTCCCCTCTTTCCTCACCTCCTCCCCCTCTCTCCCTCCCCTCTCTCTGTATCATGTCTTCCTTTACTCTCCTCACCTCTCTCCGTTCCATCTTCTCGTCTCCCCCCTCTTTTCTCCTCCCTCTCGCACTCCTTCCTCACCTCCTCCCCCTCTCTCCCTCCCCTCTCTCTGTATCATGTCTTCCTTTACTCTCCTCACCTCTCTCCTTTCCATCTTCTCGTCTCTCCCCTCTTTTCTCCTCCCTCTCGCACTCCTTCCTCACCTCCTCCCCCTCTCTCCCTCCTCTCTCTGTATCATGTCTTCCTTTACTCTCCTCACCTCTCTCCTTTCCATCTTCTCGTCTCTCCCCTCTTTTCTCCTCCCTCTCGCACTCCTTCCTCACCTCCTCCCCCTCTCTCCCTCCCCTCTCTCTGTATCATGTCTTCCTTTACTCTCCTCACCTCTCTCCTTTCCATCTTTTTGTCTCTCCCCTCCTTCCTCACCTCCTCCCCCTCTCTCCCTCCTCTCTCTGTATCATGTCTTCCTTTACTCTCCTCACCTCTCTCCTTTCCATCTTCTCGTCTCTCCCTTTTCTCCCTCCCTCTCGCACTCCTTCCTCACCTCCTCCCCTCTCTCCCTCCCCTCTCTCTGTATCATGTCTTCCTTTACTCTCCTCACCTCTCTCCTTTCCATCTTCTTGTCTCTCCCCTCTTTCCTCACCTCCTCCCCCTCTCCCTGTCTTTCCCTCTCTCTTGACAGCCCCTCCCTTTTCTATTCTCCCTCTCCTCCCTCTCGCACTCTTTCCTCACCTCCTCCCCTCTCTCCCTCCCCTCTCTCTGTATCATGTCTTCCTTTACTCTCCTCACCTCTCTCCTTTCCATCTTCTTGTCTCTCCCCTCCTTCCTCACCTCCTCCCCCTCTCTCCCTCCTCTCTCTGTATCATGTCTTCCTTTACTCTCCTCACCTCTCTCCTTTCCATCTTCTCGTCTCTCCCCTCTTTTCTCCTCCCTCTCGCACTCCTTCCTCACCTCCCCCTCTCTCCCTCCCCTCTCTCTGTATCATGTCTTCCTTTACTCTCCTCACCTCTCTCCTTTCCATCTTCTCGTCTCTCCCCTCCTTCCTCACCTCCTCCCCTCTCTCCCTCCCCTCTCTCTGTATCATGTCTTCCTTTACTCTCCTCACCTCTCTCCGTTCCATCTTCTCGTCTCTCCCCTCCTTCCTCACCTCCTTCCCCTCTCTCCCTCCCCCTCTCTCTCCCCCCTCGTCCAAAGTGAACCCATTTTCTCGTAGGCAATAAAATGCTCATCAGCAAAAGGCCAGAATGATTTTTTAATATGACGGCGTTTTAATAAGGAGCGAGGAGCCGCCGCGGCTCTTTATCAAGCGCAGGCAGAGGACGACTAATGGCTCTGTCGGCTCGTATCGCACACTCGTATATTCTTTATTTGTACGGCCCAAATTAAATTTCACTGGGATTCAATTATTGTAAAGATACAGGCCGGCTTCTTATTGGCAACTTTGAAGATTAGCAGAAGAAATGAACAAAAATTAAACTTGTTTGACCTTTTTGGGACAGTTAATGTTCTTCAGAATCAAAATGTTTCACGCTATTGACGTGTTTTGCTAATTTAAATGTCTTTTTTCCAAATATTATACGTGTGTTGCATGCATTTCTAGCTTTAACTGGGTTCTCGTCAAACGGAAGTGCGTTTACAACAAAAGTGTGATCTGTGGCAAAAAACGGCAAAAGTGGGCGGGGCAGAATAAGGTGAATAAAGTGGCACAAAAACACGACTAGAAGTGACAAAAATGTGGCTAAAAGTGACAAAAACCCTACGAGAAGCGACAAAAACATGACCATAAGAGGAAAAATTCTAGATAGCGAGAAAAACGGGACTAAAAGTGACAAAAATTTGACTTAAAGAGACAAAAATTTGACTAAAAGCAACAAAAATTTGACTAAAAGCGACAAAAATTTGACAAAAAATGACAAAGTGAAAAAAGAACGTCACTATGAGCAACAAAAATGCTATTCTCCTTATTCCTGAAGTTGTCGTACGCGCCGCCGTCTTGTTTCCGTTGTAGTTCACACGGAGCAGACGAGCTCAACAGAAAATAAGTTCTACTCGACTAAAAAGACGTTTTCAGGAAATCGTTGTGTTGTGACTTGTTGTTGCTCGTGTTCATTAAACATTTTACACAAATCAATCTACTTTATGTAACATTTTAGCGTCAGACTTTTCCCTCGTTCATCATTAGCTTTAACAGAGTTCTCGTCAAACGGAAGTGCGTTTACAACAAAAGTGTGATCTGTGGCAAAAAACGGCAAAAGTGGGCGGAATAAGGTGAATAGAGAGAGAGATATCATTCTTTCCAAATAGTCTGGCACATTCTATTGTCTGAATGTGCTAAAAATAACCCCTCAAAACATATAGAAAGTACTTTAAACTTTCAGTCCAATTAAAAAATGTAGCAGTAAAAGTAAAAAGTATGCGTTGTAAATAGATTACAGCTAGATGCAAATTTTGACAGCAGATTTACTTTTGTACTTTGTTACTTTCCACTCCAGTATAGAAGTAGAACTAGCTCTACTCTTTGTTTCCTTCTTTCTTCTTCCCCAAATCCAAATGTTCCGGGGCGTTGCTGTCATTGATTGGAGTGTAATCTGGTGGCCGTGTGTGTTTGGAGCTGTCCGGTGCTGCTGTCAGGTGTGAGCAGCCGCTGCCAAAAGGTGCTCTTATTGCTTTTGGACAGGATCAAGATGAAATTACAGCCACGGCGCCAGTCAAAGTTCAGTCTTGTGTTCGAAAAGTTGGGGCAAAAAAATGACCGGCTGGCAATTATGGGCTGGAAGAAATACGTAATTAACATTTGTCTGGCAGATATTGCAATTAGAGTTGAGCGACTTGATGTGTTTGTACCAAGTCGTCGACTACATGGTTCGCAAAACTATCTCTATGAACCTAACTCCATGGATAAGACAAGAACGGTGCTTGTAAATTGTATATTTGTACGTAAAAAGGTAGAATATACATCTCCGGCTGACTCATCCCTGTCTTCTTCTTTCTGCTTTGGTCCAAATGAATGATTTCTAATACCAATAAAATAATTAGTTGATTAATGAAATGTTTTTCAGACTAAGACATCAACGACCAAATAATCGACTAAACCATTGATGTCCAAACTTTTTTTCACAGCAGGACTTTGAAACATGAAGCGGCACAAACTGATGAAGTGAATCCTGCAAAAATGTCCATCTGATGTAGTTTTAATGAGCCATCGCGCCTTTTATGAGGCTTGAAACATTCAAAATGTTTGTTATTTAGGTTACAATGGCAGACTTTCCCCAACTTCACAGTAAAACTAACTACTTTTGGTAATTTGGGCTAATTTATGTGGAAGCTTGAGGGCCAACAAACACTGTGGTCTGGAGCGCCCTCTAAGCTTCGTTTCACACTCAGAATACCCCTTAACTTGAATTTCGGGCAAATCAATGGGTTTACTAGTCGAATATAATCAATTATTACTATTACATTTTTTATTTTAATTATAAGTATGATCCAAGATACTCCAAAAGATGCTAAATTTACAACTAAGGACACTTTCTTATTCAGATAAAAGTATATTTCATCTTCATTTAAAACCTGAAACCATTCCAAGTGCCCCCTGGTAAGTCCTCACCCCTAGTTGGGAAACACTGGACTAAACGACTAAAGGTTTATGGCGGGTTTGGTGCGGGCTAGACACAAACTTCCATAAACCGGCTCAAACTTCCTCACGTCTCATCTCTTGGGGCTTAGATCTCCTGCGCCTCTGAAAGCTCCTACGCACAAAGTTCAAGTAGTTTGGACCACGCCGCTCACCTACACGTCAAAGCGTCTTCTCAGAGATCACAAATTTCACATCAAAAGTCATGCGCACTTTGAATTAATAAGTCTCTAAATGACTTTTCTCGACCGCAATGCATTTTATTACAACAAAAATAGATCAAAGTGTAGAACAGGCATGTCCAAACAAATGCGGCCCTCAGACCAATTTTTCTTGGCCCTTAGTCTTCCTGGTGAACTGGCCCACATTGTCCTGATAAGTACTATTTACAGCACATTTCAGATTTTCTACAATTCTAACCTAAATAACTAACATTTTGGTGCAACACAGACCTGATATTAAGGCACTGAGACTGAATGTAGATGTGGTGGAGCTTAAAACATCAGATAAATGCAGCTTTTTTTAACGTTTCACCATTGATTTGTGGCCCTCCGCTTGGTCTATATTTCAATATGTGGCCCTCGATGGAAAAAGTTTGGACAGCCCTGAACTAAACGAAAGATAAGATAAGATAAGAGATCCTTTATTTGTCCCACAATGGGGAAATTCCACTGTTGCAACACACAGTTTAGGACAGGAATGAATGAAATAGGCGCATGCAATAAAAATAGGATAAATAAACATGGTAATAAAACTACAATATAAAGTATAAAGTGCACACTTTTATTTACAGTAAAATGGCAAATAAAGTGGCTTAAGCAAGCAAGAGTCCCATGCGTTTCTGAAGATGTTTGCAGAGATCAAAACTCCACGTGTCGACAGAATCCGACTCCATGGAGACCGGGTATTCAGTTCTCAACAGAAGACATTTATTGCCTTGATAATTGCAGCATTTGCGAGTTGCTAATTACCACCGTTTCAACTTCCCATTAATCTTTCAGCGCTCCTTAAAACGACAGAATCTTTTGCTGCGAGATTCAAGAACTTTCTCTAACAACTTCGGCACTGTACTCTCCTTTGCCTCTTGTAAATTAATGTCACAAAAGGTGAGCGCATATATTTTCCGGGGCGAGCGTTGCTAAATTAGCGGGAGAGGGAGCGTGTTTTTGAATGTGACTTTGCTTGATGTGTCGGACTGTAATGAGTTGTCAGGCAAACGAGCGCACGCCGGGGCTTTGAAACGGAGATAATGTCAGAGCGCTGTCAGTCACGGCGAAGGCTCGTGCTCATTACACGCTGTTGTGTGATAAGAGGTGCTCATTGAGGCTTGTACACACTCGCCCGTTAACAAGAGGGAGCTTTAACGCCACGAAGGCTCAGCTGAACTCGCGGCGTCACCGAGCGGCGTCCAGCGATGGGAGGATTACTCTGAAAATGTATTTAGTTACAGAATATTGAAACGTGTAAAGATCCAACACTGTGTTTTTGTATCGCTTCAAACTGCAAATTTATTTTATTTCACACTTTGTCAACAGTTAATTTCCTGTTTTTGAGAGATGACTTTTATTTTGAAGAGCCACTTCCTGTTTACAGCTTTAACGCAGCTCTACTCGGTTCAGATGCGCAAAACACCGCATTTTGACGACATATCGTAAAATATGAACAGATTTTGTGATAAAGTGTACATGCTTAGATATACATATTGTTCTGTCGTGTTTTTGTGATTATTGATCACTGTTTAAACTTTAAAACTACGAGGCTGAGCTGAATTTGGCTGATAAATTAAATTTTAGGATGGAATTAAACTTCTATGATTATTACGAAGGGTTAATAGTAAAATATATGTGGTTTGGCTCATTATTAATCCTTTAATATTAACATATAGACCAGGGGTGTCCAAACTTTTTCCATCGAGGGCCACATATTGAAATATAGACCAAGCGGAGGGCCACAAATCAATCGCGAAACGTTAAAAAAAGCTGCATTTATCTGATGTTTTAAGCTCCACATCTACATTCAGTCTCAGTGTCTTAATATCAGGTCTGTGCTGCACCAAAATGTTAATTATTTAGGTTGGAATTGTAGAAAATCTGAAATGTGCTGTAAATAGTACTTATCAGGACAATGTGGGCCAGTTCACCAGGAAGACTAAGGGCCAAGAAAAATTGGTCTGAGGGCCGCATTGCTGTATTTTTGATCATTTTGACGTTAATATTTCCAGAATTTACAAGTTTCTAATCACCACCATTTCAACTTACCATTAATCTTTCAACGCTTCTTAAAACGAAGGATTTTTTGCGTGGGAGATTTAAGAACTTTCTCTAACAACTTTGTCAGTGTAATGAACTTCGCAAAAGGTGAGCGGATATATTTTCCCATTTGAACTCTTCATGCATAATTGAGCTTTTCTTTCCCCCCTCAGAACCGTGCAGTCTCACAGCTCGGCCAGTTACCAGTCGACTGCTGTGGGGAAGCAGCCAAGTCAAAGTATTTCTACAAAGTACAAGCCGCACTAATGGAACAGCCAGTAGCGTGTAATGAAGCACCACCTCCAGCAGCAGCAGCAGTTGTTGTGTTCATTGATTTTCACTTCCACAATAGTGAATGGTCAGACTTGGCTGACTTCCCCGCCCAAGGTCAGGACAGACAGGCTTTGCGGAACCACAGGACGCTACGCAAAACCCCTCCTTCCTCGCCTCCTCCCTCGTTTCCTTAAAGCGCACAAGGTCGACTGGCGCTGGTGACACCTCCACAATTAGCATGCAGCCCGTGGTGTGGCCTGTCTGCCGTCCTAATGAGACAGCAGTCAGCCGGAGCACCCGCGGGACGCTAGAAATACAGAAATGTGAAAGATCCCAGCGAGAGTGAACGCGGCGTGTGATGGGCCCTAAAGGAGGATGAACTGGAGAGGCCACTGGACCAGGACGAGGAAGAGGAGGCCCATTTATTTTACATAATACTCATAATGGAGGGGGGAAGGCATAAAACTGCAGTAATTGGGTTGGTGATGGTATAAATCGGATGCACTGGGACTACGTCAGAGCTGAGCCAGGGCTGAACTGGCTCTGAATAGGTTTGACAGGAGCAAGGATGAAAGCAAGCGTCTCAGAACTGACTGACTGAAGATGTGGCTGACAATCTGTGCCAATAGTCAAGGACAGAGCGACAGTATGAACCGGCTACACTGGCTTTAAAAAGCACAGATTTGGAAGATATTGTGATATTTACTTATAGTTTATACTGTTGTTTGTCTCTGTAAATGTATATTAAAAGTGCACTTTTCTGGTGAACGGTTTGCTGCTTATCTTGTGTTGTTGTTTGGACCATAGACATTCATAAACGCGAAATTGCTAACTCGCTACAGTTGCTACAAAACAGACAGACTGCCATATTGGTCTGGAATGTGAATGTGATGATGCAAATCAATTGAATGCAACAGCGAATGTTTCAATTCATGGATAAAATGCACTATAATCCTTGTATAATCATGAGCAAAAATAGCCAATTTGTGTTTTTTTTTCAACATTTTTTAACCTATTGGCTGTGTTTAAGTTATATGTTGTGTTGAACCTTCTGCCTGTTTGTACAGAGTAATGTCTTTAAGCAGAAACACCAATACTTTCCTAATACTTTGCACTGCAGTCGGCCTGTGGGGTTATGGATACCTTTACTGACCCATAAACACGTCTCTATCTCTGTCCGTTGCTGAGATTCTGACTTGGCAAATGAAAAGCTGATGCTACCCGGAGTTGCATCTGATCGAATTATCACAAATTATATCGTAAATAAAATGTTTATTTCATTACATTTA
This sequence comes from Rhinogobius similis, assembly GCA_019453435.1. Taxonomy (NCBI): domain Eukaryota; kingdom Metazoa; phylum Chordata; class Actinopteri; order Gobiiformes; family Gobiidae; genus Rhinogobius; species Rhinogobius similis. Next base: position 50,926,154 of record CM033619.1, on the reverse strand, counting down.
TGTAATTTATCTGCTCTTCACACTAGTAAGATGTAAAAGAGAATGTTTTGTGTCACTAGATTCATACCAGAAGTGCACCAGTTCAGAAATCTCAACTTAAACTTAGTTAACCTTTAGCTCAGATACCAGTTTTACACCATAATTATCATCTAAATGAAAATACCAAAAGGTTTGCACACAGGGATTCTTAACAACTCAAAGCTTTGACTTCACTTAAATGTGGCTGATGGGTTGGTACCTGCTGACACCCTCTTGATAATTCATAATTTGTGGTTTTTGTGGGGTCATGCTTAGGGCCGTATGGAAAATACATGAGACTAGATCAGGAGTCCTTCAAATCATACCGGACCAGTAGCATTACTAAGTAGTTGATAACATGAGCATCGAACGCCGCGTTTATATGTCCATGACTTGGGATGTGCCGCAGTGGTATTAAACTCATGTATCTCTGCAGAGATTGGACGCCATTAGGCCAGGTTACATTTTGGATCTGTGGAGAGGTGAATGCCTATTTGGTTAAAGTATTTTTGTGCAATATCAACATCCTGAAGGACACATACTGCGCGATATTTACTTTTTGAGCTTTCTTTTAACTGTGTCATAACATTGTTCCCTCATCAAAAATATACTTGTTGCATTTAGCTTTATTCATGCTGCTTCATTGAACCTGTTTACAAGGTTCTCTTGCTCAAAACACTCTTTTTTGTTTTTGTCCCATAGGCTACCCAACTGCTTGAAACAGAGACAAGACCGGGGAATGACATGCAGCAAACTGTCAAGAGCTGGATTTGAACTCATGGTGCTGCGGCCTGCCCCCCACAGCAGGCGAGGGTGCTATCCACTCAAGCACGGCACAAAACGGCGCGGCACAAAACTCTCTTTTTCTACACGTTGTGACGTCAAAGGTTAAATCCGGAGGTCTTCCAGACTTCTGCTGTAAAATTGCATTAATTACAAGTGTATGCTCCCGGCCTAAGTTGTTTAAATTCCCACTGTTGCCTCTAGATGTCGTTTTGACACCTCATCCAGATGTGGGAGCACAGACTGATATAACATTATGTGGATTTACTATTCATGGGTGTCAGACATAAGTATCCTTTCTTGATTGATATGATGGGAGTCCTCTGTTGTTATAGCCATAGCACAATTCAAATCTAAATACTACATCCTTTGAGAGGATCTTTTTGTCCTCACTAAGTTCTTTAAACAAGGAAGGAATCATTTGCCTGAAAACCATGAATGTAGGGCTGCAACTAACGATTATTTTGGTAATCGATTAGTCTAGCGATTATTCTGGCGATTAATCGATTAGTTGTTAAAGTGAAGTGAGCATGAACATATGAGTTTTGTTAAATTTGACCCACATGAGACTAAGATGACGCCGTTTTGGGACATCCTCATGTAGTAAACATTTTAATGATTTCGGGCTTCTTTATTGGAAAGTCGCTCACAAATTTTGTGTTACGGTTTGCAGGTTTTGTAGCACTTTCGCATCATAAAACAGAGCCAATTTGGAGCCTTTTTTCAGTTCTGTTTCATGTTAATAGATGCAATGATGACTGACGTTGAACTAATTTGAAAAAAAAACACTAAATGATCACGTTTTCTTTGTCACTTTGATGTAATTCCTGATCTGTCTGAGAGTTAGAACCTCTTTTCTGAGCACATGGCATGCTTTGAAGTCTATGCATAATCCAGATGACGATTATTCGATTACTAAATTAGTTGACGATTATCTCTATAATCGATTAGTTGAGATTAATCGATTAACTTGTTTCAGCCCTACATGAATGTATTGGTTTTATTTTAATATTTCATGTTCTAAAACATGAGATTAAAGGCCAATAACAACACAAAGAATCCATAACATGTGTCTTTTAAGAGAGGGAGAATGAATACAAATGGATGAGTGTAATGCCTCACTGTGGATCATTTGAGGCAAAGCAAGAGCCTCTCCACGCAGTTAGTTTTGACTCCAGACCAAGTCACACACACACAGTAGCACGAAGGCTCAGAAGTTTTAGCGTCACCAGCTCTGACTTAAGCACTTTGCCACAGACTCTGGGAAATATTTCAGCAGCAGCAGCAGCAGCAGCAGCAGCAGCAGCAGCAGCAGCAGCAGCAGCAGCAGCTGTGGGGAATCATGAGCCAACATAAACTGTAACTGCTGCACAGCTGTCAGATCACAAAGTACAATAAACATGGTTAACCCCAGCCATATAAGCCACAGTTCTGCACCAGATGTCCCTGCAGCACCACCTGGAGACAAGTGAAGGTACTGTGCTTTATCTGTAAGGCGAAAACAAGTTGTATATCAGTGTATTTGACAGTGTTATCATGTGTTTCTGTGTCTCATATTGGTCCAGGCCCTAAATCACTTGGGCTTTTTGGCCTTTTCAGATTTTTCACTTTTCACAATAAAATACGGGTCTGATTACTTTACATAGTGATAAAACTCCATGGTCGCTAGCAGACGGCGCAATGCCTTGCTCTGTATTGGTGCTTCAGTGAGTAAAGCACTTGAAATGAGGCTATAACAATAGCCATAAAGGGCCTCATTTCTCAATCTAAACAGCGTGTGCTATTTGTGGACATGTTGCACCTGATTTTCTAATGGAAAGTGCATGTATCATCTCTATCGCAAAACTGATATGTTAATGAGAGTGTCCAGTGGAAACGTGTGCATGTGCTCCTTTGACAGCCACGTCAAGTTATGTGCATTCAGAGTCAAGTCTGTGCACTGCGTTTGAGACGATATGAAGACTTAACATTGATGGGAGGGATTATTTTTGCCCTGAAGATAAGATAAGATAAGAGATCCTTTATTTGTCCTACAATGGGGGAAATTCCACTGTTGCAACACACAGTTTAGAACAGGAATCAATGAAATAGGTGCATGCAATAAAAATAGGATACATAATTACTAAACATGGTAATAAAAATACAATATAAAGTATAAAGTGCACATTTGGATCCGTGCACTAAAATGGGCCCCTGTTGCATCAGAGCGGAGCAGGGTGTGTTCGTACTTAGTGATTGGACCCACAGTCTTCACTTTAGGACTTTAACAGACTTGGGACAGAAGCATGAACACACAGTTTGATATGGAACGCTTCAGTTCAGCGCCAACATGTCGCAGGTCAGAGCGTACGCCATTGGTGCACAAATAATAGCAGCTATCTTTCCAACATAATACAGAATTCAGCTCAATTGTGTCTTTTTTTTAAATTCTATTTAAATAGTTCACCTTTTTAAATTAAACATGGCTGTTTTTATGGTGAATGAATTATATATTGTATAAAAGATGACTAATTGTGAAAAAAAAAGTGAAAAAATCAGTAAATTGTAATCGTTATCAAGGCAAAGTATAAAACGCATATGAAAATCCCTTTTTTATAACAAAGACACCAACATTATTGAATCAAACTGTCAAAAAAACAACAACATAATTTGTCATTTTCATCTATAATCACCTTATTTGTAAATTCTTTATGCAGAAGCTTTCTATCGACATACTTCAACATTTATTTGGTTTTCAAATGTCTCAGCGTGCAATAAAAATAATCATTTGAGTCGACCACAAGAAATATCAATAGTTGCAGCCCTAATAACAACAACAACAACAACAACACATTTCCCTCTTTTGAATCAAGAAATACCACAACTCCAATATGCGTTTGATTAGGAACCATTTAGTTTAGTTTACTCTTGTCTTGTTGGTACTTTTTCTATACTTTTTCTTGAGTTTGAGAGTATCTTTCACGGCCCATAAATATGACGGTGTGACATGATGAACGTGGACAGCTCCTCCGTGCATCGGGCCACAGTCTCCCAGGTAAAGAGCCCTGTCTAATTGCTGCATTATCAGTTTCATTCACAGCCTTCCTCAGAGCCAACACCAGCTGTTAATTGTTTCCCTTATCAGACCATTTTGCCCAATTACAAAAGCTCAGAACTACAGAGAAAGTGTAAGATAGTGAGCGGAACAGGAGATGAGTCTGTAGCGTGTCCACTCGTATGATACTTGTTTGGCTTCTGGGGGCAAAGCTAATGACTAATTACAAGATTTTGTGTCGAAACAGGTGGCTCCAAGGAAGAGTTATCAAGTATTTTCCCTAATAGAGTTATGACACGTGACAAAGTAAGGTCTACAAATGTGGAGTTGTGTTTTGTTGCTTTCAGATCTGTGGTGTATTATCTGGAGCTGCTTTGCTGTGAGCGACAAACGACTGCTTAATTTTTTTCCCAACCCACTTATGCCACAGATCGTCACTTTGCATTGATGGCAATTCTAGTAAAATTCGTCGATGTAAACCCTCATTCGTCCAGGCGTGATCCATCGTAGAAAGGGTTTCAGGGGTTGTCATCCGGACGCTGTTTGAAGATCGAGACGTTTCGACTTTTATCCAAAAGTCACGGATGACAACCCCTGAAACCCTTTCTACGATGAATTCTAGTAAAAGTTAAAATGATGGTAAATTTAGGATTAGGGTGAGGTTTAGGAGCACAAAATGTGGTTAAGTTTTGGGCTTTGGGGCAGGTAAGATACCCGGGTCTCGGCAGAACTAGGTTGGAGAAAAAAAGAACAGCACACAACTTATGGTGCGTATGACGGGTTTTTATGATTTTCTAATTTTGACTTTCTTCAGTGTATTAATGCCTCTTGTAAATAGAAATTGTAGTTTTACACCAATCAAGTCACTGTTTGTGGAGAAAAGTTGAAAAATCTGTTGACAATGACAGGAAGTAAACAAACTGATGACATCACACTGTGAGACAAAGGTTATGCATAATTTACACCAAATAAACTAGTTTTTTGACATTTTAAACATTGATTCAACAAAATAAAGGCGTCACATGTGTTTTTCTTTGTCAAATGAACAAAATCTGTGACATTTGATGAGTTTTGACCAATGTACAGTGTGGTTGCTATGGTAATTTCCTAGTGTGATGTCATACTTTACAACCAGGAAGTAAAATTTAAAACCTAAAAAAATAGCTCAACTGAGGTAAAATTTGTAAAGATTTTAGTAGAAATTTGATCATATGTGTCTTTACTGCATTTGAGTTAAATGTGTATTTCAACCTGTCATGGGCCCTTTATTCATCCCAAGCCTCACAAACTTCATGAAGTACAGACTAATCAATAAAACAGTGCACAAGTCTAGTCCGTGCTAATAAAGGGCTTTTATTTTCATACTACGGGTTCTTCTCTTGACTGCTGTCACACTCTGGGCGCAAGTCTTCCATCTGTGGATCTGGTACAGTCTTTTTCATGAAACCCAGGAGAGTAACTGACAACAACACCTTACAAAGACTTTAGAAAAATAGTCTTTTTTTGCGTCCTTTAAAGTGAGTCTGCTCCCTATTACCCTGTTGGTCCCAGAAACGTTTCTGTACTTTTTTAAATTTCTCATGGACAAGCATCTTTGCCCTCTGCATTATGTAAGTGTTTGTTGTCCTGTACAATGCACTGGAAGTTTGTCCTCAAATGTTTTGTTTGACGTTAGTAAAAATTAGGTAACATTAATGTTCAAAATAATATTACAGAAGTATATGTACTCTTTTCACTCTGTATATGTCTATTTACAGAGCTATATCTATGAGATCTGTGACCGAATAATGATAATATTCTCCTTATTCCTGAAGTTGCCGTACGCGCCGCCGTCTTGTTTCCGTTGTAGTTCACACGGAGCAGACGAGCTCAACAGAAAATAAGTTCTACTCGACTAAAAAGACGTTTTCAGACTGACCAGGAAATCGTTGCGTTGTTGACTTGTGGGCGGGGCGGAATAAGGTGAATAAAGTGACACAAAAACACGACTAGAAGTGACAAAAATATGGCTAAAAGTGACAAAAACCCTACGAGAAGCGACAAAAACATGACCATAAGCGGAAAAATTCGATATAGCGAGAAAAACAGGACTAAAAGCAACAAAAATTTGACTAAAAGCGACAAAAATTTGACTAACAGCGACAAAATTGTGACAAAAAATGACAAAGTGAAAAAAGAACGTGACTATGAGCAACAAAAATGCTATTCACTTTATTCCTGAAGTTGTTGTACGCGCCGCCGTCTTGTTTCCGTTGTAGTTCACACGGAGCAGACGAGCTCAACAGAAAATAAGTTCTACTCGACTAAAAAGACGTTTTCAGGAAATCGTTGCGTTGTGACTTGTTGTTGCTCGTGTTCATTAAACATTTTACACAAATCAATCTACTTTATGTAACATTTTAGCCTCAGACTTTTCCCTCGTTCATCATTAGCTTTAACGGAGTTCTCGTCAAACAAAAGTGCGTTTACAGCAAAAGTGCAAAAAACGACAAAAGTGGGCGGTCAATAGACAACACAGAAGTTGTCTTGATGTGACGATTACATAAAAGTGTAGATTTGATGTACTTGTTTAGCTTCTAACACAGTGAGAGGAAAAGAAAGTCACACACAGCTTTTGTAATTAACCAGAGAAGATTCTTTCCGTTCTGCTCTACCTTGAACACAGCAGCTCCTGCCCCTCAACCGTTAGCTTAGATTTGTCATCAAAACACTCAAGTATCAAAATAAATTCATGATTTGGATGTAATATTATTAAGATTCACATAGAGCTTACAATAACGGCTTATTTAGCATTGTATTTTAAGTGGTTCTTTTGACGCCTGCACAGAGCAGCCACAGGGCGAAGAAGAAGAAGAAGAAGAAGAAGAAGAAGAAGAAGAAGAAAAAGAAAAAGAAGAAGAAGAGCCCACTGTGTCACCTGGTGCTCCAGTGGCCTCCCATCCCAGCACTGACCTGACTCGGCCTCAGCTGAAGTCTAGATGACAGGTTAGACCACACAGTTCACTAAAACAGAGTGAACATGATTATATTCAAGATTTTCCTAAACATTTTGCCTATTTGTAATGTGTATAATTGCACTTTCTGGTTGAACATGGGCAGTGAATATGACATGTAGAGGTAATTCCACAACTGTTACCTGGCAACCATTTTGTTAGCAGGGGCCAAAATCCATATAAATTACACAATAGTCATGATTCGACAAATAATAATCCCTTATAACACCTTTATTTTGTTGAATGACCGTTTAAACTGTCCGTTTGGTGTAAATCGTCCCTGTATTTTCAACGGCACGTCGCTTTCTGATGACATCGCAGAACTCAGCTCTGCTTCCTGAAATTTCAAGCGTTTATTTTTCTAAATTTCTTCACAAACTATGATAAATATTTACCACCAAACCAAATCACAAGAACCTGTCATATAGACTTAAACCTACCATTACAATCTGGTTACAAGAGTCCATTCGCTCGTGTCTTTTTAACTAACATTCTAACAGCGCCTTAACATCTGTACAGCTCATGTTTTACGCCTTATACCCACAATCCCACAGCCCCACCCCCCTCTCTCTTCAGTTGATGGGCCCATCTCGGAGCACCCCCCGGAGGCCCACTGCTGCGGCTGCGTCACGCCTCGCAAACCCTGGCCGCCGTCCCGCTAATGGTCCCCTGTCTGTAATGGGCCGGGGATCGCGCCGCCTGACGAGCTGCCAAAGGGGTGTAGTGTTATTGCCGAGCCAATCACCCACTAAGTATTGGCTGGCTCCTATTTCCTGTGTGCTAATGCGCTAGCCTCCCCCCGCGCCGCCGCCACCGCTAAATCGACTCTTTACGGCTGAATCGTCAAAGCCTCCGCCGCTCGGGGAACACGGCGAGAAACACCCGGACGGACCCAACGCGCAGGCAACAAACGGCCTCCTGATGGGTGTCGGCTCCGTTGCTAAGGAGACCGTGTTAACGCAAGTAGTGGCTGTATTTGTAGTGATAAAAGTAATGAAGAATATAACACCAGTAATGATTATCTTAACGCTGCAATAAAGAGATTGTTTGAAAGGAAAATTTAAAAATACATTTAGTTTAGACATTTCTGCTTCTGCCCACGTTACGCACAATGCTTCAAAATAGTATAATTTGTGCCAATGTATTAAAAACAACATTAGTGAAACATTAAAAACTATTTAAAACAATGTGGAGATTCAAAGATTGCACGTGGGACTCAGTTCTTGCAACGACGAGGGTTTTGTCAGAGAAGCTCGGGGCAAATTTATTCAATACGCAAAATACACAATTCTCAACAGATATTATTTACTCCATCAAGACTTTTTAAAACAGAAATGTACCGCTTTCATACATACTTTATTGGTCTTCTATTTGTTGTTGTTTTAATGTTTATTTCGTTTTTATAACAAAAACAGTAGACAAAACGGAACAGAAACAAACACAATTGGGGCTCTGTTCAAATGCTTACAATTATTATAGTAATAAATATTCTGCTTCTTTACATTTGTATTCTCTCCATTTTTTCCAGAATTTATTAAAAGTATGTCCCTTGAGCTGTAGAAAAACAGTCATTCTCTCCATGGTGTGTATTTCTTCGATAAGTTCCAACCATTGTTTCTCTCGTGGGGGAGCGGCCTTGAGACAGTTCCTTGTGATTGTCTTTCTTGCTGCAATTGAAAGGATTCTAAGTAGATATTTGTCCTCTTTTTTGTGTGCTTCATCCGACAAAAGGCCAAACAAAAAGATTTTAGGATCTTGGGGAATATTATATGTCAAAATATTATTGGTTACTCTAAACACGTTGTCCCAGAAATTCCTTATTTTGTCACAACTTCCATTCGGTTTTTACAGTTTGGAGGAAAGTGTTGGACTTAAGGCAGGGCTGGTTACCGTGTGACTTAGCCATGACTGGTGGGGAACTGTTAATTTGAATAATCGTTATTATTGCCAGGAAGTACTACAATTTTCCTACAAAACTGCCAACAGAATGCGCCAGGACTCCATCTGCTGGTGCACTGAGGAGAAAAAAGCAGTTTAAACTAATCTAATATTTAACTTTTGTCAAATTCTCACACAGCAAAACCAGAAATAGTGTTTAAATGTGTCATACTCGTCTCTCGCTCTCACAAACCCTTCGGTACATCGTTAATATCCACAAGTATTCATTTCAGGCACGGACTCAGCCTTTGAACGCTTTTTTCAGACAGCGAAGTGAAACTGATGCAACCGCCCCGAGCACAGCCAATCAGATCGCTGCTTTCAGGTTTTATTTCCGAGTTGACAAGACATAAAATACTTTATTATTTCAATCAGACCGTACGCCCCGGCCATAAAGTGCTGCTTTTAAAAGATAACCTTTGGGGGAAAAGAAAAAAAAAAGTGAAGTACCCCAGCTTTAAATGAGGTTAAAAAGATGGCTTTGAGGGTGGCTGTGTGTGAAAGTAATATGAGCTGTGAAATGATCAGAATGAGGATTCATCTGCAGTTGGTTTTATCTGCAAAAATACTCAAACATTGCCAACAAAAATGAGAAAAAAATTTATGTTTTTGATTAGAAAAAGGTCCAATTTAGCATATTATTCGCTCATTTAAAGAACATTTAAAATGTTCTTCTCGCAATAAACCGGGGCTATTCAACTTAAGGCTCAGGGCCCTTCAAGTGATATGATCCGGCCCTCAACCTTCTTCCAACAATATAGAAAATATTTTATGTCTTGTTATTGGTTTAGACCTAGTTTAGTGGTTTATACTTGGTTTAGTCTTGGTTTAGTCCTGATTTAGTCCTGGTTTCTTGGTATATACCTGGTTCAGTCTTGGTTTAGTCCTGATTTAGTCCTGGTTTAGTCCTGGTTTAGTGGTCTATACCTGGATCAGTCCTGATTTAGACCTGATTTAGTCCTGGTTTAGTCTCGGTTTAGTGGTTTATACCTGGTTTAGTCTTGATTTAGTCCTGATTTACTCCTGATTTAGACCTGATTTAGTCCTGGTTTAGTGGTTTAAACCTGGTTCAGTCCTGATTTAGACCTGATTTAGTCCTGGTTTAGTGGTTTAAACCTGGTTCAGTCCTGATTTAGACCTGATTTAGTCCTGGTTTAGTCCTGGTTTAGTGGTTTATACCTGGTTTAGTCCTGATTTAGTCCTGGTTTAGTCCTGGTTTAGCGGTTTATACTTGGTTTAGTCTTGGTTTAGTCCTGATTTAGTCCTGGTTTAGTGGTTTATACTTGGATTAATCTCGGTTTAGTCCTGATTTAGTCCTGGTTTAGTGGTCTATACCTGGATCAGTCCTAATTTAGTCCTGATTTAGTCCTGGTTTAGTGGTCTATACCTGGATCAGTCCTAATTTAGTCCTGATTTAGACCTGATTTAGTCCTGATTTAGTCCTGGTTTATTGGTTTATACCTGGTTTAGTCTTGGTTCAGTCCTGCTTTAGACCTGATTTAGTCCTGGTTTAGTTCTGAAGCTGTTTAAGTCTTTCGTGTCATATGTTTTTCGCATTTCAAAAGCATTTCTGGCCAGGACAAACACATCTGAAAAACCTGGCCCTCGATGAAACAAAGTTGAAAAGCCTTGCAATAAACCATGCGAGACATCACACCAATCAAGAGCAGTAGCTTTGACGGTCACATCAGCAATCATGTCCAAACCCCACACATCTCTCCGCGCTCCGTCTCCATGGCGACGTTTACGGTCCGCCGCGTTCTGTTTTGGTGGGCGGGGCGGCTGTAAATCACGGGAAGGCGATGTCGGCGCGTGATTACAATGATGAGGTGGACGTGACCTTTTGCTCAGGGCCGTGTTACGACGCGATTGTTCACTTTTATGTGTGTTTGGACCCACCGTCGACACATCCGTCTTCCAAAACAGAAACGCCAGGATTAATAGATCAAACCTTTGCATATTAAGACCCGGGACGTTTATTGCTTTTACTGATGTGGAGGCGAGGGAACCGTCAACTATCAAGCGATTTATCCCGGTTTAAGACACATTTTTGGGGGCCAAAGAGCCTAATTGCGAATGTAAAACGGCGTCCATTTTGAGAAGGGAACATGTTTAATAGGGGTCACAGATTACGTTTGAACTCTGCAAAATCACTTATTAGACTTTGATTAAAAGGCTTGGCTCGTGTTTTCGGCGAGTACACTTGTTTTATTTGAAAAGTTTCATCAGAAGACTTCAAGGGTGCGTGACGAGTTGTAATTGGGTACTTTGTAAATCAGAGGAGAAAAAGGATCGCTTTAGTGGGATTAAGTTTTTTGAGTATTGGACAACTTTGCATAGACTTTGAACCGAGCAACCAAACTTCCAAAAGCATCGAGTTGGACAGTGTTTTTCAACCTTTTTTTAGTCACGGCACATCTGCTTATATTAGTATTAACAAATAACACCATTTACCATTAAAAAGTAGCATTTAATATAACAAATATTGACCATGCTACTGTTTACGGTTCATTAGACTTGGATGGTTTCCACTTTTTCAGATCGACTGTATGTATTCAAACTCCTGCCATGGACACAATAAATGGAATGCAACGTAAGTTTTGTGCAATTATTTTGTCTAATTATTCATAATGTATTACGCTCTGGGGCCAGGTCAGGCAGTCAGCGACGAAAAGTGCTGTTTAGCCAGGTGTGTCTTGAAAAAATGTCAGATTTAATGGATAATTCACCATTTTAGAGTCTTATGAGGAACTTCTTTGAGAAATAGAAAGATAAACTACCGCCATTACCATTTACAGAACCAACAACAATATTTATAATGTAAATTAAAAAACAATAAAAAAGATCTCCTAAATGGTGTGATTTGACAGACTTTAGTTGCCATTTAAGGGTGCCGTGACACAAAAAAGGTTAAAAAAAACACTGCCTTAGATCAAGCCAAACCTGCACGCGAACAGTAGAATTTAAAGTGTTTTATTGTATGTAAATACTTTATGTTAAATGTAATGTTTTGCCATCTTTTTTGTCATGAGGACCTGCAAATGAGCTCTGAGTTCGAGGCCAATATGGACCTGGCATTGGTTGCACTTTAAACCAGGCATGTCCAAACTCAGGCCCGGGGGCCAAATGCGGCCCTCAGACCAATTTTTCTTGGCCCTTAGTCTTCTTGGTGAACTGGCCCACATTGTCCTGATAAGTATTATTTACAGCACATTTCAGATTTTCTACAATTCCAACCTAAATAACTAACATTTTGGTGCAGCACAGACCTGATATTAAGGCACTGAGACTGAATGTAGATGTGGTGGAGCTTAAAACATCAGATAAATGCAGCTTTTTTAACGTTTCATGATTGATTTGTGGCCCTCCGCTTGGTCTATATTTCAATATGTGGCCCTCGATGGAAAAAGTTTGGACAGCCCTGCTTTAAACTGTAACAATATTTCTAGTTCTGTCCTCAGCAAGTATCGATGCTCCAGAAAAACATTGAGATAATCCATTTTGTCACCATCGCCCAGCCCTGGATGAGCCTCGAATCCGACCCCGATCCGAAGTGTTAATCAAGCGTGAACGATGGCATCATCAGGAGCTCGGTGTGAAAAAGACACACACACAAAAAAAAAATTGCAAAAATGAGAAAGTTCTGATTCTGGACGTGTTATCGTGCTGCGCAGATGTGGCAGAAACCTCGCCCGTTTGCCACATCCATCACTCAGGGCACCTCGGGGAGCCGCACGCCGAGGATGGAGAGGAAGCCACATGTGCCAAACACGCCATCTGCCGCCGTTTAGAAATAAATGACAGCAGCGAATCCACAGGGAGACGGTCTGGTAACGGGGCCGGCGCAGTGAAGCCAAACCTCTCACAATCACTCAAACTACTACGGCAAGGAAAGGAATTCGAATTGTTTAAGTAGTTGTAGTTGTCGAAGTAATTGATGGATTTGTAGCTTTTGTAGATATTTGGGATGTAACCATATCCAAATCTCGATATTATCATGATATGTATGTCATGGTACGATATTTATTGTGCAATTTTGTCTATAACAGAGCTGTAGATATGTTTCTTTTTCAAATGAATTAGCAAGCTATTGGTACAGATACTTACTGTTATATTCCAAAGACTTAAATATAAAAATTGACTTTGACGTACATAGTGTACATGATTGTATATATTATTAAGATTTTACTAAACATTTTGCCTTTTTGTCTGTTTTAAAGTTTATAATGTTACTTTATGTGTAACTTTTTGCCATTTTTGTTTCATGTGGATGTCCCAGTAAAATATGTGAAAATTAAATAACCAAAAGTGGGTGTGGACCGTGGTTCGAGTGGGAGAGAGCGCCGTAGTTTTGGCCCACAGTGACTGAACGCACCATGAGCAGATTTAGAGAAGTCTCTGCTCAGATGAAAGTAGGTCTTGGTGGATGGTATTCAACCAGAATGTCTTCGAGGTCAGTCGGGGCAGTGCCGTAGAGAATTTTGTAAAGTAATAATAGAATGTTTATGTGATATTGCTATTGCACTATACAATCATGACGAATATGCCGCTGTTTTTGTTGATTTGGCAAAGGCAGCTGACTCTGTAGATCAGTGGTTTCCAACCTTTTTTGTCCCGAGTACCCCTTAAACTTTATCTCACGCTCAAAGTACCCCTTGACTTCAGTTTAAGGCAAATAAATGAGTTTAATAGTCACATATTGTCAATTATTGCCATTCTATTTTTATTTTAATCATACTTATGGTCCAAGATACTGCAAAAAGATGCAAAATGTACAACTAATAACATGTTTTTCTTCAGATAAAAGCACACTTATATTTCTTTTAAAACCTGAAACAATTCTGAGTACCCCCTGGTAATTACTCATGTACCCCCAAGGGTCCCCGTACCCCTGGTTGGGAAACACTGCTGTAGATCACCGTATTCTTTTGAGTTGTTTGGTATTGAGTTTGATAAAAATGCCCAAAAAGTGGTTTGCAGATTACCTCACAGATCGAGCTCAAACTGTTTCTTTTGATGCCCTACAATCTGAAAGTTTGTATTGCAACAAAGGGACTCCTCAAGGCTCCGTTCTTGGACCACTACTATTTACAATTTACATAAACTCAATTGGTCATAATCTAAAACATAGTAGCGTCCACTTGTATGCAGATTCTATATGCTAGCGCGCCTTCTACGGGACAAGTTATTCAAAATATCCAAGTTGATTTTCACACCATTCAACAAAATTGTGCTACTTAAAAAATAAAATATATGCTGTACTCTAAAAGGCTCTCTAATGACTTTAAATATATCTATTCTTACGCTTGATGGTAATACGATGATACAAGAGCTGACAAATAATCTTAAAGCTAGCTTGCCATTCTCCTACAGAAATAAAAAGTGTATCTCTCTACAGTGCAGAAAACAGTTTATCGACGCTACATTTCTCTCAGTTTTGGATCATGGTGATATTATATATATGCATTCAACGGAAACAGTCTTAAAACCACTGAACTCAGTTTATGACTCTGCATTAACATTCATTGCAGGAGAAGGATACAGAACGCTGCGATTTATATTCTAAAGTCGGACAGAAATCATTAGCTTCAAGAAGAGAACGACACTGCATTTTGTCTATTTATAAAACTCTGATTGGAACTTTGGGGTTTGGAGGTGCACGGTGGCAGAGCAGTTAAAGCTTCTGGCTCTCAATAAGGAGATGGTGGCTATGAATCTCAGACCAGACGTCACATGATCTCTCTGGGTGGAGTCTGCATGTTGTCCCTGTGGGTTCTCTCCGGCTCCTCCCACCGTCCAAAGACATGCATGTGTTAGGGACATTGATAACTCTAAATTGCCTCGAGTGAATGGTTGTCTGTCCATGTCTCTGTGTCAGCCCTGAGACCAGTTGTCCACTGTCCAGGGTGTATCCCGCCTAAGGCCCAAAGTCACTGGGATAGGGTCCAGTCACCCGCGACCCCTAACGGGAATAAGCGGTAGAAAATGAATGAATGAATGATTGGTTCTTTGCGGGATTATTTAGCATAGCTCATTCAGAGTTCATAGATTGAGTCACACCAAATCAACAGAAGAATGGGGAAACTTTGCCCACAAACTTTGGAACAAAGCACAAAGACTTTTTAAATGAAATTATTTCAAATCACTGATCAAAGATACCCACACTGCTAGTGCTCTGGCGTTGATGTATGCATATGATTTGATTCCATATTATTTGTTCAAGTGTGTTTTTCTGTCATTATTATTACGGATCTTATTGATGTTTTATAACCGTTTTGAATTCCTTTTGTATCTTTGTATTTTAACTGGGTACTCATGAAAAGGAGATTTTAGTATTAGAATAATAATAAGATAATACAATAAAAAATGTTAAACTATTCTTTCCTTCACAGAGAGCCTCCTTATTTTTAGAAATCTATCGGTTAAACCAAAAAATAAAGAGTTGCAGTAGTCTAACCCAGTGGTTCCCAACCTTTTTTGTCTCGAGTACCCCCTAAGCGTCGTCTGACATTCTAGAGTACCCATCAACTTGAGTTTCAGGCAAATAAATGGGTTTAAAAGTCACATATTGTCATTTATTACTATTATATTTTGTCTTAATTATATTTATAGTCCAAGATGCTCCAAAAAGATGCTAAATTTACAACAAATAACACTTTTTTATTCAGATAAAAGTACATTTCATTTTCTTTTAAAATCTGAAACCATTCCAAGTACCCCCTGGTAATTGCTCAAGTACCCCTGGGGGTCCCCGTACCCCTGGTTGGGAAACACTGGTCTAACCTGCTGGAAATAACAGCATGAACAAGTTTTTCTGAATCATGGAAGAAGAAAAGGAACCGGACTTTAGCTACTGTGTATATGAGAATGTCAGAGGAAGTTTTTGAGACATTATTGATGTGTTTTTGAAATTAAGAAAAGGATCAAGTACAACACCTAAATTGGAATACTGCAGAACATTCAAGGCAAAATAATGACATCTGATAACAGCAGGTGGTGGACCCCTCACCAGAAAAGTCACATACTGCCCCTTTAAACAATCCACACGCCCATGTTTGCAGTGCAGCGTCCCAGCTTTTCATTAGCTCCGGTTTCAGGTGTGGAGCGGCTGTGGTCTTTTCATTACACTTTTATTGATGATCCTCAGGTAAATTCAAGCAGAACGAGCCTGGTTTATAGACTTCTCTGCGGGCTGCGCTTACATATTCACCAAGATCCGGCCTAATTGATACGCCGTTCATTCCTCACAGCGGCAGAAAAATGCCAGCGAAGTCGGAAACAAAACGCTACCATTTAGCTCTTTTCCCAAGGTGCAAATTAGGCAGGATTTAGTAGTTAACTGAAGCGAGCGGACTACGGGAGCTACGAGACAAACGGCGCCTGTGGAATCATAAAACTCGCAGTGAGAAAGCCGCCTCGTCAGGGTGAGGAACGGCGTCCCGAATTTCAGCACCGCGACACAAAAACCTCCCGATAATTTGTCTCGAATCCCCCTAGAGTCGGCTTCATGTGGCTTTACTTTGCTAACTTTAAGAATGAAAGGCCGGCTGATAAATTCTTCATGCGCTCTGCAGAGAATCCCATTCAGCAGAAGGACTAAAGGACTTCAGATCTGACAAGTCTGAGGGTTAGTGTTAATCATATTGTTTAATCTCATGAAATAGAGTAGAAAGACTGATGGGTTTCCGTGATGATTTTTTAAAAAGCCGACACGTTATACAATATTTGGATCGTTGTTGTGGTCGATAAGCGATATTTGCCAATACCAATATCGTTATTAGCCTATAAACATGCTATTGAGTACCTTAAGTTTGGGATGTCATGGTTTAGAACTTAAAGTATTTATGAAAACGAAATGAACATCTGTATCTCAGCTGTTTCCAACGGCATTTACTGAGTTTCGGCCATAGACCGTACATATCAGTGGACAGCGTTAGCATGCTAGCCGTCGCGTTCCAAATAGGAAGCAGCTATGGAGGCTCCTGGCTCCATGAAGCCGAGCTCCATTCACTTTCTGTGACACTGGAGCCTTTACTCTGTAACTGTTTCAGTCAAACTCACATCTGGAACTAAAATGTCCGTCTGACTCACTCCACATGATCCTGGTGTTTTTTTCTCGTTGGTTGTTCATAAATCAAGTTATTAGCAATAATAACTGACCAATCAGGTGCTTCCTTTTCCAGGGGCCGTTTTCGCTCGTGTTAGCAACAGGTTTGATTGACAGCTAGCGAGGCACGTTGCCGCCGTCTCCTCTCGCCGAGGGGCGGATACCGTTAGCAACCGCGCTTCTGATTGGTCCGTGTGGTTGCCACGATACGCACTCGGATTCACAAATATGGAGTCTGGCTCCGCTTTAGCCGCTATAACTGCTAGCCACGTTGGGCTTCATTTGGCTGGAGCCAAACGCTATGGGTGACGTCACAATCCCATAGTCCATCGATATGTACAGTCTATGGTTTCGGCGCCGTCTACTGGCTGCATAGCTAGAAATGCGCTTGTGAAGTTTGTAGTGTTCGCGTTTAGAGACGCTCCGAACGAGTCTGCCCACGATTTAAGGACTTAAAACAGCAGAAGAGTCTGGGTTAAATGACGGCAATTATCAGAAAACCATCATTCATTGTCACATTTCAGACGCGTTGTTGTTCATTACTGCTGTTTCTTCCCTGTTGTCAACTAATTTAGTCGTGTGGTGCAGGAGCGCGATAAAAGCATCAGCTGCATGATTGTAAAAGCGTATAATTGTTCTTCTTTTTCCATTTGTACTCATTAGACTGTTCTAAAAGTCTAATGCTCTGAGGACAGATTGGATATGACACATGCGCACATTTGTCATCCAAAGCTATACGTTTACCAATTTGCATATATTTGCTGGGAAAGTTCTTTTTTGGTTTAGATTATTCATTCATTCATTCATTTTCTACCGCTTATTCCCGTTAGGGGTCGCGGGTGACTGGAGCCTATCCCAGTGACTTTGGGCCTTAGGCGGGGTACACCCTGGACAGTGGACACTCATCACAACAAACACAGAGACACAGACAAGGACAGACAACCATTCACTCTCACATTCATTCACTACGGGCAATTTAGAGTTGTCAATTAACCTGAACACAGTCATGTCTTTGGACGGTGGGAGGAGCCAGAGAACCTGGAGAGAACCCACGGTAACACGGGGAGAACATGCAGACTCCACCCAGAGAGATCGTGTGATGTTGGGGTGGTCCGGGATTCAAACCCACGATGTTGGGGTGGTCCGGGATTCAAACCCACGATCTCCTTATTGAGAGGCAGAAGCTCTAGCCGCTCTGCCACCGTGCTCCCCTGGTTTAGATTATTTTGCTTTAAAATTGCTACAGAGGAACCTCACCACCATTGAGAACTAGAGATGGCAATTGTCAATTTATTCTTACATTTGGAGCCCTTTGCTGTCAATAGTCAGCCACCTCCCTCTTGAGTGGTTGTGGCTCCACAGTCCAAGTGGATGTCAGTCCTAGTTCATCTGCAGCCTGTCCGTCCGTGGGAGTAGGATCTCTCCTTCACTGTGGTTCTCCCCGAGGTTTCTACTTTTTCCCATGGGGTTTTTTGTAGTTTTTCCTCGCCGCGAAGGAGGGTCAAAGGACAGGGGCATTCTGGGACAGTTATCTGAACTGCTTTTACCTGTTGTCCCCCAGCACGACTGATTATGAATAAAAGACTCACTTATATAAAGAGTCACAGTGTAGCGTTAGCAGCTGACCTTTGCTTGAACAGGTAAAAGATCAATAGTTTTCCATTTGAGGCAAAACGCTGAATAATCCTGTCTTGTTTTCTTTGACGTGAAGTTAAATACATGTGATTAATATTAGTCATAAATACTGCAGTGTCTCAGGTTTGCGCTGTCTTCATGAGATAAATGCACGCTTTTGCAGTTTCAGCTAACTTCTGTTTTCACTCAGCGACGTCACAGTGGAATGAGGGCACTCGGACGCCCTCTGGTGGTGCAGTTGTGTATTACCAAACCAGGTCAAATGTTTTCACTTGGTTCAAGCAGAACGTTTGTTGATGTTGTTGCTGTTAAACGTCTTTGTGAGTCTGTGTGACGGTTGCATATGTATTTTCTGGGCGTTTGAAGTTTCCATTGTCGCCCCCTGCTGTCTCTGAACGGAAGACCAGCTGCAGCATTTTAAGACGCCGACCCGAAGACAACTCTCCTGAGAAACCCTTGCTTTTTTTTATTTTTATTTTTTTGTATAAAATTTGGCAAAGTGAAATGTTTCTGTATGTGACTCTACTTCCTTATTTCAATAAGCAGTGTATTTTCACAAGAAAGCTGCAGGGGGAGCTCTGTCGCGGAAGTTACTTAGTTCTGCTTTAATGGACAAATATTATGCATTTTTCATATTGTTATTATCCTTTAAACCTGCTCTTGAGTGTCCTCAGTTTGACATGTCGTGTTGTAGAACTAAAAATAAAATGCTTTTACAATGAAAAACATAACTTTCTCACTGTGTTGGGAGATGCCATTTTGACTTAGCTGTGGCTCCATCTACTGGCTGTAGAGGCAATTACACACATGTAAATACATAACCACAATACAGTAAAGAGTGGATCTGACTCTTATCGTGATTAGACGGAAGAAATGTTCAATGAGTCTGGGCATGATTTAAGGACTTAAAACAGCAAAGGATTCTGGGATAAATGACGTCAACATCATCTACATCACACATCGAAGGAGTTCAGAACACAGTGTTTTACAAACCAGCATCAACAAACAAAAGGGAATCAAACTAAATGCTACTCCAGGTATGTTTTTGATGACGGAACAATGTTAGAACAGGGTTAAAAGCTCAACAAAGTCAAATTTGCTAAATACTAATAATAATAATACTAAATAAATTCTACTATAATGCTTGAAATTCTAAAGTGTTTGTGTTTTTTGAGAAAAATCCATACATTTGTCTTACATATGTTAATCTTTTGTCTTATAGACCATTCAAGTAACAACAATCACATGCCAGTTTTTGCTTCATGTGGACAGACTCAGTAATTACAGAGATATGAACCATCAACCAAGGTCAGACTTCTGCACTCTCACAGTGAAACAACACACTCTGACACTTTCTCCAGCTCAGTTTTAAACGACAAGAAAACTAGAATGTCAACTAATAAATCAAAAGCAGCCCAAACTATTCTAGAATCAGGTGAAATATTTTAAATTCACACCAGTGGAGCTCACGGATATTGCTTGACTGCAGTGCGACAGCTCAGATAAGTTTGCCCACTGAGCTATAAGATGGGAGGTATAGACTTTATTAATTTCATGGATTGTGAAATGAGGCGTGGAGATAAGGCGATGGCGCTCTTATCGGCGGCGGAGGAGGAGCAGGAGGCGCAAGGCGGGGGCCCAGTGAAGCCCATCTCAGCCTTGATGAAGCGGATCACAGACGGGAGCAGAGGGTGGACATTTGGGATGATTAGATCGCTGTTAATTGCCACGTTTTCTATTTTTAGGGCTTTCTTCTTCCAGACGTCAGTGTCGTTATGTCACTGCCGCACATTGTTTTTTCAGCTATGGATAAGGTCAGTGTTGAAGTTCTTAAAAAAAAAGAAAAAAAAAATCCTGATAAAAGATGATGGAAAAAGTTACACGCAATTAAAATCAGAACTTTTTAGGAGTACGCCACCTTTCACACTGTGGCATTTAAAGGGCCTATGACGGGTTGAGCTACTAATTTCACTAAAATGTAGTTCAGATAAATATATTTCACATTTTGCCAAGATACTTTACAAATTTTATCATATTATATATATATATATATATATATATATATATATATATATATATATATATATATATATATATATATATATATATATATAATATGATATATTATTTTATAATTTTTTAGGTTTTTAATTTCACTTCCTGGTTGTAAATGATGACATCACACTAGGAAATTACCATAGCAACCACCTGTAAACTGGGCCAAAACTCATCTAATGTCACAGATTGTTAAAATTTTGACACATAAAAATAGATGTGAACACCTTTTTTTGTTGAATTAATGAATAAAGGGTCAAAAAAGTAGTTTATTTTGTGTAAATTATGCATAACCTTTGTCTCCCCAGTGTGATGTCATCAGTTTGTTTACTTCCTGTAACTTTCTACAGATTTTTCTCCACAAACGGCCACTTGGTTGGTGTAAAACTATAATTTTAATTTATAACAACTATTAATAGATCAAACAAAGAGAAAATTGGAAAATCATGAAAACCTGTCATACGCACTTTAACATAGTTTCATGTTAATGGGTTAATTCATTAATTTTAATTGCAAAATAATTGCTTGAGAAATATTATTATATGAGCTGTATTATTATAATATATTTTTTCTCACTGCTTGTGTTCATAAAGTAACTGTAGCTGTTATGTTACAATATTCTTTAATGATTTATACTCATTCATTCATCCATGTTCTCCCCGGGTTACAGTGGGTTCTCTCCGGCTTGTAATAGCAATTTCCAGGGTTTTGGAAATTCCTGGCTTCCTGGTGAACTGGCCCACATTGTCCTGATAAGTACTATTTACAGCACATTTCAGATTTTCTACAATTCCAACCTAAATAACTAACATTTTGGTGCAGCACAGACCTGATATTAAGGCACTGAGACTGAATGTAGATGTGGTGGAGCTTAAAACATCAGATAAATGCAGCTTTTTTTAACGTTTCGCGATGGATTTGTGGCCCTCCGCTTGGTCTATATTTCAATATGTGGCCCTCAATGGAAACAGTTTGGACACCCCTGTGGTAAACGGACAGAAGCGAGCCCAAGTGTCTTGCCCAAGGACACAACATTTTCTCCAGTGCCTTTCACGAAGAGCGTGGATCTGGTGCTGTTAGTTCCTTGTTCTGATGAAGACATTTAGTAGCTCTTTTTGTAGACATTTGCATTTCTCCGGACTACAGCTCTGCATCCTTCATATTGTTTCCATGATTTAATTCGGTTGGAACGTTCAAGGGAGAAATAAACCAACCTCCCATTTGTCGGCAACACTTTTAATTAGCACGATTGAGCATCCAAGAAATTATTATTATTATTATTATTATTATGCGCTAAACCCATCAACATCTGTCTGTTTGTGATAGCTTAAAATACTTTCCTAATGCGTGTGATTGCAGGTCAATTAACACAATTCATTTGCAGAAGGAAATCATTAAAACATCACACAATGTAACTCAACTGTCAGAAGTTTCCCGTCAAAAAGTTGAAAGCAGAATCTTCTTTTTATTTTACAGTCTTTGAAGGAGGATTTGCTTGGGTGAATCTGGGTACATTTTGTCGGGATACTTCGGAGCATTAGGTGAACTTCTACCTGGGATTTGCAAGTGTAATCTTTTCTTTTTCCCTCTGGTTGTTTTCTCGCAACTGGGTGTTAAAAGTTTGACGAAGTTTGGAAATATTGGCCAAGGTCAGTTTTTCAATTCTCAAAGCGCAAAGTTAGATTCTCCAGATGGGACAAGGTTAAGTCCCACAGCAGCATGAGTCTCCGTGTAATCCTGGGGTGTTCTCTCCTCCCTCTTTCTCTCTCTCTCTCTCCCATTCTCTCTCCTCATCTCCCCCGTCTGGATCTTTTCCTTTCTCCCCAGCGCCCTCTTCCTCCCCTCTCTCCTCGATCTCCATCCTCCTCTTTCTCTCTCGCCTTCTCTTCCCTCCTAACCCTCTCCCTTTCTCCTCCCATTCTACTCTCTCTATCTCTCTCTCTCAGCCCCCTTCGTCTTCTCTTTCTCTCTAAGTTAGTGTTATTTAGAGCATTTTTCAGTAAACAGTTAACAGTAATGAGGTTTTTTTTTTCTTCAAAAACGTGGCGTCCCCAAACACGACTTCTTCTCCAAACTATTTCAGAGTTGCCCAACACTTATTGTACTTTCTGAAAAAATATTCCTTAATTCTCCTCTCTCCCTCTCTTCCTCCTCCATCTCTCTCTCTCTCACTCGCTCTCTTCTCTTTCTCTCTCAAACTCTCTCCCTATCCTTCCCCCTCTCTCTTTCCCTGTCACCCCCTTTCTCTCTCTCTCATTAGCTTTCTTCCCCCCCTCTCTCTTTTTTCCCCCACCTTCTCACTCTTGCTCTCTCTTTCTCTCACTCTCTCTTTACTTTTTTGTGTCTTCCCTTCCTTTCTTTGTCTCTCTCTCTCTCCCTTCTCTCTCTTTCTCTTCTCTCTCTCTCCCCTCTCTCTTTCTCTCTCCTTGTCTTTCTCTTGTGCCCTCTCTTTCTCTGTCTCTCTTTAGCTCTCTCTCTTTCTCTCGTCTCTCCCCCTCTTTCTCTCTTTCACTCTCTCTCTCTTTCCTCCCTCCTCTCTCTCTTTCTTCAGCACTCTCTCTTCCCTCTCTCTCTCTCTCTCTCTCTTTAGCTCTCGTTCTCTCTCTTTCTTCAGCTCGCTCTCTCTTTTCAGCGCTCTCTCTCTCTTCAGCACTCTCTCTTCCCTCTCTCTCTCTCTCTTTCTTCAGCTCTCTCTTTTCAGCGCTCTCTCTCTCTCTCTTTAGCTCTTGTTCTCTCTCTTTCTTCAGCTCTCTCTCTCTCTTCAGCACTCTCTTCCCTCTCTCTCTCTCTTTAGCTCTCTTTCTCTCTCTCTTTCTTCAGCTCTTTCTCTCTCTTCAGCGCTCTCTCTTCCCTCTCTCTTTCCTCCCCTCCCTCGCTTTCTTCAGCGCTCTCTCTTCCCTCTCTTTTTCCTCCCCCCTCTCTCTTTCTTCAGCTCTCTCTCTTCAGCGCTCTCTCTTCCCTCTCTTGTCTCTTTCTCTCTCGTCTCTCTCTCTTTCCTCCCCCCGCTCTCTCTCTCTCTTCAGCTCTCTCTCTTCAGCGCTCTCTCTTCCCTCTCTCTTTCCTCCCCCCTCTCTCTCTTTCTTCAGCGCTCTCTCTTCCCTCTCTTGTCTCTTTCTCTCTCGTCTCTCTGTCTTTCCTCCCCCCTCTCTCTCTCTCTTCAGCGCTCTCTCTCTCTTTCTTCCCTCCCTCGTCTCTCTCTTTCTTCAGTGCTCTCTCTCTCTTTCCTCCCCCCTCTCTTGTCTCTTCCCTCTCTTTTTCCTCCCCCCCTCTCTTTCTTCAGCTCTCTCTCTTCAGAGCTCTCTCTTCCCTCTCTCTTTCCTCCCCTCTCTCTCTTTCTTCAGTGCTCTCTCTTCCCTCTCTTGTCTCTTCCCTCTCTCCTCCCTCTCTCTTTCCTCCCCCCTCTCTCTCTTCCCTCTCTTGTCTGTTCCCTCTCTCGTCTCTCTCTCTTTCTTCAGTGTTCTCTCTTCCCTCTCTTTTTCCTCCCCCGCTCTCTCTTTCTTCAGCTCTCTCTCTTCAGCGCTCTCTCTTCCCTCTCTCTTTCCTCCCCCCTCTCTCTCGTTCTTCAGCGCTCTCTCTTCCCTCTCTTGTCTCTTCCCTCTCTCCTCCCTCTCTCTTTCCTCCCCCCTCTCTCTCTTCCCTCTCTTGTCTCTTCCCTCTCTCGTCTCTCTCTCTTTCCTTTCCTCTCTCACTCGGGAGTCAAAAACAATCACCCAAACGAACCCCACATCATTTGCTGCAGACGGTTAAATATCATTTGTGGTCGACTTGAACTTTCGATAATTGCTTGGCAGTGACAGGGCCGCACCTTCCGCACAGCTTTTATTGATTCCTGGACCGCGGCGCCTCTCTAGCCTCACAAACGCCCGTATCATCACGTGAACCGGCCAAATCCTATTCCATGTCTCATAATGAGCAGCGCGTGGACCGGAGCAGAGAGAATGGCTCGGACGCCTCTCCAGTGACCACAGCATTA
Source organism: Rhinogobius similis (assembly GCA_019453435.1). Lineage (NCBI taxonomy): Eukaryota > Metazoa > Chordata > Actinopteri > Gobiiformes > Gobiidae > Rhinogobius > Rhinogobius similis. The sequence goes on along the minus strand of CM033619.1, from coordinate 50,901,618 downwards.
TTACTGCAGCCGTTTCACTTTCACTTTCAGAGCGATAATGGTCCACCTAAGTGTATTGATCCAACAAAGACATGAAACCTATTTAAGTGTTGGGCCATACCATAATCACTGTAGTAACTGAGATAAATAGAAATTGAAAATGGTATAATGGCTTTTCTATGTACTGTAGTCTTGATCCCAGTGTGATGTTCCTTTTTACTTACACAGCTTCAGATTAAGATACAGTCTATTATCCCATGGTCAGTGAGGATTAGAATGTTAATGCTGCACGCTGTGGTGGATTTATTAAAACAGTAACTGCGTTTCCGCCACAGACTGTACATATCAGTGGACCATGTTAGCATGCTAGCTGCCGCGTTCCAAATAGGAAGCAGCTCTGGAGGCTCCTGGCTCCATGAAGCCGAGCTCCATTCATTTTCTGTGACACTGGAGCCTTTACTCTGTAACTGTTTCTGTCAAACTCACATCTGGAACTAAAATGTCCGTCTGACTCACTCCACATGATCCTGGTGTTTTTTCTCGTTGGTTGTTCATAAATCAAGTTATTAATAACTGACCAATCAGGTGCATCCTTTTCCAGGGGCCGTTTTCGCTCGTGTTAGCAACAGGTTTGATTGACATTTAGCGCCGCACGTTGCTGCCGTCTCCTCTCACCGAGAGGCGGATACCGTTAGCAACCGCGCTCCTGATTGGTCCGTGTGGTTGCCACGATACGCACTCGGATTTAAATATGGAGTCTGGCTCCGCTTTAGCCGCTATAACTGCTAGCCGCTATAACTGCTAGCTCCACTTTAGCCGCTATAACTGCTAGCCGCGATGGGCTTCATTTGGCTGTAGCCTAACGCTATGGGTGACGTCATGATCCCATAGTCCACTGATGTACGGTCTATGGTTTCCGCCTATACAACATGTGCTATTGTTTAAATTTGCAGAAGTAAAGTGAATAACAAGTGCGAGTTTGGCTCCGTTTCTAAATGTTCGAGTGCATTCTGGGAGCTGCCGGTCTGTTCTGTGTCGTGACTTCCAACTTGTTCGAGTTGATTTTAAAGTCTCATTGCCCCCTTAAAGGAAAAATATTCTGCATTTTTCATATTGTTAGCCTTGAAACATGCTCCTGAGTGCCTTAAATTTGCCATCTCATGTTTTGAAACAAAAAAAAAAAAAGAAAGTTATCAGTCACAATGAAATTATACTTGCTGAGTGCATCCAGCCAGCAGATGGCGCCAGCGCAATATACAATCTAGTGAAGTTACCGCTGAAAAGAAGTTATGATGCGGATTTGCTGCAGCAGTTATCGTGTTTAGAGGCAGAAATGCTCAGAGTTTAGCGAAAGTTTAGCGATGATTTAAGGACCAAAAACAGCGGAAGATTCTCTGAGAAGTGTAGACGTAGATGATCTGAAAAACATCCCGGATAGAAGGAGTTCAGCAGGAAGTGTGTTTGACGGAGGGGGGAGGGGAGAGGATTTTCTAATAAACATTCCTCAAAACAGCGTGAATGCAGCTGAATGCAACTTCAAGTGTGTTTTTGATGACGGAACATTGTTAGAGCAAAGTTTAAAACTCAAAAAGTCACTGTAGCAGAGTATGTGAACTTTAAAAGACACCTCCCCTCTTTAATCTCAAATCTTTTGTGTGTATTACTTGGTAAGATAAGATAAGATAAGATATGATAAGATAAGAGATCCTTTATTTGTCCCACAATGGGGAAATTCCACTGTTGCAACACACAGTTTAGGGCAGGAATGAATGAAATAGGCGCATGCAATAAAAATAGGATAAATAATGACTAAACATGGAAATAAAAATACAATATGAAGTATAAAGTGCACACTCTTATTTACAGTAGGTGGCTGTCTGGGAATAAATAGTAAAAATGGCAAATAAAGTGGCTTAAGTGTATGTTATATAATGTAAACGATTATTACTTGCTTTGTAACTGATTTGGGCTGTCAAAAATGTACTATATCTGAATGTTATAGGTTGGATTGAACAAATACCCAATATTAAACCTGATTTAACACGCTTTCACACTTTTGCTACTGTCGCTTTAGGGGTCCCAAATCAGTTGCATGGCTATTTTAGGGGTCCCGGCCAGAAAAGATTGGGAACCCCTGATCTAGATTAACCGAGGAAGCAAACAGAAAGGCCGATGCACTCTTCTTTCATCACTTTAATTGCACCGATGTATCACTTTTCACGCACAAACCACTGAATCTGTGCTAATCCGCTAATCTCTCCAGTGTGGATGTTCCCGATATTCAACCTTATGCATGACTCGTGGCCTCGCTGGCGTGTTTCGGAGTAAGTTTCCTCCGGTTTTCTTCATCAAACCAAATCATGCCGAATGTCAAATGCTAAGGTCCTGGGACTATGAAGTATACATCACCTTCTAAACCGTTAAGAAGTCTCGGAATAAACACGAATACTGCTAATTAGTAGTGTTTTTGTCGTTTTGCATTGGACCAAATTGACTTATCTTTCATTCTGTGTCTTAATCACAATTTTGACAGTTTTCTTCAACATTAATTCTGTTATTTTGGCCTAGAAAAACACAACTTCCCTCTCCGGCCAGAATTTGGGGCGATTTCTCAACTGCTTTCTGGCACTCGCAGCGTGCGTTGAAAAGTTAATAGCGTTGTGAAATTGTTTTCCCACTGGTCGCCTTTTTCGGGAGCACAGATGGTGTAACGGAGTATAACATTTAATGAAAGGTTAGATTTTTGACTCTCGCGGCTATGTTTGACCCGTCTGAGGTTGCAGGCAAAAAATAACGCCGAACTTGGCCGGCGGAGACCAAAGTTTTCGCCATAAATCTTGCATTTCACTTGAGAAGCGTTTCAATTATACTCGTTTTTGAAGGAGGATTTAGTCCGGTGAATCTGGCAACCGTAGACTGGGGATTCATTTTACTTTTGGAGAGGACGCTCAAGCATTAAGAGCGGGACTTCTACCTGTGATTTGCAATTGTAATTTAGGATGCTGGGAACCAAGTGAAAAGAGACAGTCTGAACGAGTCTGAACTGAATTTTAAAGTGCTGAAATGCCTTTAAGGACATAAATCTCCATTATAAAGCCGCTTTGTCCTTGCAAAACTCACCATAGAAGAGTAAAGTAGACCTGATTTAAGGATGACGACTGATTTATTGTGGCCAGTGTTTGAAATTCTTGGCAAAAAAGCAGAATAAAATAGTCGCAAGTGAGAAAAATGATCCAATGTCTCTGGTCAGTCATTACACATTCATTATGGTGTTAAATAGTTATAAGACTTGCCTCTAAATGCACTGCTGAAATTGTGCGATAAAATAAATGACTCGAATAATGTTTAACAAACACTCTTCCAGCCAATTTAAACAATATTTTTTAAGACAGAGATGCTCATAGATATCAAGCTTTGACACTATAGTTTGTGTGTCTCAGGGCGTCAGAATCTTGTACAAACCTGGTTCCAGTTTAAAAACTTATTTAAAAAGGAAGTAATGAGGACGTACATTTAAGGACTCATATTTGGATACTTTTTGGAGCTTGTAATCATGTTATATTGTCGTGCCTTTGTTAAAAACATACTTGGAAATGTATTTTTGCTTCATTGGCGCTTGTTTCGGCGATCCTGTTTGCAAGGTTTTCTTCTACGCTAAATATATTACAAGTTTTTCATCATGACATGTTTCCATGTAGAAATAGCACATTTTATGTGTAAAAATGACCAAAAATACACATTTCAATCTGAAAAATGAACAGAATCAAGTTTATATTTTCATTTTGTACAGACAAAAATTACAGAGGGGATTTTGGATTTCTTATTTAAATGGTAAATGGTAAATGGTCACATATTTATACAGCGCTTTTCCACCTTTGAGGCTCAAAGCACTTTTCATCAGGGAACCATTCACCCATTCACTCACACATTCACACACCAGAGTACACAGACACTGGGGACGAGGCGGGTTAAGTGTCTTGCCCAAGGACACAACGGCAGTATTCACCTGCGGGAGCAATTGCACCGCCAACCTGTGGGTCAGTGGATCTGACCACTCAACCGAGGATGTTTATATCAGGAGCGGGATTCGAACCGCTGACCTTCGGATCAGAAGACAATCTCTCTGCCAACTGAGCTACTGCCGCCCGTGAGCCGCCGTTAGTTTTTGGGTAATCTAGATTGTCCTAAAAATTCAAATTTCAACAAATTTTTTTGACTTAAAACTTCAATAAATTAGATTTAAAATTAAAAATCAAAAAATCCTTCTCTACATTTTGTCTAAATCCTGTTGAGTCCAGATTGTACAGTTTGGTGTAGGATCTACTTTAAGGCTGATCTTTATGTCTCGAGGGACAAAAATGCATTTTAAGAAAACGTCCTTTGAAGTTACAATGTCCCAGAGAAATCTATGGATGAAGTGGATTCAATGGACGAATAAAACATCTTTAGGAGCAGATTTGACACGTTTGTTGTTTCCACATGAAAGACATCGATGTGTGAGAGAGAAAACTGACCAAAAAACAAAAAACTTTTCTACTTGTAATGAAGTTTATAAAAAGTCCATGTAAAAGTGCTATTCATTTTTAGTGTCATTTTTTGATGTGTGCTTTTGGAGTAAAAACGGACTCTAATTCATCCCAGAATGTCTGATTTGACTGAAAATAGGTGGGTCACAGCCTTCTTTTCATATTTAACATGTCCAGCAGCTTTCCTTTTATCAGACGGTGAATAAAAAGGAATAAATTAACAAAAAATCACAACAGGTTTTTACTCTTGAAGCTGTTCTTGAAGCTTTGGAGCACAACTCTGTAGTTTTGGCCTCTCATGTCTAATTTACTCTGATTATAAGTGGCAACCAGCTCAAGGCCTATCAAAAAATAAGAAAAATAAACTCAAAATAAGATCTTTTTACCCTAATTTAAGTGAAATTATCTGCCAGTGGAATAAGATTATTTTACTTATCAAGTTTACTTAAAACCAGTCAAATAATGTCAATTTGAAGTAGTCCTGTCAAGTGAAAAAATCTTAAAATTGGACTTTTAAGATTAATTTGCTTAATTCAAGTAAATTTAACTAAGTTAGATAATCGCTTTTTGCAGTAAATGAAGGAGTAAAGCTGGTTTGAACATTTCTGGGCCAACTGACAATTCCTGCATAAAATCTGAAGCCAATTTCACCAAAAATTATATTAAAAATCCAGTTGGAATCGATAAAAGAAACCTAATTATTGGTTTTGCATGGGGTGACCCTGATTCATCCCAGAATGAAATAAATGGGTTACAACTTCCTTTTTATGTTTAACGCCCAGCAGCTTAATAGCACCCTTTTATCAGATGGCGGACAAAAAGAAAGAAATGAAGAAAAAGGTTTTATATTTTTTCCTTACCACTTGCTGGAGCAGCCTGGGTTCTGGAATTGCATCAGTTTTTCTTGCTCTTTCTCCTCTGTTTCGTCCTTTGTCTCTGTTGAATGAAAAACACAACAATCCACATTAACGTTGAAGTCACCACAGTCGAAAACAGAAAACAGTTGAATACAATAGTTTGGACGATAGGAAGACATGAACATGAACAATCCCGCAAGTTAGGACATTTAAAAAAACGCAATTTAGTTTAAAAATACACAACAATTTTGCGCTAAACACTATAAACCCAAACAATTTAGCAGTAATTAAAGATTTAAACAGTTGCCTACATTTTTTAAGTTTACAAACCTTAATTTTTTGATTGCCGTAAAACAAGTATTACATGAATTCTTTAATTAAATTGAAAGATCAGTTAAAAATAATACTAAAAATAATAGTTTTTGTTTATTATTTACAGTAATTAAACAAATGAAGCTTTTTGAAATTAAAACACAGTAAGGCAACCGTTTACATCAATTTTTTCAATTAAGCAAAACAAAACATTTCATTTGTATGTCGCTTTTTAAAAAGTTCATTTCATTTCCATGTCTAATTTTATATTTCTTAACATGTGAAAAACACTTTGAAATGTTCTGATTCTTGCAAACAGAAATCGGAGTAAACAAAGAGTCTCAAACAGGTCCAGAACGAAACAAAAACTGTCCAAAAAGAACCAAACTTTGTCACTAAACGAGCCACTAGCCCTCCATCTGCGACACCTGAAACGACTGGAATTCATTTAGAAAACTTCCTTCTAAAACTTATCTTGGACCAAAGACACAAAAGTCGCTTCGGTCCCACGATTATAAAAAAAACTCGTGACAGTAATCCCCTCAAATGTCACCGCCGCGAAACACAAATGCCACGAGTAGCAGCTTTATTCTCGCAGTCTGGGCAACTCGCGAATACCGGGACGAAACAAATTACCTCTTCAACCTTGAAAGGGAAAACTGAACGTCTTTTTAAGCAATTCAACACCCGGCGAGCAGCATATCGGCTCAAATTACCTGTCTGAGGAGATAGGCGGACCGCGGTGTCGAGCCACGGGCACAATTTAATACCGACCTAGACTCTGGTGACGTCTTCTATGGCGTAAGTCGGAAAAGACGAGTCGCAAATGACCAAAAAACCAGCTCGTGACACCGTAATCCGAACTCCTTTGACAGATACGCGTCCCGGTACGTCGTTATCGCGCTCGGCTTTGCTTTTTGGGCTGTTTTTTTCACTCCCGGGATCCTTCAGGGTTTATTATTCTAGCGTACGCCGCTTCATTCTCCGCAGCGACAATTGGAGCCAGAGGGACAAACCGGGATGGTTTTTTGTCCCGAGTCGAGGAACAAAGGGAGAGGCATGTCGAGGCGGAGGATTAGGAAAGAAGTGCGCGAGCGAGGAGGGAAGGGAAGGTGAGAGGAGACGAGGATGTGTCTTAAGGCCGTATTGTACCTGTCAATAACGTGTCCTTTGTAGTTTGTCATTCGTCAGGAGCCCCCAAAATACTGCATAAAAAGCCCTTAGTGAAACTGTTTGTTGCTTTTGCTTGCATTGGTAGGGGGCGCTATTCAAATTGCTAGAATAAATACTATAGCCCAGGCATGTCCAAACTCAGGCCCGGGGGCCAAATGCAGCCCTCCAATTTTTCTTGGCCCTTAGTCTTCCTGGTGAACTGGCCCACATTGTCCTGATAAGTACTATTTACAGCACATTTCAGATTTTCTACAATTCCAACCTAAATAACTAACATTTTGGTGCAGCACAGACCTGATATTAAGGCCCTGAGACTGAATGTAGATGTGGTGGAGCTTAAAACATCAGATAAATGCAGCTTTTTTAACGTTTCACCATTGATTTGTGGCCCTCTGCTTGGTCTATATTTCAATATGTGGCCCTCGATGGAAAAAGTTTGGACACCCCTGATATAGCTGCATGATATTTGTACTTTTTCACATATCGACGATCAGTTTAGGTCGTACCGTATTTTAAAAAAACATCTAAAGTAGATTCAGGCTGCTTTGATTGAACACTCGAGTGCAGCTTTACTTCAGCCCAGAAGACGAGAGACAGGGTGTGTATTTTTCTTCATTATTCTTAACCTAATCATATAGACCAGTGCACTTTAGTAACGTAACGAGTTTATAGTCACTACATGATATCATTTAGAGCAGGCATGTCCAAACTCAGGCCCGGGGGCCAAATGCGGCCCTCAGACCAATTTTTCTTGGCCCTTAGTCTTCCTGGTGAACTGGCCCACACTGTCCTGATAAGTACTATTTACAGCACATTTCAGATTTTCTACAATTCCAACCTAAATAACTAACATTTTGGTGCAGCACAGACCTGATATTAAGGCACTGAGACTGAATGTAGATGTGGTGGAGCTTAAAACATCAGATAAATGCAGCTTTTTTAACGTTTCAACATTGATTTGTGGCCCTCGATGGAAAAAGTTTGGACACCCCTGGTCTAGCCCCTTTAAAAGTTTGCAAACAAAACATTCTAAATTCCACAATGGAGGCAAAAGTGAAGAGCAATATAGTGTGATTTCACTGGAGAAACTGGAATAAACCTCAGAATATCACAACATATGAGAAATCGGGGTGAGTTTTTCCTCATGTCATGTTTGCATTTAGAAATAAGGCATTTTATGTGTAAAAATGACCAAAAATACACATTTGAGACATATAAACCTGACAAATGGACAGAACCAGGTTTGAATGTATTGGTTCATTTTGTAACATATTAGTTACAGAAAAATGTACCGAGGAGATTTGGGATTTCTTATTTAGTTTTTAAGTAAACATGACTGGACTGAAAATTGACCCAAAAATTTAAATTTCCCCTCATTTTTTTGACTTGAAACTTCAATAAATCAGTTTTCCATCTGCACGTTTTATCAAAATCTTGTTGAATCCAAGATTGTAGAGTTTGGTGTGGGATCTACTTTAAGTCAGTGTTTCCCAACCAGAGGTACAGGACCCCAAGGGGTACGTGAGGAATTACGTGAGGGGTACTTTGAAAGGTTTCGGGTTTTAAATGAAATGTACTTGTATCTGAATTTTTAAAAAAAAAGTGTCATTGGTTGTAAATTTAGCATCTTTCAAAGTATCTTGGACCATAAATATAATTAAAAAAATGTATATAATACTAATAATTGACAATATTCAACTAGTAAACATAATTATTTGCTGGAAAGTGGAGTTAAGGGGTGCTCTGAGCGTGAAACAAAGCTTAGGGGGCACTTTTACAATTACAGTTACAATTTCCCAGAGAAATCTATGGATGAAGTGGATTATACGGTAGAATAAAAACATTTTCAGAGCAGACTGGACCAGTTTGTTTTTCCAAATGAAAGCCGATATGTTGAGAAAACAAACTGACCAAATGTGTCTCACCTTAAAGTGCGTATGACAGGTTTTTATGATTTTCTAATTTTGACTTTATTCAGTGCATTAATACCTCTTGTAAATATAAATTATAGTTTTACACCAACCAAGTTGCTATTTGTGGAGAAAAGTTGAAAAATCTGTTGAAAATTATACAGGAAGTAAATAAACTGATGACATCACACTGGGGAGACAAAGGTCAGGCATAATTTACACAAAATAACTTTTTTGACCCTTTAAACTTTGATTCAACAAAATAAAGGTGTTCACTTGTGTTTTTCTTTGTCAAATGAACAAAATCTGTGACATTAGATGAGTTTTGGCCAATGTACAGTCTGGTTGCTATGGTAATTTCCTAGTGTGATGTCATACTTTACAACAAGGAAGTAAAATTAAAAACCTAAAACAGCTATACTGGGGTTAAATTTGTAAAGATTTTAGTAGAAATTTGAGTATATTTATCTTAACTGCATTTTAGTTAAATGTGTATTTCAACCTGTCATAGGCCCTTTAAGTTTAGCGTCAGTTCAGTTTTTTAATTGGAGCGCGAAACTAAACCCTCAAATTGAAGCCATGCAGGAACAAACCAGCCAAACTTTTCCGTCCCCTGTCGCAGAACAAAGACAGAGGCATGTCGAAGAAAAGGATTAGGGAACAAGCGTGCGACTAAGGAAGTAGGAAAGACGAGAGGAGACGAGGGAGCGAGAGTGATGGAAAGGACACAAACAAGACGGCCCTGTTTTCTTTCCCCCGACGAGTTTGGATTTCTCGAATTGTTATTTGGCGTGAAAATACCCTGGCGTTTTGTTTTGTGCTCTTTTTTTTTTAAAATATATTTTTCATTCCGTCGCTGACACATTTGCATTTGACGCAACAGAGAAGCCACACGAGGGATAGTGGCATTTGCGTTAATTGTGTGCCGTGGTTGAGCCGTTCGTTTTGGGGCTGAGCGGAGGAAACTGTGCAGGGAATTATCCAAGAAGCAATTTGAACCCAAAGCAGTCGATGAATATTTATCACGGTGAGTTTCTGTGTCTTTAAACGGGGTCGTTTTTCTCAATCAACGGGCAATAAAACATCATTTGCATATATCTCGCGCTTGTTTTGTCCCAGGTTTAAGTTCGTTTGCAGCACAAATTGCTCACGGGAAGTTAAAGGAGACATATTAGGTACTCCGTTTTTAACTATAACATGCATCAACATCAGCATTTTATGTTTTTGTTCACTGTAAACCTCAATATTGATCTAAAACGGCTTAATAATAGAAAAAGGTCAATTGACTTTCTATTCAAAACTGCAGAAGTGATAAGCCCCGCCTCTTCATAGTGACATTTCAATGTAACGAGCAGCATTTTCATGTTTTCAGTGGTTACAGGACATTTTAGAACTCTACACGTGTCACTCGAAGTCTTCATTTTTGAAATAATCACGACTAAATACTAGAAGTGAGTGTTTTTTAAGCTCCGATGCTTAGAAAACAGGAATTTTCTGGCACTGGAGCTTCAGTTGCAGGACAGTGATCAACTCAAACGTGCATTAATCGATCCAAATACAACTTTGAGTGATGAGGAAACACTGTTACAACGTTAAAAGCTCTTTGAAAAGATAAAAAAGTTTAATAATTTGATAAAGGTGGCGTGTACAGGTCTGATTTTTTTCTTTTACAAAACACTTTCTGGGGGAAAATTGAATGAAGCAAGTGTTTTTTTCTTGCATCAATTACATTTTGAATGATGTAGTTTGTTTTATTTTTTATATCAAGGTAAAAAATGCCCTTTTTCCATTTGTGACATTTGCAGCAACTTTTTAATTTTTACCTGTGGCCCATCAAGGCAACTGTTGTTGTGATTTTGGGCATTATAAAAATAAATTGATTTGATTTGATAAAAAGAAAGAATGGGAGTGAGCACAGAGCTGTGGGCGGGGATAGGTGGTAGGTGAAGTCTGACATTTTGAGTAAGATAAGAATGAGGAGAAAACATTGTATGGAGGTTAAACAGGTTAAAAGCTCATTAAAGTTGAAACAAACTCAAATCAAATAAATATATACGACTTCAATCTAAGAATCAATAAATATTTTGAGTTTTATAATGAAGGCTCTATCTCTGAACTTAAAGGACACATATTATAGACTTTTTTCTGTCTTAACCCTGTCCTAACACTGTTCTCTCATCAGAAACAGACCTGGAGTTGCACTTAGCTTCAGTCGTGCTCCTTTCATTCATCATGTTTACGAGCGAGTCTTCTCTGAGCTTCATAAAAACACTTGCTTTAACTTCCCAGATTTGTAACGGTGGAGATTCCAGACTCTTGTGTTGCTTTTTAAACGGTATGGACACATTTATGTAGCACAACCTTCAAGGCACTCAGAGCGCTCTGCATGAAGCAATCAGATTTGAACCATTTGAACCGCGACCTTTGGATCAAAAGACTCCAATTATGTCCATAAATCATGTCTGCATTTCTGACTCAAATCATATTCATTACAACTGTGTCCTGACATCAGAATGGGGCAAGTTAGCTTTTGTTTATTTCCTCCACGAGTGCTATAACAAATTCGGATAAAAACAGTAATAATGCAGGTCCCATTCATATTAATTTATTTAGAATTAACTGATAGAAAGTAAGGGAAATGAAGCTTGATCAAAACAATCTCATCCAAAACGTAAAAATAAACGCAACATTTGGTGCAATTTTGGTGCAGAACTCAACTTTTTTCCTATTCATCTGTAGCGTCACCTCAAAGTGTCTTGCTCAAGGGCGAAACAAGAAGTAAGCCATTTGAAACATGGAAAAACTAGAGGAAATATCATTATCTCCTCATCAAAACCTGCACTTCCTTCACACTAGCTCCCCTTATCCTGTTTACGAGGTTGTCTTGCTCCCTCTCTGAACCTCACAAGAACACACACCAGGTTTGTGACGTCAAAGGTCGAGTCCGCAGGCTGTTTTTAAACGTTTGGAAGTCCATCGATCGAAACGAAACAAATAATGCAGGTCCCATTAACTTATTTCGAATGAATTGATAGAAAGTAGGGAAAATGTTTGCAAATCTTTATGTTAATTGGACAGTCTATGAAGCTCAAGTAAAACCGCAGATGTGCACAACGATCTCATTTAAACACGTAACTTTTTCATAATTCATACAGTCTACATGTTAAAGTGTCTTGCTTAAAGTGCCCATGACAGGTTAAACTACTCATGTAACTAAAACACAGGTCAGATAAATATATTTGAAGTTTTGCTAAAAATAATTATACATTTCATAATTTTTTGCCTTTTTTGTTTGTTTTTAATGTCACTTCCTGGTTGTAAATGATGACATCACACTAGGAAATTACTCTGTTCACTGGGCTAAAACTCAGCTAATGTCAAATCGACAAATAAAAATACATGTGAACACCTTCATTTTGTTGAATTAATGTTTTAAGAGTAAGATAAGTTGTTTATTTTGGCTAAATTATGCAAAATCTTTGGATGGAATGAGTCTCCCTGGTGTGATGTCATCAGTTTATTACTTCCTGTAATTTTAAACTGTTTTTTCAACTTTTCTCCAAAAACCATGACTTGATTGGTGTAAAACAATCATTTTTATGTACAATAAGTATTAATACACCAAATAAAATCTAAAATTACAAAATTGTTAAAACCTGTCATACGCACTTTAAAGGCCAGACAAAACATAAGTCATTGAAAACATGGGGAAACTAAGATTTAAATGAAATCTTCTGGACCTTTTTTAGTTTTTTAGACTTGATATCGAAGCAGGTTTATATCACTTAGACTTCAAGACTGGAAATGCTCCAGAATATAACAGGCTGATTTATATTCGCACAAATTCCATGGCATTTTTAGGTTGTTAAATATTCAAATGACTCCAGCAGTCCAGCGCCGCTTTCCCGTTGAATATTTGACTCTGAAAACTCTAACTTGTAAATTATATTCCCAGCAGTGTCTCCTTCAATGTCAATTTTTAAAAAGCGAATGAAAAATTAACCATCCGAGACCAAATTTGTCATTGTGAAAATGCATGAATCCTCTGAGACATTTTCAAACATGATTTATTCAATATTTCACTTTTTAATTGTGCAAATGTATTCGATATGAAATGAAAATTGGACTTTGGGGTTTCACGTTCCTCCAGATTTCCATTTTTTCCTTGAAGGTCGATGTTTCTCATTACGGCTCCTCCTCCTCACAGCGTAATGATGTTCCAGAATGTTCCATCATCGGGAAACGCACGGGACGAGCCTCGGCATCGATCAATGACTCACCGCGGCGGAAAACGACAAAGACCTTATTCAAACGTTATCTCTTCAGCAAATACAATGCAAAAAGTAGTATTATCAATGTATTTTTTGTACTATTTTCATTTATTTGTTTGTTTAAAGGCCGATTTACGCCGACTCCTGTCTGCGGCAAGATTAGAATGTGTTAAAAGTATAAAGCTGTCAATTGAAAAACTCTTTTGAACCTTTAAGGCGAGGTGATTAGGAAAAAAATCTTAAATTCATTTGAAACTTCTCCTGTAGTTTACTCACACAAATGTAAAAAATGTATGACATGTTTTTCATCATGTCATGTTTTATAATAAAATAAATTCATACATTTTACGTCTAAAAATTGCCAAAATTGCACATATTTGGGACATTTCATGGTGAAAATTAAACAAAATCAGGTTTAAATTTCTTGGTTCATTGTATTTCTTGGTTTTCGTACACATATTAGACCTATTTAGTTTTTGATTAAACTAGATTTGACTGAAAATTGGCCCATAAAAAGTCAAATTTAGGCTTTTTTTTTTTTTTTTTTTTTAAATAAAACTAATAAATCTGGCTTAAAATAAAGCAAATTCTTCAGTCCATTCTGTCAAAATCTTCCAGTAAAGTTTGGTGTGTGTAGGTGCTACTTTATCTTGTGATCTTTAAGTCTCTACGGGAGAACATTTTTCCCTTCAAATAAAGACTAAACCAAATTAAAAGTCCACTACATTTAATGCTCACACAAGTTTTATTTTCCTCACGTCGATGGCGTCTTTGGTGTATTTAAGTTTGTTTTTCTGTTAGTGTTCATTTGCTCCTGCATCTGTACTTTTATTTGAAGTTTGTACTCTTTGCAGATGACACAAATATAATTACTTCAGGGGAGAATCTGGAACAACGTTTGGAACTAATAACTCATGAGTTTAAAAAATTACAAAACTGGTTCAATGTAAATAAATTATCACTAAATTTGAAGAAGACAAAACTTATGCTATTTGGAAACCATAAAACTGAAATACCAGTGCAATTAAACATTGATGGCTCAATTATTGAAAGAGTTTCACAAAATGTGTTCTTGGGAGTAGTTCTAGATGAGAAGATTTCATGGAAACCTCACATAAGTTATTTACGTTCCAAAGTTGCTAAATGTGTAGGTGTCATGAAGAGATGTAGTTATGTACTCAATCAAAATCGACGTCATCGACATCGACGTCAATCAAAATGTGTTACTTTTACTGTATCAATCTTTCATAATGTCATATCTGAATTATTGTTTAGAAGTTTGGGGAAACTGTTATAAGTCAAATCTGTTGCCTCTGATTACTCTCCAAAAAAAGCAATTAGAATTGTCCACAGAGTCCCCTACAATGGTCATACTAATCAACTTTTTCTTAAAAATTGTGAATTAAAATGACATGATTTAGTCAATTACAAAACAGCTCAAATTATGTTTAAGGCATCAAAATCCCCTCTCCCAGTCAGTATTCAAAATGTATTCTCAGGACGAGATGCTCATCACAAATTTAATGTTAGAGGTAGCGATAAATTTTATCAACCACAGGTCAGAACTACTTTAAAATCAATGTGTATTTCAGTGCGGGGGGTTATTTTGTGGAATGGGTTAGCGGAGGAAATGCAAAATTGTTTAAATCTTGTCCAGTTTAAACAAATGTTTAAAAAAGAAACGATGGAAAAGTATCAGGAAGAGAGTGAATGATGCCTTCAGCAGTGAGTGTGTGGGTGAGGAGGGTTAGGTAGAGGTTAGAGAGTGTCTGGGCCTGTCCTTGTGTTGTTGTGTTATGTTATATGTTATATGTAGTCTTGATGTATAATAAATGTTGTATGTTGCATGTTCTATCTATTATACAATAATATTGTTGTAATGATATGTAGGTGGAGTTGAGTGGGGGGTCGGACTTCTAAAAAGCGAAAGCTTCCACCATCCCCCTTTCAAACCAGGCAATTGTATGCGATTGATGTGAATTTGTGTTGTAAACTGCAAGCAGGTTTGAAATAAAACAACTTATTATTATTATTTAAAGGACAAATATTTTACAAAATTGACTTTTTTGGGCTTTTAACCTTGTTCTAACATTGTTCCATCATCACAAACACACCTGGAGTAGCATTTAGCTTCATTCACGCTAATCCTGTTTATAAAATCCTCTCTCTCCGACCGTCATAAACACTTCCTGCTGAACCCCATAACTGTCATCACTTCTTCATCAGAATCTTCAGCTGTCTTAAGTCCACATGTCATCGCCAGACTCGAGGAATAATATTTTAACTTGTGTAGATGCCACCAAAACTCAGTTAGTGCCGGGAAACAGCAGAGATACAGATGTTTGTTTCTAAATGAGATGAAATGCCAAACGTAAAGCACTCAAGAGCAAGTGCCTAAGACAGGTTTGTATGATCTTCCAATTTTGACTTTATTCAGTGTATTAATAACTCTTGAAATTTAAATTAGAGTTTCAGACTGTGATGGCTGCCCCAGCCTCACACTGACAGTGCTGGTGTGTCCTCAAGTCCCCACCCTATGGCCTGAACCATGGCAGGCAGATTAGTGCACATACTGGGTTTTGTTTATATTTGTTACAATAGGTGAATATATATAAGTACATTGTTTAAGTTTTTGCTAAATTAAATTATCCTGGGTTACACATGTATAATCTTATTGTCTTATGTTAAATGTTTTGTCTGCCCCTTTTTGTTACAGCTGGTCTGATCAGCCAGTTTAAATGTTCCCCCCATGTGTTCTGTGTTAGGTCAGTTTGTGTTCAGTTTGGAAGGGAGTTTGTTGTTTTGACCTCTTTTATGGGCCCACATTATTGTTAATTTCTTCATTTTCTTGGCTAAATAAAAGCCTTCTACTTTTGAATTCTTGGTGTGTTCTGTTCCTGACCCTCGGTCCCTTACACGCACCAATCAGGTTGCGATTTGAAATTGAAATGAAAATTGAAAATTACAGGAAGTAAACAAATGGATGAGATCACACTAGGAAGACAAAGGTTATGCAAAATTCATACAAAATAAACTACTTTTTTCGCCCTTTAAACATTAAATAAACAAAATAAACGTGCTCACATGTATTTTTCTTTGTCAAATAAAAACATCTGTGAAATCAGATGAGTTTTGGCCCAATGTACAGGATGGTTTCTTGGTAATTTCCCAGTGTGATGTCATCATTTACAACCAGGAAGTAACATTAAAAACCTAAAAACATGGGGTCAAATTTGTAAAGATCGCTGCAGAATTTAAAATACATTTATTTTAACTGCATTTTAGTTGAATGAATAGTCCAAATTGGCCTTTTAAGTCACAAAACGAAGCACCTCGTCCACCGCTGATGGAAACGGCTCCAATCTAGATCCACTGGAGGTTTTCCCTGGTGATGAAGCTATTGTTTGCTGCAGTGTTTCCTGATGCATTAGCGCACAGGTGACACGCCCGGGCCTCATACATCCACAGGCCCATCAGCGTCAGACATGGCAGACCCCGGATCGCACACTTCATTAGGCGAGCAGCCAGCCCTGACCGGGGAATCGATTCTGGATAATAGGCAGCACCCACGGCTCGCCCTCCACCGCCGCAGCCCCGGCCCCAGCACCCGTCCACTCTGCGGCTTTTACACCATGAGATTCGACGCCCTCACCCCGCCAAACCCCCACTGCGTGTCCTCAGCTCACCGCCGCCCGATCGCTCCTAAAAGGCGAGGGACTTCAAGGCAAAACGCATTTTTTCAGTTGTTGTAAAGAGGTTTTTGCGGCTTTATTCAATCCACCTGCGTCCAGAGGTTCATACGGGACATTCTAACTTCAAAGGCTGTTTTCTCAAAATGTATTTCTTGACATGAAGTAGCACCTTTACATGGATAGATTTACATTCTTCTTTAGATTTTTAATTCGGAAATGCCATCAATCACAACATAAGAAAAAAGACAACACTTTCTGGACGGATCATACAGAAGGATTTGTTATCTAATTCCAAGCCTGATTTAGTTTCAGCTCCAAAAATCTGTTGGAATTTGATAAAAACCCACTTTCGAAAGTTCCATTTCTACACATTAACATTACATGATGAAAAACGTAATGTATGTTTTCTGTATAATTTTGTAAAGGGAACTACAGTTTCAAACAGATTTAAGATTTTCTTTCCTATTCATCTGAAGTCTTGCTCTTACTTCAACAAATATATATAATAAATCCAGTTAGTCTGGAGTGAGTGAAAATGCTCTGTTTAATGAAAATCTTCTGTATCTGTGTCCTATGCATTTGACAGAGCACTGATAGTCTTTGGTTTGTGGATGTGGCTGGTTTGCAGCGGTGTTTAACGTTAAAGGTTGAATGGAGGATTTCGGGCAACAAATCAGAATCTCATTTCCTGGTGGGTAGCACAAATAACTGGTCCGCTCAGGTGTCAATCATTCTCTGCGTGCTAGTGCCCGCCCACAGGCTCGTCCAGGGGAAACGCTCGCTCCCCTGGCCGCGCATGCGTGGTTGATATGCTAGTGTGTTTATGTAGCAGGAGGTTAGCGGCGAGTTCCGTCATTGTAGGTCTAAACTTTCATCCGCGAAGTACCGAAATGGCTGAGGGACGAAAGAGAAAGACTGTTTTGGAGCTTTCACAGAAGAGACGAAAGTCTGCAGAGGAAAGAAACAAAAGGCGTGTTATTCTGGGGGAATCGTTTACGCGCTGGCGAGCATTGAAAGCGCAAAACAGGCTGATGCCTCCGCTGCAAACTTTCTGCTGGACAGGTAACTGTTTATCTGACTCTTTTTTTAGCTTATTGTATGTGGAGTGTATTATTAAATCTTCTTCGCGGAGGTTGTCGTGAGAAAGCGACACCAATCGTCTTGTAAACAAATGCACATGGAGCAGTGCTGCTGGTGCTCGTGCACGAGGTTTGGGAGGCGTTCACTCAGGAGAAACGGGGAGGGAGGGAGGGAGGGGGAACCTGCGCATGCGCTTTTTCAAAAAAAGGACTAACAGTCGCAGATTTTCAAATCGGCGAGAAATCCTCCATTCAACCTTTAACTGTGACCCTCTTGATTGATTGATTGCTCCGTCAAACTCCACTTGTAAGTTTTTTTTTTTTTAGTTTTTATTTTTTTTTTTTATTATTATTATCACACAACAACAAACACAAACATGCAGACAAAGGTCTGCATGTTTGTGTTTGTTTGACAAAATCCCCATCCACCAGACAACAGAAAGAAAAGAAAAAAAAAAAAAAAAAAACAACAACAAAAAACATAAGAACAACAATTAATAACAGATAATTACCAAAAACAACACCAGTCTTCTCTTCTCAACCTATGGCCTGGCTATATTACTAAATCATACTTAGTAGTATTGTGACCTATTTATTAGTTAATCCATTTGCCTGTCATTTAACATATAGTTCGTTCATCCTTTTATTCTTTATTTATTTTTTTTTTATTTTTGATGATTATTATTTTCCAGTTGTAAGTTTAATGCTGTCTTGAAGGCAAATGAACGGCCTTGGATTTGATTTAAAGGACACATACACTTAGAGCTTTTAACCAGCTCCAAAAAAGGCTTTTGATGACGGAACATCAAAAACATAGCTGTAGTTGTAACTTCATTCACGCTAGTGCAAATACACATATTTGGACATAGAAAACTGAAAAATGGACAGAATCAGGTTTACATTTCTTGGTTCATATTAGATACAAAAATGTACAGAGGGGATTTTGAGTATCTAATTGACTTTTTACATGAACTGGATTGGAGTGAAAATAGTCCTAAAATTCATATTTCATCCCTTCTTCTCCATTTACTTTTAAGAGAACGGCCTTTGAAGTTACAATGTCCCAGAGAAATCAATGGATGAAGTGGATTAAACGGAAGAATAAAACATCGTTAAGAGCAGATTGCACAAGTTTGTTGTTTCCACATGAAAGTCGACATGTGGTGAGAACAAACTGACCAAAAAACAATGAGTTTTACATGTAGTGTCTTGCCTTAAATTTCCCAAATATGTAACATTTTGGTCGTTTTACAAATAAAATGCACTATTTCCACGATAAAACATCACATGATGCAAAACTTGTAACACATATTTTTCTTACATTTATGTGAGTAAACTACAGGAGATGATCTTTAAATTTCATATTTTTTCCTCTTCACCTGCAGCGTCTCCCCTTCAGTTCCACACAGTTTTCCCCATAACTTCTACAACATTACAGAATCAAATTGTCTTTTCTCAAATTGTCATGGCAGCCTGGATGTAACCCGCTCTCGTCTCTGTCTCGTCCTGCTCGTCTTCATCAGAGCCGGACGTCTTTCCTGATATCGTGGATTGAACCTGTCACTTTTGGCGCTGACACTGGTAATACCTCATTCTGCTTGTGCTGCTGGTGCCTGTTTTGCTGTCACTTTAACACTTCCAGCTGCGCAAACGTCGGTTAAAACGCTGGGAAAAAAGTACATCCGTTTGAGTTCAAATGACGTAGATTCAGTCAGGACAAACCAAGAGAAACAGTTTGGATTTGTTTGGCGCGGGTTGAGATAATTGGTTGTCAAACACTGGCAAACAGGCGCCGGTGATGTTTCTGACTTATTTTTTATAGTCTTTCTTCACTCTGCGTTTGGTTCTAAATAGAGCCCATTTTAGTCCTGATGTGGATTTGGTTTGGTCCTGTTCTAGTCTTCGTTTAGTCCTGGTTTAGTTCAGGTTTAGTTTCGGGTTTAGTCCCACTAAACCCGAAACTGAACCTGATTTGATTCCTAACATTTTTGATGTTAGGAATGTCCAAATGTTGATCCTGTTCTAGTCTGTAAGTCTGTAAGTTATTTTGACCTCTACTGACTTGACTTAAATGAACTTTTAAATAAATAATTTCAAATAATTTATGTTGAAAAAGGGAATTATACTGATACCAGTGAGACATAGATAACACCATGCAAAAAACAGTACATAAATCTAATTAAGTCAGATATTTGCAGAAAATCAAGTCTTCTTTTAGACAACGATTTTTTTTTGCAAACTAAAATGTTTTAAGCTGCGTTCACACTGTATTTCTTCTCAGTTCTATTTTGAACATTTCCTGTTGTAGAACCACTTAACAGTAAAACAATGATCATAATTTTACATTTGAGCTACTGTAAAACTGTTCCTAAAGTTTAGTTTCAATAAAAAAAGCCACATGAACAACTATTATTTTGAGTTAATTTTTGTATTTACGTTCCCTTAAATTTACTTTAACTTAATGCCAATCAGTAAATCTGATTTTATTAGGCCTAGTTCTATTTGTTGAAACAATCTTTTAAAATTTTGTTTAGTTAACTTTAAGAGCTGGATGTTTGTTTTGTATTGAAGTTACAGTGTGTGCAACACTTTGGAAATGATCTTGTGTTAATCAAACGAAGTTGGATTGGATTAGTACAACCAAAAAATTAACTTATTTACACTTATGTTGATTTAAATGAAGTTTTTTCAAGCAGGCAGATAATTGAGCTCGAAAAAACAAATGTAAAACTGAAACCGATCAGGATAAATAACAAAAATAAAGTTTAAAAAAAGTCAAAGAAAACATTAATTCTAAATTCAGTTCAGTTTCTTTACCCGTGTAATTTTTCTTCAACGTTAAAAATGGCAGCGCTAACTTCATTTACCAAACTAAATTGCTAATAGCTGGAGGAGTTAAACGCCTCAGGAACGGTCAAAGTTTCATTACAATTCTTCAAACACGCTTTGGAAATAATTTATTACGGTTAATGGGCCACTGCGAGTGCGTTGCATGCAATTAAAGTTGTGATCCATTATTGGTAAAAACAACCAAATAGCCTGTCATGCCTGCTTTGTTCACATTCATTTAGACTCTGCACCTGCTCGAGGAAAGATTTTCTTGTTAACTTCTCGTATATAAACTCGGTGAAGTCTTTTTACACAACCAACCAAAGCCGTGTTCGTGCGGCGGCGGAAATATCAGAGAAGCAATCTTCCCAGCTGGAATGCACTTTTGTTACGGTTCAAGACGGAGCAACAAATTCCACTTCGGTGCATAAGATTCTGTGTCAAAACAACACAAATGTGGAGATATTTTTAGTTTTCAGATAAGAGATTCACAAACTTTGCATTTATTCAGGAGAAGAGAACTAAATATCGTTTCTCCATTTGACCTATAAAAGCTGCTAACCTTAAAGTTTAGACCCTTGATTTTCAACCAGTGTGCCGAGAATTTACCTTTTTGGAGTGTCCTGAGCAACGTCTGCACCTAAAAAGGACACAAAACCATCGCAATTGCCAAATTAAAAGAACTAGACAGTGGCACAGACATTGTTTGCCTCAGTATATACCATAATTTTACTAAATGGTCTGTTCTGGTCATGTTTAAGTAGTAGTTGGTGTGCCATGGTATCTTTTTAAACCCAAAAGTGAGCCACGAAACAAAAAAGACTTGAAAAAGACCAAATACTTTAGATCAGTGTTTTTCAACCGTTTTTGAGCTGTGGCATAAAAACTTGGGTTTAAAAGCCACCACGGCATGCCACCTACCCCTAAAACATTACAAAATCAGACCATTTAGTTAAAAATATTGTATATAACGAGGCAAATAATGTCTGTGGCACTGTCTAGTTCTTTAAAGTTGGTAATAGTGATGGTTTTGTGTTCTTTTTTGATGCAAATGTTGCTCAGGACACTGTTAATTCAAACTGGACGTTTTCTCAAGGCGCACCTGGTGTTCCCCGGCACACTGGTTGAAAATCAAGGGTTTAGAACAGGGGTGTCCAAACTGTTTCCATCGAGGGCCACATATTGAAATATAGACCAAGCGGAGGGCCACAAATCAATCGTGAAACGTTAAAAAAAGCTGCATTTATCTGATGTTTTAAGCTCCTCCACATCTACATTCAGTCTCAGTGCCTTAATATCAGGTCTGTGCTGCACCAAAATGTTAGTTATTTAGGTTGGAATTGTAGAAAATCTGAAATGTGCTGTAAATAGTACTTATCAGGACAATGTGGGCCAGTTCACCAGGAAGACTAAGGGCCAAGAAAAATTGGTCTGAGGGCCGAAGTTCATCGTTCTCTCAGTTGTTAATGTATGAGCCAATAGATCTGTAAACGCAATAATTGTGGGCGAGCTACGGCTTCATAACAACATGGTTTATATGGTGTAGAATAGGAAAAATGATCCCTCACCATACTCCTCGTCTATTTTCTAAGACATGGTACCAGAGGCCTTAGAGCTTGAGGTTTCTGCACAGGATCTTTGCTGTTTCTAGCACTGCACCTTTTCCTGATGTTTTTCTAGGCTAGACTTTGGCCTTCACTTCCCAGGCCTTCTCCAGCCCTTCTCTGAGCCCTTGGTATTTCTCCGGTTTCTCATGTTCCTTTCTCCTGACGCTGCCATCTCTTTGCATTCCCACGTCAACCACATAGGCTATAGATAGTACAAAGTCTCACGCTTTTCAAAAACATAGACTGCTGTCAATCAAACGTTTTGCAAGAACGGACCTCGGGAATGGCGGCACCCGATTGGTTTGTTGGTCACATCTAGTTTTACGATGGTGAAATCAAAACGCAAGGATCCTGTGGAGAGAAGGTTGAGTCTGACAGCAGCAGCTACAAAGAAAGAGGCGCTGGTGATGTTTCAATGGAAAGTTAATGGGAGCCAGATCTGAAGAAGCCATTTCGCCTTCATGCTCACTTCCTAGCAACACGGCGGCTAACGGGCTAGCTACGTCCACTTATATATCCAATCTATGACAGGGCTGTTCAATCATGTTTTCCAGGGGGACAGACAGGCTATTATCTGAGGACCGAAAGGCAACACTATACCACAATTTTGTGTTTTATATCCAATACCTACAAACAACTTGCAATGATGCTATTCAACATAAATCTACTGTTTCACCAAAATAAAAAATAAAAAATAAAAACAATGTTGCTCTTTTACATAAAAATAGGATTAAGCAAAAAGGCAACCCAATTTCAACCAATAACTCGACTCAAACTGGAGCAGATGTCAGCAACAACAGACCTAGGACTGGATCAGGTTTAGGTCTACAGTTGGATTATATCTGGCACAAACCATATCTTGAAGACCACAAAATCTGAACCATTTTACTATGATGGGCCGGATTGTATGGCTTGGTGGGCTAGATTTTGCCCGCATGCCACCAATTGAATACCCCTGATCCATGAGCTGTTGTCCTCACTCAGTGCTTTCTCAATTTCAAGTGAGTGTGACTTCTCTACCACAGGATTGGCTGCAGACCATCATCAAGATCAACCAAAGTTTTGTTCCAAATCAGTCGATCTTTTGATTGTTTTTATACTTGTCTAGAGCAGTGGTTCTCAAACTTTTTCAGTCGCGACCCCCAAAATAATTATAGTTCACATTCGCGACCCCCAAACACAAAAACAGGCGACGTGCAAAGTGATAAATTAGCCTTATATCTAATGTTTGATTTTATTTTGAGAATATAGACCTAGAAAAATGACTTTGATTGGCTGACAAATAGGAATCTACATTTACCACAGCATTTGAAGGTGTCAAGCCTTGTTAAAGACTATTGTATCAGGTTTTCCCATCATCTGGGACCCCTGGAAATCATTTCACCCAATCATTTCACCCAATGTAGTTTATTCGATAGAGTGCAGTGAGGACAGTTGTAAAGAACGTTACATAGGAGAAACCAAACAGCCATTGCACAAAAGGCTGTACCAACACAGAAGATCGACCTCCACGGGACCGCAAAGTGCAGTCCATCTGCACCTAAAAGCTACAAACCACTCGTTTGAGGACAGTGAGGTGAATATATTGAGCAGAAGAAGAACTGGTTTGAAAGAAGAGTAAAGGAGGCCATTTTTGTAAAAAGAGAAAATCCGTCTCTAAACAGGAATGGGGGCTTAAGATTTAATTTGGCTCAGATTTATGACAGCCTCCTAACACCCTGGTCCAAATCAATGGACCAGTGAAATGCTAATGAGGTCATCAGCAGTGATGAGGGAGCAACAGCCAGCCATCAATAGAACAATAGACCTTAGCCACAGGTGAAACTAGGTGAGGCCAAATATTAATCAAACAAGGCAGACCTATTAATCAAGTCTCAGGGACAAACAAACAATTTTCCAAACGTAGATAGGTGTTCAGTGACTCCTCCCTGGGGGCAGGACTCTCACGACTTAGAGTAGCATATAAGCCTGAGTTCCCAGACCAGCTCTCTGATTGACAATGACTTTTGGAAAAAAGTCGAAACGTCTAGATCTTCAAACAACGTCTGGATGACAACCCCTGAAACCCTTTCTACGATTTCACCCCTAGTTTAAGAACCACTAGTCTAGAGGGTTTGGGCTATCTCCCTTTTGTGGGACAGATAAAGGTTCTCTTCTCTTGCCTTTTTACACCAATCCTACCTCCCCATCTCCGTCAGTAAGTCAGGGCAACACCTTGTCTCTCGTGTCCTTGTGTTTCCACTGTGTAAACGCTCTTTCCCACTGCAGTGACAAATATGTATCATCGATATAATATTCCTTAACAAACTAGTTAAAAAACATGTGCTTAACAACGTAGTTATTAATAAACTCTGGTCTTGAACGCATCATGAGCGCATGGATGGACCAAACGGACAGGATTATTACAGCTTTTGGCAAAACAAGGAGGCTGTAGTGGAACCAGTTTACTTTTATGGGTTTGTTTTAGTTTACTGAGGCCATCAGCTGTTGTAAAATCCTTTGGTTTAATCTACTGAGGCTGTCAAGTGGCGAAGTTTTTAACTCAGCTTTTAACTCACTGAGGTCCCCTAGTGGTGGGTGATATTACTGCATGTTGCTCTGAACAGTCAGTCTGAACCATAGACATAAAAATAGTGGACAGACGATCGTCACTCCGCCCCATTCATGATAATGCGGCTCAGTCATGGAGAATTCAAAATGGCCGCGGGTTAGCCCCCACCACTCCCCCCTCGGTGGGGAGGCGGGGGGAGGGCGAATTTGGGGCGGCCTTTTGCTGACGTACTGCCGTCGTTGTCTCTATGGTTATCGCCCACTCGTAGGTGTATGGCTGCGCCCTGACATTTCCGGCGCGTAAAGCCCGCCTTCTTCATTAGGTATGCACGAACTTTAAAAAATCACAGGCTAAACCAGCCTGTTTCAAAAAAATTCACCCCCCTCAGCGTTGTCACAGAGCCCTAAGCTAACGTTTGAGACCAAAGCCGTATTCTGAGCCTCAGGCTCTAAAGTAGGTTTTGAAACGTCTAACTCCCCATTGACTTGCATTGAATAATTCTACTTCCACAGCAGCCCCTAGTGGTCAGCAGCAGATTGCAAACATGGCAGCCTACAGTTGGCGGCTCAATTTGAGCGCGGTAGCCCCGCCCACTGGTCTGAACATGAGCTCAGCCAGACGCCATTTCATCGTCTTTTCTTTGCTTTAAACGCAGAACAGCATTGTATGTAAGTAATAATCGTTATGTGCAATGATAATGATACAATGAACTTTGGTTACCGTTCATTTTAGTTGTACTTTCTGTGTTACAGTTTTACACGTATCCCATTAAAACCTACTAAAGAACCAAATGGAGTGCTTCTTGGTGGATGGATGGGAGAGTGTTTAGCTACCTTTATAGCTGAGTTATTGTAAAAAAACGACAGTCCTCAGCGAGGCCAGGACAGAGGCACTTATTCTTGGATTTACTCATGGCTCAAATAAAGATAAGCTAACGGCAGCGCATTATCGTCACAGAGGAAAGACACCTTCTAAGAGTTGTTTGATTTAAAGTCCAAAAAACAGCCCTCATGACCTCCTCCGTGCTCCTCCAGTTCCAGTTCCCGCTCCATTCACACCGAACACACCGGGTAATATGTTTTTAGCATGAAAGAGCTTTTAGGTTGAAGCTGGAGTAGCAGAAACCCTCTTCCGGTGAGGCAAGAGTGCTTGAGTCACCATTGCCTATTACAGGTTAACCACATTTGTGAATTGCTGGAAAAAACATTTTGACAACTACAACGTACTTAAAGTTGTAATTTGCTTTTCAGAATCGGGTCAAACGTATCAAAGCAAATGCAGTTACGTAAAAATGATAGTGGCGGCATGAATTTATTATGACCCAGCTACTTTCTGCTTGTGTCTGCATCGTTCACACCAACCCCTCTTTCCTGTCAAAACCCTGAATGATCAATTATTCACACATAAAAAACAAGGATGTGATTTTTGCTGCTTTTTTTCTGACAACTATCAACAGGAACAGGGAGCTGACAGGAGTAGAAAGAGTGGTATGAAAAATTGAACAGTGGCACAGAGAGAGAGGGGGGTAGAATGGGGAATTTTACAGATCAAAAGAGCTCAAAACCTCTTCAAAAATGTTTTAACTTTTTCACAAACTGAGAGCCGGGAAAACGAAGCTGTGGTGTGAATCAGAAGTCCCTGCTTACAGCTTTGGTATGTGGTGGTAAACTTCCATCTATGTGCAGGAGCATGTCTGTGTGACAGCTGAATATGAGCGCTACATTAGTGAGGGCATAGAGGGGGGATAGTCGCAGAAAGAAATGTGTGCAGCCAAAAAAGAAAGATGAATCCACGACAAAAATGCATTGTTATGTATGAAATCATGGCACATATACGTGGGCCCGAAGTGACGTGGCGTTTGTCCTGCCATTTTGAGGGCAGAGGTCACTAGGACTGTAGTCGACTAAAGAAATTCTCTAAAGACCTGCCCCATCGACCGATTCATCGACTAAAAGAGTGTGTGGCAAAAATATACTAAAGCTCTGTGGTATCACCATGTATCTGACCCAAACTGCACTCAAAAAACAAAAAATGCACAGAAAAAAACAACTATTTATACACAAAAGTACTAATAATTATTTGTTATATGTCAAAGTCTTAGCTAACTTACTCCATGCCTTCCTGTTTTTGCTTTTTTGATCATTCATTCATTCATTTTCTCCTGCTTATTCCCGTTAGGGGTCGCGGGTGACTGGAGCCTGTCCCAGTGACTTTGGGCCTTAGGCGGGGTACACCCTGGACAGTGGACACTCATCACAACAAACACAGAGACAGAGACAAGGACAGACAACCATTCACTCTCACATTCACACACTACGGGCAATTTAGAGTTGTCAATTAACCTGAACACAGTCATGTGTTTGGACGGTGGGAGGAGCCAGAGAACCTGGAGAGAACCCACGGTAACACGAGGAGAACATGCAGACTCCACCCAGAGAGATCGTGTGATGTTGGGGTGGTCCGGGATTCAAACCCACGATCTCCTTATTGAGAGGCAGAAGCTCTAGCCGCTCTGCCACCACTTTTTTGATCATATAAATCCATTGAATCTAAAATAGGAAAAAAAAAAAAAGATAAGTCGACTTATAAAAATCTTGGTCGACTAAGACTCCATCGACCGATTAATGGACCAAACGACTAAAGGATTACAGCCCCAGGGGTCACTGTGCCGTCTGCTTTCTGCGCTGTCGGTTGCCAGAGTTCAGCTGCCGAGCCGGCGCAAAAGCGTCTGAAATAACGCCAAAACTAATGGAACGTTTGGCACGGCTGTATTTTCCATGAACCCAGCGCTGATGCAGTGACACAGACCTGTCTGTCCACCAGCGCGCACAGAAAGAGGATTTTCTAATTTGGACTTTATTCAGTGTATTAATACCTCTTGTAAATATAAATTATAGCTTTACACCAATCAGGTCGCTGTTTGTGGAGAAAAGTTGAAAAATATGTTGAAAATTATAGGAAGTAAACACTGGGCAAACAAAGGTTATGCATTATTTACACAATTTACTTTTTTGACCATCAACAAAATAAAGGTGTTCACATTTGTTTTTCTTTGTTAAAAAAAAAGAAAAAAAAGAAAAGAACATTTACAACATTAGAGGAGTTTTAGTGCACTTTACAGGATGGTCATAGTCATTTCCTAGTGTGATGTCATCATTTACAACCAGGAAGTAAAATTAAAAACCTACAAAAATAGCTAAACTGGAGAAAAATGTGTAAAGATTTTGACAGAAGTTGAAATATATTTATCCTAACTGCATTTTAGTTAAATGAGTCGTCCAACCTGTCAGGGGCACTTTAAGGATTTGTCTCTAAAATTCAGCACTTTCATTAGGTTTCTTCTAAAATTAGTGAAGCTATAGTAAATTTGCATCTTTGAAGACTACCCCTACTGCCTCACCTGCACAATGTACTTTCACTTTGGTAACATTCATCTTGTCTTCAGTTTCCAATGTGTATGTGTTTCCTTCTAGTCACGCAACCTTGTGAGTGAGATGTTTCGGCTGCTATCTGGGAGCCTCTTCAGAACTGTCACCAAACATAATATATCTAACAATATATACCACTATATCAAGTTGTGTTTCATTCATTATGTTTCAAAGCATATCGTCTTTGAGTCTCTCCAGGTTCAAATCCGTTTTACATGGAAAATTACTCAGACCTGGCAACACTGCTGTGGAGCGTGCCAACAACAACTCCAAATACAGTGCTTGTCGCCAGAAATGGATTAGCGCCATCAGGAAGAACCAGTAGACTGCAGGAAATCACCCAAGACTCGGAGTGAGCACTTTGTTTCTGGTTGTTAGCAGCTGGCTAATGCTAGCTTACACAGCATCGTTCTCAAAATGCTGGACTATTGTTAGTCCCCAGAGTCTCTAAAAGCACAGTAGGAGGTCGAGCATTTAGCTACCAAGCTCCTATGTTATGGAACCAGCTCCCTGTTCATGTAAAAGAGGCCGACACAGTCTCTACATTTAAGACCAGGCTCAAAACGTTCCTCTTTGAAATAGCTTATGGTCAGGCCATTTAGGAACAGAAATAAAAACCTACAGGTTTAGCTACGCTGCCCTTGGAGCAATTCTGCTGGGGGAAGTATGGCAGCTTGAACACTATCCTCTGGTTCTTCCTACTTTACCTATCAACAATATTTAATATTACTTCAACTGTAGTCTGTTCATTGCTGTTCACATGTTTCTCTTTCTCTCCACTTCCCCCGGGGAGTGGAGACTGTTTCAGGCACTGCGGCGGCTGCTCCAGTGACGATCCCCCCACCCCCATCTGTCTGGAGGATCGATCTCTACACTGGACGATCTATGCGCCACCCGCCTGGAGGAACTCCCTCAACCCTGGATTAGCCACACCTCGTCTGCCTGGACGAACTCCATCTACTTAGATTAACTGTTCCTCATCTCCTGCTGGAGGATCTCTCTACACTGGTGGACTGCTCCTCGTCCTCCTGGAGGAACTCTTTAAAGCCACCTCCCTCTTGAGTGGTTCTGGTTCAGTCCAAGTGGATGTCAGTCCTAGTTCATCTGCAGCCTGTCCGTCCGTGGGAGTAGGATCTCTCCTTCACTGTGGTTCTCCTGAGGTTTCTACTTTGTCCCGTGGGGTTTTTTGTAGTTTTTCCTGAAGGAGGGTCAAAGGACAGGGGCATTCTGGGACAGTTATCTGAACTGCTTTTACCTGTGGCCCATCGAGGCAACTGTTGTTGTGATTTTGGGCATTATAAAAATAAATTGATTTGATTTGATTTGACAATAAAGGACAAACAATCTACAGCAGGCATGTCCAAACTAAGGCCCAGGAGCCAAAAGCGGCCCACAGACCAATTTTTCTTGGCCCTCAAGCTTCCTGGTGAATTGGCCCACATTGTCCTAAGACATACTTTTTACAGCAAATTTCAGATTTTCTACAATTATAACCTAAATAACTAACATTTTGGTGCGATACAGACCTGATATTAAAGCATTGAGACTGAATTTAGGTGCGGTGGTGCTATAAAAATCAGATTAATGCAACATTTCATGATTTAATTGTGGCCCTCCGCTTGGTCTAAATTTCAGTATGTGGCCCTTGGTGGAAAAAGTTTGGACACCCCTGGTCTACAGTGACTTTTTTTTGCTTTTACTAACAATGTTCTGTCATCAAAAACATACCTTGAGTTGCATTTAGCTTCATTCAAGCTTCAAAATCCTCTTCGACCATCAAAAACATTTCCTGTTGAACTCCCTCGATCAGTGACGAGTTTATATGCGTAGTTTATCTGTGAATCGTCTGCTGTTTTAGGTCCTTAAATCATCGGCTGACTCGTTCTGAGCATTTCTGAGCTAGGCGCCATCTACTGGCTGTATTCACCTTATTCCTGAAGTTGTCGTACGCGCCGCCGTCTTGTTTCCGTTGTAGTTCACACGGAGCAGACGAGCTCAACAGAAAATAAGTTCTACTCGACTAAAAAGACGTTTTCAGGAAATCGTTGCGTTGTTGACTTGTTGTTGCTCGTGTTCATTAAACATTTTACACAAATCAATCTACTTTATGTAACATTTTAGCGTCAGACTTTTCCCTCGTTCGTCATTAGCTTTAACGGAGTTCTCGTCAAACAGAAGTGCGTTTACAACAAAAGTGCAAAAAACTGCAAAAGTGGGCGGGGGGCAGAATAAGGTCAATACAGTCAGTAAGTGTCGTGGCACACAGCAGAGAAACTTGTTCATTTGTTCATCAAACATGAGATGGCAAATTTAAGGTACTCAAGACCATGTTTATGACTAAAAACAATAAAATAATATAACAGTTAAACTACCACTTTCATTTCGGGGCTATACTAACATTTTTAGCGTACTTACAGACCATCTTTATTTCGTATATTGTTATATTTTAGGATCCGACGCAAAGTCCGTGCTCTTGAATGTTTAGCGCAAGAGGAAGCTTAGAAATGCAAAGGTGTAAATATCCGCCAAAGTTAGCTGTGGTAAGTTTTGGCTGCTTTTAAGTGTCAGTGACTCGCCCGGCAGCAGATAAGGTTCAAAACCCAACACTTCTGTCTCCTTGAAGTCTCACCCCTTTTCATCTTCAGTGAGATGTTTCTTTCATGAAGTAGAACCATGACTGTCTAACTGAGATAAGCTGCAACATACAGTGACGTCCTCAAAATGGCCACCTGACTGAAACACAGCATAAAAAGAGAAGAAAGAGAATAAAAATGAAAATGTAAAAGGGAAATAAAGGGGCGAGAATAAGAAACTCAGAAAAAAGCAGAGCAAGAAATCATGAATAAAAATGATCAAACATAACTTTTTTTTTATTTTTATTTTTTTTAAAGAAAACGCTCTTTGCATTAAAGAAAATAACAAAATCAGGCATGTCCAAACTCAGGCCCGGGGGCCAAATGCGGCCCTCAGACCAATTTTTCTTGGCCCTTAGTCTTCCTGGTGAACTGGCCCACATTGTCCTGATAAGTACTATTTACAGCACATTTCAGATTTTCTACAATTCCAACCTAAATAACTAACATTTTGGTGCAGCACAGACCTGATATTAAGACACTGAGACTGAATGTAGATGTGGTGGAGCTTAAAACATCAGATAAATGCAGCTTTTTTAACGTTTCATGATTGATTTGTGGCCCTCCGCTTGGTCTGTATTTCAATATGTGGCCCTCGATGGACAAAGTTTGGACACCCCTGAACAAAATAGTGCAGTGGTTAAGACTTTTGCCTCACAATGAGAAGGTGCAGGGTTCACTTGGCAAATAAATCACTTAGCTTTACCAAAAACAGTTGTTGAATCAGCATTTCTTTAGTACGGTTTCAAAATGTATCCATCATTCATGAGTTAATTAGATTTTTACGGTTTTGTTCTAAACTCTTTACAGCAGTCACATGTCTAATGCAGTGGAAACACATATACTTTCTTCTATTTGAGTAACATCATCTTGAAGCACGTTCCAGCTATAAATCTCTGTTATTCTTCCCACATCGGAGAAAAGCTTCACATGACTCCATTTTTAAATAAAAACTAATAAAACTCCACAGCTAATTTATTATTCGGCTTCATTCAACATTAATCATATGGAAAGTGTCAATCAACCGAGTCCATAGATAATTTATCCAAATTTGACTCTAAGAATCACATAAACGTATCTTGGACCTGGCGCTCGCAGACAGTTCATGAGTATTTTATGAACACATTGGATTTGCAGAGCACAGGATCTCTTCCAATTTATCAACTGGAAATCACTTCTTTCCAGTCTGTGTTTTTTAATAATGAATTTGAGAACAATTCAATATGTTAGTCATATTTTACAGTGATAAGAGCCAACATTAACAAGGAACTCTCTTTAATAATGTAAACTCCTTAAAAATGTAGTGTTTTGGTCCTGGGTTGGATGGTGGTTTTGTTATTATTTTAAAAGAACCTATTGACCTTATTCTGCCCCGCCCACTTTTGCAGTTTTTTGCACTTTTGTTGTAAACGCACTTCCGTTTGACGAGAACTCCGTTAAAGCTAATGATGAACGAGGGAAAAGTCTGACGCTAAAATGTTACATAAAGTAGATTGATTTGTGTAAAATGTTTAATGAACACGAGCAACAACAAGTCACAACACAACGATTTCCTGAAAACGTCTTTTTAGTCGAGTAGAACTTATTTTCTGTTGAGCTCGTCTGCTCCGTGTGAACTACAACGGAAACAAGACGGCGGCGCGTACGACGACTTCAGGAATAAGGAGAATAATTATGGTGAGGATAAAATAAATGACATGTATCCCTGAAAAGTTTATTTGCCTTGGACAAGTCAGAAAAACTGGCATAGAATATGTTTACTTTGGTAATTACATAAGGCACTTGTTTTTCATGATTGAAGTCATTACTCACAAATGACATGCTCAATGAAAACATATAACAAAGCATTTCCAAAGTGTTTGGAACAGTTTAACAGCTTTTCCAGTGAAACAGTGGTTAGTGTTACAGCAACATCAAGCTCTTTCTTCTGCATCAGCGGCCAGTATGAAGTTTTAGAATTTGCTGCTGACAGCTTGTTTTCCCAGCCAAACCACACGTTACTACAATTCTTTTACAAAGCGTGAGGGGCTGGCTGGCAAGCAGACAGCTGCTTTTGTGATGTTTTAGTGGAAAACAAAATTGACTCATTTACAAGAAAAAAGACACTGAATTGGATTCTGTTCACTGGACAAAGTTTAAAGAGTGAAGACGTTTCATCACTCATCCGAGTCGCTTCTTCAGTTCATCTGAGAAATGCCTTACGTCTGTCTGAAGGGAGGAGCTCACTACACTGAAACTAACACAAACAAGTTCATCTGTTGTTTGTTAAAGTAGATCTAAGTCACATTTTTACGTTATTAAACGTCTTTGTAAGTCCATGCGGTGGATGTAAATGTATTTTCAGGGGGTTTGAAGCCCCCCCCCCCCCCCGTCGCCCCCTGCTGTCTCTGCACGGAAAACCAGCCTTGCAACTTTCCTGACGCCTGAGAAACAGTGGCTCTTTTTTTATATTTAGCGACATTAAATGTTTTTGTTTGTGATTAAACTTCCTTATTTCAATAAAAAAGAAGGGGGAAAAAAGCTTTTGCATTTTGAAGCATTTTACAGGAAGTGTACATTCACAAGAGACCTACAGGGGGAGCTCTATTGCTGAAGTAACTGAGTTTAAATCTACTGAACTGCTCTAAGGTGCTTGTGCGTACTACCCATGGATGTATTAAATGAACTGGATAAGACACGCCCCCTCTGTCTATGGTCCCAGATTGATTAGTGGCCGTGCGAGGTACTGCAGCCTCTTGGAACCAGCCTTTTTCTAAAATGTCACATTATAATCACAGACAGGACTGAATTATTATCGGTATTTAAAAAAAATAGAAGGAAATGTTCTTTTCTACCGTTTCTAAAATCACAGAAATTACCGTTTTTATCTGAAGTGACGTCACACAAACATGTGCGAGTCACGTGAACGAGCGTCGGACGATACAAACAGAAGCTCGTGGAAAAGGCTCGACTAGAGACACCTGTAAGTTGTATTTTATTTCATTTCAGACGCTTCACGTGTGTCTAACATGAAGAACACAATTACAATCACACAAGCTAACGCTAACACAAAGACCTGCAGCTGCTGGTCGTTCACGTCGCTCAAAGCATCATGGGGGATTGTGGTCACGTGGCGCCCTAAAGCAAAGATGGCCGCCTCCGTATCAGGAAGTAAAGCAAAGATGGCCGCCTCCGTATCAGGAAGTAAAGCAAAGATGGCCGCCTCCGTATCAGGAAGTAAAGCAAAGATGGTCGCCTACGTATCAGGAAGTAAAGCAAAGATGGCCGCCTCCATATCAGGAAGTAAAGCAAAGATGGCCGCCTCCGTATCAGGAAGTAAAGCAAAGATGGTCGCCTCCGTATCAGGAAGTAAAGCAAAGATGGCCGCCTCCGTATCAGGAAGTAAAGCAAAGATGGCCGCCTCCGTATCAGGAAGTAAATGCGGAAGTAAGACATTTTTTTGGGGTCATGCGCCAATGAGCTCACTCCATAGGGATAAACAGGGCGCCATTTTGGATTCATCTTCCAGGTTTTATTATAGTTCTATGGTACTACCCCATATTTCTGGGAAAAAAAAAAACTGCTCTAAAGCCGATGCATGTGTCCTACAATGAAATCCATGTGAATATTAAGAACGTGCCAAAGGGTTTGTGAGAACCAGGGACGAGTTGGACAGATTTGAATCCACATGTCCAGTTTTGAAGCGTGAAACCCCAGCTTTACGGATTCTTTGTCCCGTAGGCTTTCAGGACAGTGCTTTTTGAGTTATTGTAAATTTAGGTCAAACAAAAAAGTTTTCCCATCCCTCTCTCTTAATTTCAACTCCGCACAGCCCAACTTCTCTCGCCATCGTACAAACTGCCGCGTGATTGGCTGATAGATGCTGTCTGCAGAGGTAATCTCCCGCAGTTATTATGTGATGGACGCGTGGCTCAATAGACAACTTTTCCTTTCCGTGGGAGTGATGTCTGCTGGCGATAACTCGTGTAGAAAATCCATGCTCCCGTCTGGTGCTGGGGAGGATAAATGGACTCGGAGGCTGCGGATGTGATCTACAATGGGACATAAACACAGACGGCCTTGGCTCACACTGTGTCACCGAACGCAGCCAACGCCAATGAGGGATTCCACTGCTTACTGTCCAATCAAGTATTTGGGGATACTTTAAAGGCGGCTGAGCACTATTTTTTCATGTAGAAGAGAAGGGCTGCAAGGTTAATCATAATCCAATCAGAACTGCAGTTTGAATGGTTGCAATTTGTAAAGGCCGCAATCATTTCGGTAACGTATAATTTTCTTTACAAACAACAACATATCCTGTCCGATTCTGTTTCAAAAATGAATCACGGCCGATTCTCTCACTGAAGGAAATGGTAAAAATTGGTGTACAAAGCCGTTAAAAGTGTTGATTTCATGTGAGAATCTACAGCTTTTATCATGTTTGCTTTGTACATGATGTTGATTTGACTCCATTTTCCAAGTTCAACTGGTTTCATTTAGTTTCATGCTGTGTTTATTGTCTCCCCCAAAATGCACCACTGGTCTATTTCACATGACAGCAATCTAAAAGTGCTCTTGTGTGTTTTAAGTCTACGCAGCTTCAACAGACTGACACTGGCTGTGAGTCGGGTGTGGTTCGGCACCAGCAGGACTTACAAAGTGATTAAAACCAATGGGTCCTGTTTGGCCGACGTCAAAGCAGGTCCGGCAGGTGCAGGTCTGTGTGTTATCGTGTAAACCCACTTGAACTGTGTGGGTCAAATATACACCACAGTGCACTGCAGTTGAGAATAAACCCAGCATTAAATAGACTCAGAGCTCAAACTGCCTTCACAATGCAGCTAACCATAATCAGATCCAGCAGCTATTGTTTTTGACCTGATTTTAATGATTCACTTGTTAGTCACCTTTATTTGTCTCACAATGGGGAAAATCCAGATCAGGTGTGAGATGTTTTTATTGGTTTTACAGGCACATTATTTCTGCAACAGTGAATATCAATGCTCAACTATAACTACAGTAAAGCACGAAACACCAACAATTATACATGTGGGCTTATAATTAAGTATGATTTGTTCATTTAATGGGTCACAATGTCACTTTTGCACCACCTGTTTGTCTCCATGGAGACGTTTTCAGCCAAAAAGAGTAAGACCAACAAACATGAAATGTCTTTTATACCTTATTCTTACAGTGTCTTCCTGAATCTTAATGTCAGACTTTGTATATTATAATATTAGCTTTTATGGGTATGTTTTATCTTTTTTTCTGATGTTGTGATTGACACATCAGGGTTAGCATAAATCTAAATGTTTTTGCTTTGCCTTAAATTTTCAACATATGATTACTTAAAGCAGTGGTTCTCAAACTTTTTCAGTTGCGACCCCCAAAATAACAATATTTGCGACCCCAAACACAAGTTTGGTGACACACAAAGTGAGTGTGTTAGCCTTATATCTAATGTTTGATTTTATTTTGAAAATATAGACCTAAAAAAAGGACTTTATTAGGCCAACAAATAGGAATCTACATTTCCCACTGCATCTGAAGGGTGTCAAGCCTTGTGTAAGACTAATACAATAGTCTTAGTTTTCTCAGTTTTTCCTCATCATCTGTCTGGGGACCCCCGGAAATCATTTCACGACCCCCATTGGGGTCCCAACCCCTAGTTTAAGACCCACTGACTTAAAGGGCCTGTACCTGATTTTGAACCGTGAGACAGAAACATGTTTCTGTTTGAACTGTTAGCCCCGCCCACATAGTCCTTCCTTTCACTCAGTATTGCACCATGACTCAGAAACGACTGTCTGGAATAGTCTCATGACATTGTTTCCATATAGTTCGTCTAACTCTACTTACAATTAGCTTTTAGCACTTTTGAAACTGCACCATGACAGAGAATCATAGTCTGGGATAGTATCAAGTAGTTATTTTCCCATGATTCATTGTGGACCATGTGCCTGAACGGCCGAAAAGAGGTGACCCTGACAGTGCACAGATTATACTTTACAAACCCAGTGTATGTCCATGAAGTTGCTTCTATCAAACAATGTGTGATATAAAGAGAATTTAGAATAATTAGAGAAAATAAAAATCAGTTACAGGCCCTTTAACCCTATAAAGCGGTCCCTGCCCCCTGATTGAGAAACATCCCTCTATACATGCAGGGTACGATAACAGCTTGATGGGGTCAGATGGGTTACGTTTACCGCCCCAAATGGAGTAAATATTTGGTGTTAAGCGGATGGAAGCAGCTTGTGCGGACGGGCAGAGCGGCGTGGGAGTGATTTATTAAGCACTACATGATTGCCAATATCGTGTCAGCCAAAAATAGAGCTTTATGCTGTAGTTTACGTAACACCTCCGCCCACACCATTTGTACAGATAACTTTAGCTCACTATTAAGTACAGTGCAGTGGAAGAAAAAAAGTTTGGGAAGTTTGGGAAGACTTGTGTAATGTGAGAATGGCCTCCAACTCAGAGTTCACAAACTTGAACAAAACTGAATGTCTAAAAACAGTTCGATATGCGCTCAAAAACACTATCACAACTACCACTTTGACGGCAATTTCCAACAAAAATGACTATAACTGTTACTGCTTGTATCATCACAGTACGGTTATTGCTTTTTCTGCCCCTTTTCCATCTTAAACCACCAACTTGAAGGTGAGTGGTTCAAAACACTCTCCGACCAAACGAGAGCTTTTGTGAATTATATTTTACAATTGAACCGCTCAGTGAATTCTAAAAATACCATCTGCTATTTTTCAGCGCAAGATTTAAGGTGCGTTCACACTTTGGTCATGATTTGGTCTTAAACTGAGCTCGTTTTTGTCCTGATGTGGACAGGTTTGGTCTTGTGAATTGTCTTGTTTAGTTCTGGTCTAGTCCAGGTTTAGTTTCATGTTTTGGCTGATGCAGTGAATGTGTGAATGTAACATAGCTCAGAGTTGTAGAAAGGGTTTCAGGGGTTGTCATCCGGACGCTGTTTGAAGATCCAGACGTTTCGACTTTTATCCAAAAGTCATTGTCAATCAGAGCTGGTCTGGGAACTCAGGCTTATATGCTCCTCTAAGTTCCCATTCCAGCTCTCTGATTGACAATGACTTTTGGATAAAAGTCGAAACGTCTCGATCTTCAAACAGCGTCCGGATGACAACCCCTGAAACCCTTTCTATGATGAACCACACCTGGACGAATGAGGGTTTACATCGACAAAGCTCAGAGTAACTAAATGACAGAGACTGCAAGATGTTACTTACATTTATAAATTGTATCTTTAGTTGAGTTGCATAACTACAGTAATTCAAAAAAACTTAACAGACCTGATGAAAGCACATGTCTATAAACTGCACAAGCAACACAATTCGTCGCATTCATGGGTACTTCAAGATACAGTCTCAGTGACCTCGCTTGTACAAATCTCCAGTTTCTTACAGCCTTCTTTAAGCGTTTCTACATCTGCTTTTCAATTCTCAGTAACGGCTCAAGCAGTTCTCAAGAAAATGAAGCCGTACAATGGTCGTGGAGTGCTTGCACTGTTGTTTTCCAAAGCATCTTTACGGCAGTCCGACTATGTCATGGCCGCTGTGTGTCTTCTCTATGTGCTTGCTGTCAAGCCGTCCTTAAGAAAACGGCATTTTCATGGTAGCTTAACGCACCTTTTACACTCAAGCTTCTGCATGAATGGGATCTGTAGCGGTTTGTAGCAGTCGTTTTCCTTCTGACACCTCGCTGACTGGCTCATATTTTGCAAGTGAGTCCTGTAGTTATTTATTTGACTTTTTTGTCTGTTTTGAGCCTAAAATCTGTTCCAATAAACCTATTTTTGTTTGCTGTGTCATCAAATTGCGACGCTTACATTGTTTTTCTTGGGCCAGACAAAATTCTGCATGTTTTCATTACTAATCGTTCATATGATGCTATAAAAAGCAATACTTTGTAATATGTGTGTACTTATAACAAAAAATGAGAGATATGGGGGCATTTGTTGACTCAAGAATAACCCGTGTTATGGGGTCTCTGAAGTGGAGTTTTGACACTCAGATACTGTGTGATGCTTTTCAGGGGTTTGTGAGGCATTTGTACGGTGCTCCGAGGAAGAGGGGCATCGTAGACTGTTCGTAAAAAATCTTTGACAAAATCAGCAACCTGGATAAAAACTTAAAGGTCCCATATTCTGCTCTTTTCCCCTTCACACAGTCTGTTCTAAGGGCTTTGTTGATACATTTTCGCGTTGTGTAATATCCATAACATAACAGTTTACAAAAAACACCCATTTCTTGGACTGGCCCCCCTCCTGCAAAAGCAAACGGCTCACTCTGAGATCTGACCCCCCCGAACAGAGAGCAGGCTGCCTCCCCCGCCCAACCCGTGACAAAGCCTAGAGTGGAGATGGTGCATGCGCCGTGTGCTCCGGTAAACAGCGATACACAAACACTGAATAAACATTTTCTGGTCCTGACGGTGCGTCGTGCTGAGTCCTACGTCCTGGATCTGACCTGGAGTTTGACGTGCTCCAGGGCCTCAACCACGGACGTGCCGTTTGGTAAATAACAAGCTAACTCTTCTATCTGTCGTATCCATCGTGTAATTACTGTGTAGCATTAGCATTAGCTGTTTTTATTCTTGCGGCTGCGCGCTTCCTGGAGGCGTGGCTTAAACACCGCGTCATCTTAGTGAGGAGCCCCCGTCTGCTGCTCAGAGGGGGACGGAAAAGACAGTTCTCTAGTGAAAGCCTGAGGGAATCAATCAAAAAACCACTTTGGGCACAACATACGAGGCCCAAATAGCACTGGAGGAAGGTTAGAACCTCTGAAGAGTCCATTTTGCATGTTATGGGACCTTTAAGAATGGGCTACGAACACTGTGTTTTTGAAGCGAGGCCTCAAGAACGTTGAAGGAAATGGGCAAAACATCTCTCGTAGACTGTTGGCAGCCGCCCGTACGGCTCACCCCCCTTGAATGTTATATTTTTGTGAGTTATTTGTGTTGTTGCGAGGGCCGATGGTGCAGAAGGGCTGATGGTGCATACTGGCAGCCTCGCTTCTGTTCCATTATTATTAAACACAAACCATTACATTTTGACACCGCGACGTCTGCCAGAAAACTTGGAATCAGACGAATTTCCAAAACTATCTTGACTTTTATAGCACGGCGCCCCACCGTGCTTTAAACTCCTAATGCTCATCGTGTGAGAAGGTGCCGGACGTCCCGCGGAGGAGATGCTAAAGACGGGTGAGGAGGGGTGAGGGAGGGAGGACAGACGGAGGCTGGTCTAGCACTGCGGCACAGATGTTCCTCTGCAGTGAACAGCCATTAAGAGGCAGGATCCCAGGGCGTGAGGGGAGAGACAGGCACAGAACATCACCGCACGCCTCCACATCTGGAGGTGAACCTGTCAGAGCGGCCAATGACATCCTCATCACCGAACACTAGGGGGCGTTCACACATGTCCAGCCCACTTTAGTCTTGATGGAGGTTTGTTTTGGTCCAAGTCTTGATAAAGTCCTGGTTTAGAATTGCATTGTTAAGAAAATAAAGGTAAAATCTGTTGACTGAAAGAGTTTAGATAGAGAATATTCACCAATTGCTATTTGTGGTTTGCCATTTTGATTTAATAATGCCACTGTCTGTGATATTCACCTTATTTCGGACGTTGCCTTACGCGCCGCCGTCTTGTTTCCGTTGTAGTTCACACGGAGCAGACGAGCTCAACAGAAAATAAGTTCTACTCGACTAAAAAGACGTTTTCAGGAAATCGTTGTGTTGTGACTTGTTGTTGCTCGTGTTCATTAAACATTTTACACAAATCAATCTACTTTATGTAACATTTTAGCCTCAGACTTTTCCCTCGTTCATCATTAGCTTTAACGGAGTTCTGGTCAAACGGAAGTGCGTTTACAGACGGAAGTGCAGAAAACGGCAAAAGTGGGCGGGGCAGAATAAGGTCAATAAATCATAGTACTTTGTTTGTTGATTTTTTTTCAATGTGTTTTAGAGTCTGTAGTCCAGATAATGATTAATGACTAAAATGGTTGGCAATTATTTTAATGATCGATTTGTCACAATTAGGGGTGCACGGTGGCAGAGCGGCTAGAGCTTCTGCCTCTCAATAAGGAGATCGTGGGTTTGAATCCCAGACCACCCCAACATCACACGATCTCTCTGGGTGGAGTCTGCATGTCCTCCCCGTGTTACCGTGGGTTCTCTCCAGGTTCTCCGGCTCCTCCCACCGTCCAAAGACATGACTGTGTTCAGGTTAATTGACAACTCTAAATTGTCCGTAGTGAATGAATGTGAGAGTGAATGGTTGTCTGTCCTTGTCTCTGTCTCTGTGTTTGTTGTGATGAGTGTCCACTGTCCAGGGTGTACCCCGCCTAAGGCCCAAAGTCACTGGGACAGGCTCCAGTCACCCACGACCCCTAACGGGAATAAGCGGGAGAAAATGAATGAATTAATGAATGATTTGTCACAATTATTCCGTTTAATTGTTAGAACCACACAGAGAACACAGTATTATCTATCAGGCCAAGTTTCCCCAAGATTCATTTTCGGAAGTAGCCTTAATATGTTCTAGATTTGGAAATAATATTAGTTGCAGACGATGTTGGTGGCCATGAATCAATTTAGTCAAATCTATCTGTGAGTAGCGCCTGTAAATGGTACATTTGCGTAGCCCTTTTCGACCACCTTTGGGTTTGATGAATGCCATAACGTTTTGTAGATTTTCATGAATGCCCACGTTTTATTGATTTTGATGGATGTTCGCTAGAATTTTGTACAATATGATGCATGTACAGTAACATTTTGTAGATTTTGATGACTGTTCAGTAACATTTTGTATATTTTGATTGAT
Organism: Rhinogobius similis; assembly: GCA_019453435.1. Classification (NCBI taxonomy): domain Eukaryota; kingdom Metazoa; phylum Chordata; class Actinopteri; order Gobiiformes; family Gobiidae; genus Rhinogobius; species Rhinogobius similis. The sequence goes on along the minus strand of CM033619.1, from coordinate 50,859,934 downwards.
GTCCTGTAACGATTGGTATAATTTGATGAATGTCCAGTAAGGCCTTTTAGATTTTTATGCATATTCAAGTAAGTTTTTGTATATTTTAATGAATGTCCAGTCAATTTTGTATATTTTGATGAATGTCCAGGAACATTTTGCAGATTTAGATGAATATCTAGTGAATGATTTGTAAGTTTTGATGAACGTTTTGTCGAATTTGATGAATGTCCAGTAAGGTTTTGTAGATTTTGTTGAATGTCTAGTAACATTTTGTAGATTTTGATGCATGTCCAGTAACACTTTGTATATTTTAATCAATGTCTAGTAACGTTTTGTAGATTTTGATGAATGTCCAGTGAACGTTTTGTAGATTTTTATGACTGTCCAGTGACGTGGTGCACTTTTTGGTTTTGAAAATGGGAATAGTGGGCATAATAATCTTAAACTTCTGGTCCTGGACTACAACAACATGGTGAATATTTTTCCAACGCTCACTTTAGACATCTGGTCCCCTGGCTGAGGAGACGCGGTACTTCAATTCGACCTCCCTTTACTAAATATAGTTACACTTAGGAAAAAAAAACAACATGTAAAAGAAAGAAGCACATACCCCAGAGTAAGAAATGTGGAAATGTCCTTGTTTCCTCTATGTTCAATTTCTCTTCTCCAATTTACTGCCTGTGCTCCATTTTTTAATAAAAGCAAAAAAACCTAAGTGGATTTGTCTTCTTTCTTTGGGGAAATGCCTATAGATCCAATAGTTAGCGAGCACGGCGCACGCAGCCCTTGTAGCTGGAACATCCTTCTCTCCGGCGTCGTCCCTCGCCTCCTCTCCCCCGCTTCATCCCCCGTACAACTTCTCTTTGGGGGCTTCTTATAAACCAACCATCTATCTCCATTATGCCCCCGAAATTGCTATTTGTCGCTTTGCGGGGAAGAAATAATCAATATGTCTTGTGGGGGCAGTGAGCGCATTAGAGGAAGCAAATTGATGTCTCTCGCCTCAGCGCTCCTGCACCGCGGCTAATGGGGACGCTAGCAGCAGACGGGCCCGGACCGGCTCTATGTGTCTGAGAGGAATGTAGACGGATGTAATTACTAAAATGGCTTATTCTTATTTCGTTTTTGCTCCTAAATTATTTGGTAGGTTTCAGTATTTTCTTTTTCTGAGATTTATGAATTCGTTCAAGCTAAATTTCTGCCCAAAATGTTTTTAACGTTGCACTTACGATTGGATACTGGTGCTTTTCTGGACACTCAAATGTTGCATTCATAGTTATCCAGGTTTGGACTTGGTTTGTGCACAGTTTAGTCCTGATATAATCTTGGTTTGGTCCAGTTCTAGTCCTGGTCTATAGTCCAGGTTTAGTTCTGGTGTGAGAAAAATATAAATGTAATTTACTCAAATCTAGGCTATAAAGTCCATTTTTATAAGGGAGGCATAACTTACGCAGCGGGGCTCAAATCTCGACAGAACACCGGCATGTCAAAAATATGATTTAGTGGAACTACAGTAGTCCATGAATTACTCAAGAATACGTTAAAAAATATATATTTTTGTTGACTTTAGCTAAATAAAAACTAAACAAAAATAATCATAATGACTGAAACAATGACTAAAATTACATACATTTTTGTCGACTAAAACCATGACTCAATGTAGATATTTTTGTTGAATAAAAGTACTGATATTTCTGGCAAAAAGTAAAAATTAAGCTAATAATACAGAGCTCCAAACTAGACTGTAAACAAACTCTACGTCTGAACATGTCCCATGATGCATTGCAATATATTTTATTGTATTAAAATAGGAAAATATATTCTCTGGTCGACTAAAACTATCATGGATTTAGTCTAGTAAATTAGCATTTAGTGCTTTTATTGTTTGTATTGTGAAGTCGATGCAGATTTTCTGTAAAGCATTTTGAATTACTTTTTGTGCTCTACAAATAAATGTACCTTGTCTTGCCACTATAAAATTCATAAAGATATCTGAAGTGTCTTGCCCAAGGATACAAGACACAACATACAGTACAGTACTTGGGCAAAAGTGAAGTTGCTTTGGTCGGTGGGTGATTACTAACTCACTCTGCAAATGTCATTACCCAGAAGTCAGATCACTTTGGTTTAAAGAAGGGGTACCAGAACTAAAGTATAATATATGTAGTGCATTATTTCACATTTTGCTCATTGTAAGCCGCTATATTGACCTAAAACAGCTTAATAATAGAAATAGGTCCATTGACTTCCTGTTCGAAACTGCAGAACTGGTAAGCCCCGCCTCTTCATACTGACATTCCACTGCAACAACCAGCAGTTTTTCAATAATGTGTTTTCAATCCTTAAAAAATAGCTACACGTGTGACGTTTTCGGCCTTCAAGTATAACCCCACGTCTCCATTTTTGGATTAACAACAGAGAACAGTAAAAGAGGTGAGGGGGATAGCGGGTAGGTGAACACACACTGAGCACTCGAGCCTTAAATGCAGGACAGGATTAATCAAACATCTGTGAGTCATGCGATGTGCACTCATTCATCCAGGAAGGATCCATCGTAGACAAGGTTTGTGAGTTCGTCATCTGGACAATGTTTTAAAAACCAAGACTTTTGGAAATTCAAAATTCAAAATGCTAAGTTTCGACAATTTGATCAGGTACTCTGATATCCGCCTGGTGGACGCCGCCTCCTCTTAAGACCTACAGCCTCGCTCTCAACTCACAAGTCGAGCGTTAAGATCTGTGTCTAGAGGTGATTGTAATATTCCTAAAAGAAAGTCTGCCTTTTCCCAATCAGCCTTTTCTTACAAACCACCAAGGAATGGAACGGGCTGCAGACAATCTCAAGAATTTGGCCGATTTCTACGGCTTCTCTCGGGCGTCAAAAACTGGATTCTGGAGCACCAAACCTGCTCACACTAACAATACCAAGCGGGTATCTCTCCATCAGATGTGACCCTCGTGGGTATCACCTGATGGCACCAGATCACCAGATCAATAGTGTAATAATATGACCTCGTTCATGGACAATACCATCAGGTACAGAGCTGTCACATGTGACCCTCGTGGGTATCATCTGCACTTTAAATACTATTGCACGCTGCACTTCAATTATACCAGGTACTGTAATGTTGTAAATATGTATTTTATATTGTTTGTCTTTAAATGTTGTAAATATGTATTTTATATTGTTTGTCTTTAAATGTTGTAAATATGTATTTTTATGTTGTTTGCTTTTACTTGTCAAGGACTACAGATGGAAATTAGCGTTTTGATAAATCTGGTGCAGCCATCTTTTAAATGTAACTGCACACTGTCCTTTAAATAAATAAATAAAATTAAATAAAATTAAATTAAAAGTTCATCTGAATGTCATTTTCAATCTGAGGAACTGGACAGAGAAACTTGACTGATCAGCCGTGCCCTGCGGGAGGAGAGTCGCCTGAAAATAACCTGCCTTTGTTACCAGTTTGTCTACACTGCCTTTGTTTCACCTTCTTTTGTTTGCCTGTTAGACCTGTTGTGGGCCATTACAGTCAGAATGTAATCTGACCGAAACACAAACATAAAATGTAAGGTTAGCTAATGATCAGGGAAACTATATTTTTACCTAAATATATCAAAAGCTAAACATTCAAATATATTATATCCATTATTTTCTATTTATCAGAAGAAATTCAAACATATACTTTGAGAATAGACTGTATAAAGGTGTTTGTGTGCGTGTGCAAGATTGATATTTTCTATTCTATTCCCATTTCAGTTTGACCTGATATTGTTTTTTTGTTTTTTTTTCTTTCTTCTTCAGCGTACGTGAGTGAACGGCTTTGCTTTGGAGGATTTGTTCGATGTAAAGTGAATGCTATTTTGTGTGTGCGTCTTATCAGCAGCAGCCATCCCCAGTCTGAGGTCTGTGGTCTGGCAGGTGGAGATAGCCCCGTCACTGCCAGCGTTCCCCTTGAAGCCTCCCATTCGACAGACAGGGGCCGCGAAATCCCCTCCGATAAAGAGCAAAGCAGACAGCCCCAACACGCTTTTATTTCATTACTGTCCTCCATCACAGCCAAGGGGAAAGAAACGGGCTTGTTTTTCGACTTTTTTACTTTGTCTGAATGCCTTTTTAATGTATTTTCTTTTTTTTCAGTTTCTCTTTAAGTCAATTTATGAAGCTTAAATGTTTTCGAACTACTGTATTTTCAACTTCATAACATTGTTGAACTTATTTTTGCCTCATCGTCTGTAAATGAATTGGATGAATATAAGTGGATCTCATCAAAAAACATTAAAGACCTGGTTTAGACATCTGCTTTCAACGTCTTTCCAAACCAATTCTATAACTTTTACTTCCTGCCTTGGTATTTCCAGCAGCAAAACTTAAAATAATGTTTGTGTCTTGGAAATGCATCAAAGTCCGCTTGGCACAAAACTATTTTTTATAATAAACAAAACCAACAGTGCGCTAGGACAGAATTTGCTGGCACTTTGAAGAGTCAAGTTGTTTGTACGAAGCTAAAAGAATGGTAGCTATTGTCAAAAAATGTTAAACTGAAGGCGACTTGTAAGATTGGAAGTCAGGTGAAGGGGTATGGACATGAAAAATACAGAGGCGTTTTCAGAGCTAACAACGGAAATGGATGAAATAAAAATACTGAGATGAGTGAAATTTGTGAGTGGAACAAAGCAGAACTCCTTCAAGCTGTGCTGTTTAGCTTTTATTTTGGAGATGTTAGAGTTTTGTCTTTTTTTCCTAATGCAGTTCTGCCCAGACCTGGATAGAAAATGTGTCCCAAAGCCCAAACCTTAACTAAATAACCTGTTCCTAAATGTTATACTTAGATCAGGGCTGTCCAAACTTTTTCCATCGAGGGCCACATATTGAAATACAGACCAAGTGGAGGACCACAAATCAATCGTGAAACGTTAAAAAAAGCTGCATTTATCTGATGTTTTAAGCTCCACCACATCTACATTCAGTCTCAGTGCCTTAATATCAGGTCTGTGCTGCACCAAAATGTTAGTTATTTAGGTTGGAATTGTAGAAAATCTGAAATGTGCTGTAAATAGTACTTATCAGGACAATGTGGGCCAGTTCACCAGGAAGACTAAGGGCCAAGAAAAATTGGTCTGAGGGCCGCATTGGGCCCCCGGGCCTGAGTTTGGACATGCCTGACTTAAAGTGTACATGGTTCACATTATATTCTAATTATGACTTAGTTTGGTGGGAGGGCAGCTGTAGTACATATTTTGCATAGTTTTACATTTGTGAAGATGCAGTTTGTGAAAATTTTTTATCAATAAAAGTTTGAAATTATGTTCTAAAACAGAATCCCTCTGTGATGTCATCAAAAAGCAACGTGCCATTAAAAATACAGAGACAATTTACACACAACGGACACATTTTTCTGAAAGGTCATTCCACAAATGATTTTTAATTAGTGAAATCATAATTATTGTGTAATTTATATGAATTTTGGCCCTTGTTTTCAAAATGGTTGCTAGGTGACCTCTAATTATATTCACAGCTCAGGTTCAACCAGGAAGTGCAATTTTAAACTTTACAAAAACTGTCAAACTGGGGACAAAAAGGCAACATGTTTAGTCAAATCTTAAATATAATCATGTTCACTGCGTTTTAGTGAACTGTGTAGTCTGACCTGTCATATAGACTTTAACCTGAATGTTGATTTGTTTTGAAACGTGTACGCCATCCCTTCCTGTTTTGCTGGGATGGTGCCCTTTAAGATTTAAGATTAAGATTTTCTGATTTTGACTTTATTTGGTGTATTAATGCCTGTTGAAAATATCTATTATAGTTTTAAACCAATCTGGTATCAGTTTGTGGAGTAAAGTTGAAAAATGTGTTGGAAAATTACACGTAAACAGACTGATGACATCACACTAGGGAGACAAAGAAAATAGCACAATTTACAAAAAGACCCTTTAAACATTAATTTAAACAAAAAATAATAATAAAGACATTCACTTATATGTTTATTAGTCAAGTAAAAAAAATGACTGACATTAGATGAGTTTTGGCCCAGTGGACAGTGTGGCTGCTTCTTTATTTCCTAGTGTGATGTCATCATTTACAACCAGGAAGTGAATGTAAACTAAATTTGCATAAAATGTGTAAAGGAATAAAATATATTTATCTGAACTGCATTTTACTTCAATGTGTAGTCCAACCTGTCATAGGCACTTTAAAATGTCATGGCGGGTGTAGCATGGTCCTGAACGGCTCCTAGACATATCTGTCCCTTTCGTGTTGTAGTTGTTTTTTTATCAGGAACTAATTTGTTATATTGTTTAGCTCTTACTGTGATTTATGTGCTAACGGCAAAATAAATGGTAATACGAGGCACCTTCCCGGCACCCTCATTCAATCAGCCGAGGTGCTAACGCTGAATGTGAAAAAAACATTTGCTAGCATAGCCACAATTGCAAAGTTGTAGTTGTGTGTCGTAGCTGGGTTGAGGAAAACAACTGAGCACTACAACACGCCATTACGCTTAAGTCTTTCTCCATGAAGTTATACAGGTGACCAGGCCATTACAAGTCAGATCTGTGGACAGGCAACCGCACTTACAGTAAGAATATAAATACCTATAATTAAAGCTGATATTTCTGATTTTCAAACCGCAAAAGGGAGAATTTCAATCTATCTAACTCAGGCATGTCCAATCTCAGGCCCGGGGGCCAAATGCGGCCCTCAGACCCATTTTTCTTGGCCCTTAGTCTTCCTGGTGAACTGGCCCACATTGTCCTGATAAGTACTATTTACAGCACATTTCAGATTTTCTACAATTCCAACCTAAATAACTAACATTTTGGTGCAGCACAGACCTGATATTAAGGCACTGAGACTGAATGTAGATGTGGTGGAGCTTAAAACATCAGATAAATGCAGCTTTTTTTTACGTTTCATGATTGATTTGTGACCCTCCGCTTGGTCTATATTTCAATATGTGGCCCTCGATGGACAAAGTTTGGACAGCCCTGGTCTAACTAATCCTAGCGCTCACAAACCCTTTGCCACGTCATTAATATTGTTATGCGTGAATATTCAGCTTTAGAACAGCTTTTTTCAGACGACAAAGTGAGCTGGGGTGGACCGCCAGAGCTCAGACAATCAGAGCGCTGCTTACAGCTCTTACTTCGGCAGTAGCTCAGTTGGCAGAGAGATTGTCTTCTGAAGGTCAGTGGTTCGAATCCCGATCAACATCATTGGTTGAGCGGTCAGATCCACTGACCCACAGGTTGGCGGTGCAATTGCTCCCGCAGGTGAATACTGCCGTTGTGTCCTTGGGCAAGACACTTAACCCGCCTTTCCCCCAGTGTCTGTGTACTCTGGTGTGTGAATGTGTGAGTGAATGGGTGAATGGTTCCTTGATGAAAAGCGCTTTGAGCCTCGAAGGTGGAAAAGCAAAGAAATGATATTCAATACAGACGAGGTGCTGTTAAAATGCAGGTTTTTGTTGTAATAAAGTGAGCTCTAGGGTCTTATTATCACCAAGAGAGCTTTGAAATACACCTTTTGGATATTTCATGGCAAAGTGCAACGTTTTAACAACACATTGATATTTGTGGAAAATATAAGTGGAATAATTTTAAAAAGCACATTCAGACTTGACAAATTTGAGACTTTGAGCCAAATGAGACTTGATGTATTTGCAATATATATATTAATTGTTTCTAGGTCTTTTGTTGTGTTTAATCAAATATAATAATATAATATAATATAATATAATATAATATAATACCAATATACTGGTTCTTGTCACCCCCAGTGTCTGCGTCCTCTGGTGTGTGAATGTGTGAGTGAACGGGTGAATGTTCCTTGATGTAAAGCACTTTGAGCCTCAAAGGTGGAAAAGCGCTGTATAAATATGTGACCATTTACCATTTACCATTTACTTCTCAGCTACCGAAACATAAAACACTTTGGACGTTGGTGTAGAAAAACAAAACTTATTCATTTACAATAAAAAAAGTCTGGTACCTCAGCTTTAAAGACATACTTGATGTACACATTTGATGCCGTACTGTGCAGACAAACTGTATATAAAGAACCTTTTTTAATGTTTATGATGAGGATACAACAAAACACTCCAAAGTAAATCCATCTCTGGCCTTTTAACCAACCTTAAAACATCATCTGTCACCGCGAGCTTCTCATTTGGACGCTCTTTATTCGGACTGACGGGAGCGCGCCATCTCCCCTGATAAAGTGCAAAGCCGACAGAGCCAACACGCTTTTATTTCATTACTGTCCTCCATCACAGCCCAGGGGGAAATAAACAGTTTTTTTCCCCTTCTATCGACTTTGCATAAACGCCCTTTTCGCTCACTCTGAATAGGGTTCTCAGCCGCCTTGTGCAAATTGTTAAATCTGTTGCTCGCTCTGGTTTGCGTCAATGTAGTGCTGACTTTAATGTAGCTCCTATACAAACGTGGATTTAAAGGCGCTTTTTATGTCACCGTAGAAAAGGAGACTGAAAAAAAAAAAGCTGTCCTGCAATTTTTAATGGTGAATGTATGTTTTCAGAGCACTGTCCGGTGTTGTGTTGTGCAGGGAAAGGCAGAGTGTCAAGCGTATTGTGGCAAACTGCTATGACAACACTTTTAGTCCAATCAATTCAGCGCGGCAGGCTGTCGAGCAAAGGAGGAGGACAAATTCAATAGAAATGCTTTTGCGCTTAAAGGTTTCTCGATATGCATTCTTTACACGTTTCTTTCAGCTGTATTTTTTTTGACTGCCATGATTTATCTGGACATGCAACACGTGATTCAAGCCCGATTTCTCTCACACTGAACGTTACAAAGTCAGAGTGAACACTGTCCTTCTGCACCGGTGTCTTTTGAGTCCTCACATTTTGACGGTTAATTATATATGTGTTAGATATCAGTTGTGGTGTTTAAATCTGATTGAAAAAAAAAAAAAAGAAGAAGAAAAAAAACATATAGAACTGACCTATCCAACTGAAGGCCCGGGGGCCAGATCTGGCCCTCCACACAATCAAATGTGGCCCGAAACACATCTTCAACATATCTAACAAATATGTTTTCTCTTATTGACGGGTTTAATTCTGGGTTAGTACTTGTTTATAATTCTTTTGGTCCTAATTTAGTCCTTGTTTAATTCCGCTTTAGACCTGGTTTGGTTCTGGTTTGATTCCGGGTTAGTCCAGGTTCAGACACGTTGGTTCCTTATTTAACTTTGGTTAATTCCTGGATTTAGCAAGGTTGGGGATAGCATTTTGCATTTTATTTTTCACAAAAATTGACTATTCTCCTTATTCTTGAAGTTGTTGTACGCACCGCCGTCTTGTTTCCGTTGTAGTTCACACGGAGCAGACGAGCTCAACAGAAAATAAGTTCTACTCGACTAAAAAGACGTTTTCAGGAAATCGTTGTGTTGTGACTTGTTGTTGCTCGTGTTCATTAAACATTTTACACAAATCAATCTACTTTATGTAACATTTTAGCCTCAGACTTTTCCCTCGTTCGTCATTAGCTTTAACGGAGTTCTCGTCAAACGGAAGTGCGTTTACAACAAAAGTGTGAGCTGTGGCAAAATGTGGGCGGGGCAGAATAAGGTAAATAGCAGTAGTTATTTTATCATTATTGAAACAGAACTAGTGTTGGGGAGATTTTGAGCCACACATAATTTAGTTTAAAAGTGGTGGTGTCGTGTATGTCCTTGGCACAGATGATATGGCCCTACGAAAAATCTGGTATTTGAGAAAATTAAATTGCACAGCCCTGATATAAAACCCGTGTGACCTTTTAGAGACAAGGTGCATTTTCCTTTCCCCTAAGCTTAAAGGAGCTCCAGCACAAATGTATTTTAAAAGGAGCAATTCGAGTCTGACGCGCGCTCTGTGCATCTAATTATAGACCGTTATTTAGTTAGTTAGTTAGTTATTATTCTCCACCATTAGAATGCTAGTTGTTGTTAGCTTTACCGTGATGGCAAAACTCCGCTCTGGCCTCTGTAAGTTGTGAAAAGGGTGAAAATCGCTTTGAATAATAAGCATTTGACTGCCCCTAGCAAGACTTTGGTTCTGGCACACTATTTGACAAACCTTGTGTGACAAACTGCTGACAAAAGTGACTCAGGATTTGTAGAGAAGTGGGCTATTTATTCAGCGGTATTTATGTATCTGTTTTTAAAATTAAAGGGGGGCTAGGGCCTCCTCCCCCAAGAAACTTTGAATAAATCATGTGTCATTAACTGTATTCTGGTGCATTTTAGATGTTTAAACTCATCCTGTGAATAGGCTACACAAACTATAGTAAGCTAATTATTTATTCTACCTCTACGATCAAATTAAAGATAGCATGAGATGGCATGAGTTCAGGATCAGGATAGTTGGACTAATGTTTGTATATTTTCATGAATGTCCAGTGACATGCTGCATTTTGAGTTTGAAGCTACATTTTTTAAAAGTAATGAACTGGCTGTGTTTTCAAGTTTTTCAGATGGTAAAACTCAGGTACGGCGCCTTTAAACCTTCCGTGGTGTCGCTTTACATTTAGAGAACAACATTGACAAGCCAGTGATCAAAGAATTGTTCACTATTCCTGTTACACACTTTCCCGTCTTTGCACATGTCCAAACCATCTCAATCTTAAAACTTCATCTCCAAAACATGTAACATAAACAGCCTTTTCATTCCTAATCCATCTTCTTCATCTTTCTCCCGTCTTTTCAATTTATCCGCTTAATTTGTGCAGCCCAAAACCCATTCAGTCAAATTCTATTAAACTCAATTTATACATAAGTTAAGGCTGGATTCATAGCAATTTGAAATAGTCTATTTTTCAGTGCACTGGAGTAAAACCACCAATATATGAATGTCAAACGCCCGAGTGTTTTTCTGCATTGCTTGTTATTGGACAAATTGGTCTCTATATTGCACACAGTTTTATTAAGAGAGGGGTCTTTCAGGGGGAATGCTATCTAATCTTATCTGGAGAAACTAAAAAATGCAAATGCAACAATGTTCGTCTAAATATCTGGCTTGTTTGGAGGAGTTTTGACTATAGTTTTAAGTATTTCAGATGGGTTTCAATGTTGTATTTTCTTGGTTCTTGGTAGCATTTAGCCCACAGCTACCGTTAGCATTCTTGGATAATGAATGCAGTTCATTTGGGTACAATGTAACTCCTAAACTCTGCATTTGCTCTTGTAGTTGTTGAACAAAAGAAAAGAGTAGCTCTGACCCATTGAAATTAATGGATAGTTTTTTCCCACGGAGGTCCAAAAGTGGGCGTTCTCTCAGTTGCCCCAAAATGGTGTCAAACGTTTGTGCATCATTTTGCGCACACAATAATCAGTATTTTTGCACGCTCTGTTTTCATGATATTGATCATTGATTGGCCCAAGTGTGAAGATGGCCCCCGTAGTGCCAGACCGACCCCCCTTCCCCCATGGCACAACGGAAGGCCAATCAACGAGCAATTCCTCCATAATTGATTGGTTACGGTTACCAAAGTGTGAAGTTGCCCCCTTCTTAGAATTCAGCTGACCACAAAATGACTCCAAAATGGTGTCTGCATGGGCTGTTTTTTGAAATATTCATTGATATCTTATATATTTCGACCTGTTGATACACCATACACTATACTGGCTTATTGATTCACAGGATGCACCAGTTTGGGGTCACTCTAGCGAGGCCATCTTTCAAATACAGAAGCTGATATCACCTTCACAAATTACGCACAATCCTAAACATCAGGTGGGCCAGCCAATAACCGATAAATGATCAATAAATCAATAATGGAGCGAGCACAAACGCTGATATTGTGTGCAAAAATGAACACAAATGATGCATTTTGACGTCAAACGGGCACTTTGGGGCACTTTAATCAGTCATCAAAATCTAAAAACAGAGAGACCATAAATCACTGTGGTGTGCACAAGCGTTTGTCACCATTTCGGAGACAATTGGACATGACAATGCCCCCCGTAGTGTCCAATTGACTCCAAAATGGTGCTAAACAGTTGGAGATAGCCAATCCAGGCAAAGCAACATAATTTTAATGGTAACAAGCCTGAAAGTTACATAGAGCACCTTTAATATTCTGATTTGAATCCATTTTAGCCAGTGTAGATCTTTCTTTTTGCAGAGTACAGTCAAACTTTCGGCGTTTCCATTCATTACAGAGTGTCTGCAAGAGCGTATCTGACATTTGGAAGGGTTTAAGCGGGATTTAGAGGACTTAGAACACGTCTGCTGCTCGCTTTGCACCAAATCTGACTGACAATGTATAACAATGTGAAGAATGAATATGTAAATGGAGAGAGCAATGGTATGGAAGTGCAGGGGGGAATTCATCTTTCTGTCATTCTTGTCACAAACACAGACGCAAACTCGCAATATCAATCTGTGCCCGTGTCAAAACCTCGTCTCAATGGCAGGACAGAGGCAAAGCTATTACCCAGAATTCTGTCACGCGCCGGGGCATTAGACGCTGTCAGTCCTCATTTAGACATGGAAACCCCAAAGGGCACACACTCACATCAGCGTGGTACCTTTTAGTTTTAGGGATATGACAACGTTTGGCATTTATCGTTGACTTTAAAGAATGAATCCAACTCCGGTGCGTTCAAAGAGGTTGAATTTAAACAGATTGTGTCATCTTTTCCACGTCTAATGAAAAAAACTGTGATTTATGTTTTTAAATCAAGATTCGGTTCACGTATTACCAGTGGCGTGGCACCATATTCTAGGCCCTCAGTTCAACTCTCCACAGTTGGCCCCTAATTTACCTTGTGGTTTATTTATCCCAGCAAATATGGTTATAGTATTCTTATTTAAAAAAGTTAAGTGCTGTGTTTGAATGAATTATAACCCTAGATGTCTCAAAACTTTCATTATTTTATTATATTATTGTCATTTTCTCAGGTACTCTTGCTTGACTTTACACCTTCCACATTACACCTGACGATAATTTACAAATTTATCATCATCCTGAAGCTACCGGCTGATATTATAAGACAGTACTCTTTGTTTTTGCAATAACTTTTAGACCAAAAACATATCAAAACTTCTACAGAAAATATACAAACTGTCACTTGTTTGATTTGTTAAAAAAAAAAAACTTAATAAGTGAAGACTGATTGTCCTCTTGAGGCGGCCTTCGGGACTTTACACATGCATTTACCTACAAGACAGATTAAAGCATAGAAAAATGCAACTGAGGAAAAAAAAGAAAAACACCACATGCTTTTTGAGGGCCCCTTCCTGCTTTGGGCCCCGGGGAAACCAGCACCCTTTTCCTCCCCCAGTGCTACGGCCCTGTATATTACATTACATAGATACATTATGATTATTATCTGATTTCTTGAGCTTTAAGATTGTTGAAATGTATTTCTGCGGTTTACACTGGAAAAAATACCATCTGAAACAAGAAAACAACTCTATAAGTGTTTGAAATAAGGCGAAAACTGAACCCACAACTCAATTCCTCGAGTATGTCCAAAATTGAGGTGTAATCTTCAACTCAGGTCTTAATTTTCACCAACATATTTTATTTATCTTTTACATTTTTACATCTGTGTAATATGTCTAAGATCAGAAGTCTCTGCTGCAATGCACTTTACGCTGGACTCACTAAACGTTACAAATTCAAAATACTGCTGCAAGAATTTAAAAAAAAACTCAACGGTTTGAACGCATTACAGCTGTTTTATTCTCACTTCTGCTGCAGAATGTTATAACTGGTTTTTAAATCCCTGTATGGCTTGGGCCCGTCTTCAGAATATACTCCGCTCAGACCTTTCCGTTCATCCAGTCCAGAGCTTTTATCAGTCCCACAAATTCAGTCCTGATGTGGTGAGGGCGAATTCTCTGGAACTCGCTCCCAGCTACCGTGAAAAAATAAAATTAAATGCTGACACTATTGCTGTGTTTAAAACTCGATTGCTTTTAATTTTCTCTTGACTTATTTTTACACAAGCAATATTTCATGATGTTACTGTTTTTATGTATTTGTCTGTCTATTGAGTCTATGTTTACCATATAAAATGTGCTATATACAATGATGATGATTATTGCTATAAGTAGTTTATTTATTGTTTTAAGATTGTCAAAGAAAAAGCATGAAATATGTTCTTTTACTTAGAATAAGAAAAAAAGACCAGCATTGGAAAAAATATGGTCTTAAATAAGATAACAAGTTAATAAGTGCTTGAAATAAGTAGTGTTTAACTTGTTTTGAGTATATTTTGAAGTAAGATTGCCAATGGAACAAGCATAAAATATCTTGTTTTAGTTAAATTATGAAAAAGACAAGCGTTTTCTATCTTGAAATTAGAAAAAAGACGCTACTGCACCTGAAATAAGAACAAATGTACTTGTTCTATTGGCAAATCTTATTTTAAGACTGTCTAAATGTATTAAAATCAAGATAAATACTATGAATCCAATCACTTTTCAACTTATTTTCTTATTTAAGGTTGTACATTTTTCCAGTGTAGAACTTGAAATTAAAGAAATAAAATGTCTCTGCACTTGAAATAAGAACAAAACATACTTTTTCTAGTGGCAAATCTTACGTTAAGAAAGTCAAAATATATCCACATCAAGATAAATACTACGTTTTAACTCATTATCTTATTTAAGACAGTAATTTTTCCACACAGCAAACAAAGCATTTCTAGCCTTAAAACGACTTCAATGTATCATTTTATCTAGCTCTGAGTAGTTTTGACTCAATGAGATTTAATTGCTTTTGTGATGCAGAATATTTCCCTTGTTTCACTGTATTTCAGACTGATCATGCAATAATTTAAAATAAGAAAATGGGGTAATGGGGTAAGCAAAAGTCTCTTAACCCATTGGCAGAAACAGTTTGAAGCAAGTACAACAATCGAGTTCCATCAAATGAACTGGCTTAACTGACCTGAACTAGTCAAAATGTCTGATGTTTAGAGTCATCTTCTGAAATCAAGACTTTGGAAATCATCGAGAATTTTTTTTGCAGTGCAGTGTGCCTTTTAATAATCTTACAACTCCAAAATCTGGCAATGATCCAATGATCCGATTTTTGGTGTTCATGCAAACAGAACCAGGGTACCTTTCTAAAAACTTTTGCTCTTCCAAACTTTTCATCTCCACAAACCCCCCTGCGATCCGAACAATAGTCTCAACGCTGTAGCAAACTTCACATTACAAATCTGCGTCTGCTGTTAATTTTTCCGATAATGGACTGTCTGCGGCCGAACAAAGCATTATGGGATTGCGGATCGAAGCTGGTTTCTTTTTGTTCTCCTCCTCATCTGTACAGTTTTCCTCGATGATAGATCTAAAGTTTGTGAATAGTTGGTCCCAGCGTGGGCTTTCCTCCAGGTGCTGCAGGAGGCTCACGCAGCTCCAGGTTAATTGGAGTCTTGGATCTGGACTGGGGCTGTGGAGTGAGTTATTGTGCCTCCTTAATAGATGGTGTACCCCCCACAAACCCGCTGCAGTGTACGGGCAGATGGAGAGGGAGAATGTTTACTCGTTTACTACGGAGTTTTCAGACTGCGAAGGATCGGAGGTAAAAGGTGCGTGAATTATAATTACATGAAAGAACCCCTGGGTCTGGCCCATCGTAGTCAAACGTAGAAGTAGAAGTACAAAGTAGCGGTTCAAGAGAGTACCCAAGTGAGACTAAAAAACTTTGGGGACGTGAGAGTAAGGCTGAGACGTGGCGCAATTTGTATCCCGATTTTCTTGCGATTTTGGGCGGTGCTTACTTGTCACTCGCGGTCATCTCTAGTTGAAGACAGTCGCAGCAAAAGATGCAACTAGTTTCCAGTCGCAGTCGTTCAAACATGAATTTGAGAACATGAAATTTAAGGCCAATTTTTGGCCTTGCTCTGGTAAAACTGATTGTTTACCGACTCTATGGCAGTGATTTTCAACATTTTCGGAGTTTCTGCACATTTTTTGGGTTAAAAAGATACCACGGCACAGCACCATTACAACATAACTCAATTAAACCTTTTCATAATAAAGATGTGGTATTGACCTTATTCTGCCCCGCCCACTTTTGCCGTTTTTTGCACTTTTGTTGTAAACGCACTTCCGTTTGACGAGAACTCCGTTAAAGCTAATGATGAACAAGGGAAAAGTCTGAGGCTAAAATGTTACATAAAGTAGATTGATTTGTGTAAAATGTTTAATGAACACGAGCAACAACAAGTCAACAACACAACGATTTCCTGAAAACGTCTTTTTAGTCGAGTAGAACTTATTTTCTGTTGAGCTCGTCTGCTCCATGTGAACTACAACGGAAACAAGACGGCGGCGCGTACGACAACTTCAGGAATAAGGTCAATACAAAGTGCAGAATAATGTCCTTTGACTGGTTCTTTAAATTTAGCAAAGGTGACTGTTTTTGCAATCTTTTTTGGTAAAGAAGTGTGCTCAGGACACACCAAAATGGTAAATTATTCAATTAAACCCATATATAAATGTGTAAACTCAAACTGAAGATTTTTTTCAAGGCACACCTGGCAAAACATCCAAGGCACACTAGTGTTAATGTTCTATGGTGTCGTAGTAATGGTGTGGTTGGTGGCAACCTGGCTGGCACGCTAGCAGTTTTTTTAAACTTTTGAGCTCAGTTTTTATCTTGACATCTTTGTAAGTTCGTGTGGTGCTGCAAATGTATTTTCGGGGCATTTGAAGCATCCGTCGTTGCTCCCTTCTGTCTCTGAAAACCATCTGCAACATTTCCTGATGCCGACCTCAAGACAACTGTTCTGAGAAACTCTGGATATTTTTTAATAACTGGTGATGAAGCCCAAGTTCCCAGACCAGCTCTCTGATTGACAATGACTTTTGGATAAAAGTCGAAACGTCTCAATCTTCAAACAGTGTCCGGATGACAACCCCTGAAACCCTTTCTACGATGGACCACACCTGGACGAATGAGGGTTTACATCGACGAATAACTGGTGATGTGAAATGTTTTTGTATGTGACTGTACTTCCTTATTTCAAGAAAAAAAAAAAAAAGAAAAAAAAAAAGAAAAATCAATGAAGCTTTTGCATATATTCACTAGCCGTGCATTTTCTGAAAAAGTTTTGTTGCTGAAGTTGCTCAGTTGTGCTTTAAACCAGCTAACAAAAGTGGCTTGCACAGTTCAAAGGTCAGAAGTTAGGCACTATTAGAGCTAGCTATGAAACTCTGAAATGCTACTTTTACTTTTTACACCAAATCTAGCAGAAGACCTTCAAGAGGAAATACTTTAAGAGAATGAGACTGAAACAACAGACTGACAGTGAGGCAGAGGATTTCCTGTTGGGTCCCCAGAGTTCACCTTCTATCTATCTATCTATCTATCTATCTATCTATCTATCTATCTATCTATCTATCTATCTATCTATCTATCTATCTATCTATCTATCTATCTATCTATCTATCTATCTATCTATCTATCTATCTATCTATCTATCTATCTATCTATCTATCTATCTATCTATCTATCTATCTATCTAATAACAAGGAGAGGACACTGGAAACAGCCTAATCCTAACCCTAACAGTGAGACATATTCCTGCTATAACCTCAAATGCATTCGACCAAAACCGCTCACAACTTTTACGCTTACAACCAGTAACCTCACCCTTTTCTGTTTAAAAGGTACTCCCAATGACTCAGGGTTTTTTCTGACGAGAAAACATATCCAACTTCTTCCCCTTTCACCACTTTAACATCCATTTTAGAGAATTCTGAGAGCGTTAGCTTCACTGATAGCACCGCGAGTTTGAACTGTTTTGGTCGGCCAGGGGTCTACTGACATTCAACCAATGATACACCAGTGAAAGGTCAGAAATATGAACAGTTCTGAACAGAGAAGCGTTTCAAACACCATGTGCACAGTTTAAAGAAAGAGACCTACATACAGAGGGATGCTAATCATATAGATTTGCAGTGTCACTATCAATTGCACTTACCGTGGAGAAGTTCAGGTCTGGTCTTGGGCCGTCCTGTCGTCTCTCGCGTCGATTTCTTCAGTCTCTGCAATAGAAGTGACAAAAAGCAACGTTTAATTTACAAAATGTAGAGACCCTGATCATGTGAAACGACCCCTTTAACTTCTGTATATAACCTCGACTGCACTCACTGTAGAACATTCACTTTAGCAATCCTTCTATAGCCGATACAAATAATTAAACTTTTATATCTTGACTTTCCTTGCCCGTTTACACCTCCCTTTCCTCATTCGTCCAGGACTGGTCCATGGTTGAAAAGTTATCTGGACAATGTTTTTGCCGCAGTGTTTAACAGCTGTGAGGTGGAGAATGGAAGACAACAACACAGAGCAAAACAACCCCAAACTAGTCGAGCAAGAAAACAAGTCCAGGACAACTCTTCACCTCAGGGCAGTATAAATTGCAGCTCTTCAGATCACTGCCTTCAGATTGATCATGGCTTCCGGATGTTTAGCTGAAAGCCCTCAATTTAAAAATAAAAATGACTACACTTTTTCTTCTTCAGTGCTTTTATCACAGCAATCTCAGGACACAAGTAAAATGTGAAAAAGCTGCGAAAAATCTGATGACAAATGTAAAGGTCCAAAACAAATATTTGGTTTGTATCTGACATCTAGTCATAGAAAACCAGATAAACAACAGGAACACACTCGCAGTTATCGAGCTGAAGTGTCCTTTATCCTCCCCGTCGTCAGCAAACAAGCTAGCAAAGCTCTGCACAGACGGAGCAGCAATTGAGAAACTACTTTCAGTTTCCATTTTGTCGAGCAAAGTTAATTTGAAAGAAAAAAAAAAGCACTGAAACATATTTTTGTGCCACTCCGTCAGTCATTGCCAATATCTGTTGACAATTTCACATCAATAGCATAAAATATTAGCTGAGAAAAATTGGGATTGGTCCAATACAATTTTTAGCTGCTGTAATAGCAAATTTGAACTTAATGACTTCAAGTTTATAGACTCAAAATCATGTAAAAAAACAACCAAAAACTTGACTAATTGTATATCTGTGGCCTCCAATGCGTTATGAATATTCAGTCTGCTGCACTCTGCTTCTTACAATTAGATGCCACTGAAAGCGCACAGTAAATTAATATTTGAAACAGATGGTGAAATTATACAGCAGATTTTGAAGCTGTAAAAGTGTGATTTTTGTGCCAAACAGGTGTGTGACGAGCCGAGCGGAGCAGGTGGAGCCAAGAATCCAGAAAATCTTTAGTTACAGTGCAACATCCCTGTCCTCGCATTCAACACAAATATAATGATGTGTTTTTCAGCTGCAAGCGACAGCTACTGCACGGCACTGAGCAGGTTAATTTGTTTTTGGCGTTTGTCTCTTTTTTATTTTATAGTCTTGTCGCCGCAAGTGCTGGAAACTCAACGGCAATTAGAAAAGCCCCTTAGTGGGAGGGAGAGAGAGGGAGAGAGAGTGTGAGAGAGAGAGAATCAGAGAGAAGAGACAAGAACGAGAGACAGAGAGAAGAGACAAGATAGAGAGACAGAGAGAAGAGACAAGATAGAGAGACAGAGAGAAGAGAGACAGAGAGAAGAGACAAGATAGAGACAGAGAGAAGAGACAAGAAAGAGAGACAGAGAGAAGAGAGACAGAGAGAAGAGACAAGATAGAGAGACAGAGAGAAGAGACAAGATAGAGAGACAGAGAGAAGAGAGACAGAGAGAAGAGACAAGAAAGAGAGACAGAGAGAAGAGAGACAGAGAGAAGAGACAAGATAGAGAGACAGAGAGAAGAGACAAGAAAGAGAGACAGAGAGAAGAGAGACAGAGAGGAGAGACAAGATAGAGAGACAGAGAGAAGAGACAAGAAAGAGAGACAGAGATAAGAGAGACAGAGAGAAGAGACAAGAAAGAGAGACAGAGATAAGAGAGACAGAGAGAAGAGACAAGAAAGAGAGACACAGATAAGAGAGACAGAGAGAAGAGACAAGAAAGAGAGACAGAGAGAAGAGACAAGATAGAGAGACAGAGAGAAGAGACAAGAAAGAGAGACAGAGAGAAGAGAGACAGAGAGAAGAGACAAGAACGAGAGACAGAGAGAAGAGACAAGATAGAGAGACAGAGAGAAGAGACAAGAAAGAGAGACAGAGAGAAGAGAGACAGAGAGAAGAGACAAGAACGAGAGACAGAGAGAAGAGACAAGAAAGAGAGACACAGATAAGAGAGACAGAGAGAAGAGACAAGATAGAGAGACAGAGATAAGAGATAAGAACGAGAGACAGAGAGAAGAGAGAAGAAAGAGAGACACAGATAAGAAAGAGAGAAGAGACAAGATAGAGAGACAGAGAGAAGAGACAAGAACGAGAGACAGAGAGAAGAGACAAGAACGAGAGACAGAGAGAAGAGACAAGAAAGAGAGACAGAGAGAGAAGAGACAAGAAAGAGAGACAGAGAGAAGAGACAAGAAAGAGAGACAGAGAAAAGAGACAAGAAGAGAGACAGAGAGAGAGAGAGACAAGAGAGACAGAGAGAAGAGACAAGAAAAGAGAGACAGAGAGAAGAGACAAGATAGAGAGACAGAGAGAAGAGACAAGAAAGAGAGACAGAGAGAAGAGACAAGAGAGAGACAGAGTAGAGACAAGAAAGAGAGACAGAGAGAAGAGACAAGAAAGAGACAGAGAGAGAGAGAGAGCAGAGAGACAGAGAAGAACAAGAACGAGAGACAGAGAGAAGAGACAAGACAGAGAGAGAGACAGAGAGAAGAGAGAGACAAGAAGAGAGACAGAGAGAAGAGACAAGAACAGAGAGAGAGAGAAGAGACAAGAGAGACAGAGAGACAGAGAGACAGAGAGAAGAACAAGACAGAGAGACAGAGATAAGAGAGACAGAGAGAAGAGACAAGAACGAGAGACAGAGAGAAGAGACAAGAAAGAGACAGAGAGAAGAGACAAGAAAGAGAGACAGAGAAAAGAGAGACAGAGAGAAGAGACAAGAAAGAGAGACAGAGAGAAGAGACAAGAAAGAGAGACAGAGAGAAGAGACAAGACAGATAGACAGAGAGAAGAGACAAGAAAGAGAGACAGAGAGAAGAGAGACAGAGAGAAGAGACAAGAACGAGAGACACAGATAAGAGAGACAGAGAGAAGAGACAAGAAAGAGAGACACAGATAAGAGAGACAGAGAGAAGAGACAAGATAGAGAGACAGAGAGAAGAGACAAGAAAGAGAGACAGAGAGAAGAGAGACAGAGAGAAGAGACAAGAACGAGAGACAGAGAGAAGAGACAAGAAAGAGAGACACAGATAAGAGAGACAGAGAGAAGAGACAAGATAGAGAGACAGAGATAAGAGATAAGAACGAGAGACAGAGAGAAGAGAGAAGAAAGAGAGACACAGATAAGAAAGAGAGAAGAGACAAGATAGAGAGACAGAGAGAAGAGACAAGAACGAGAGACAGAGAGAAGAGACAAGAACGAGAGACAGAGAGAAGAGACAAGAAAGAGAGACAGAGAGAAGAGACAAGATAGAGAGACAGAGAGAAGAGACAAGAAAGAGAGACAGAGAGAAGAGACAAGAACGAGAGACAGAGAGAAGAGACAAGAAAGAGACAGAGAGAAGAGACAAGAAAGAGAGACAGAGAAAGAGAGACAGAGAGAGAAGAGACAAGAAAGAGAGACAGAGAGAAGAGACAAGAAAGAGAGACAGAGAGAAGAGACAAGACAGATAGACAGAGAGAAGAGACAAGAAAGAGAGACAGAGAGAAGAGAGACAGAGAGAAGAGACAAGAACGAGAGACACAGATAAGAGAGACAGAGAGAAGAGACAAGAAAGAGAGACAGAGATAAGAGAGACAGAGAGAAGAGACAAGATAGAGAGACAGAGAGAAGAGACAAGAAAGAGAGACAGAGAGAAGAGACAAGAGAGAGACAGAGAGAAGAGACAAGAACGAGAGACAGAGAGAAGAGACAAGAAAGAGAGACACAGATAAGAGAGACAGAGAGAAGAGACAAGATAGAGAGACAGAGATAAGAGAAAAGAAAGAGAGACAGAGAGAAGAGAGAAGAAAGAGAGACACAGATAAGAAAGAGAGAAGAGACAAGATAGAGAGAGACAGAGAGAAGAGACAAGAACGAGAGACAGAGAGAAGAGACAAGAACGAGAGACAGAGAGAAGAGACAAGAAAGAGAGACAGAGAGAAGAGACAAGATAGAGAGACAGAGAGAAGAGACAAGAAAGAGAGACAGAGAGAAGAGACAAGAACGAGAGACAGAGAGAAGAGACAAGAAAGAGACAGAGAGAAGAGACAAGAAAGAGATAAAGAGAAAAAGAGACAGAGAGAAGAGAAAACAAAGAGAGACAGAGAGAAGAGACAAGAAAGAGAGACAGAGAGAAGAGACAAGAACGAGAGACAGAGAGAAGAGACAAGACAGAAAGACAGAGAGAAGAGAGACAGAGAGAAGAGACAAGAAAGAGAGACAGAGATAAGAGAGACAGAGAGAAGAGACAAGAAAGAGAGACACAGATAAGAGAGACAGAGAGAAGAGACAAGATAGAGAGACAGAGAGAAGAGACAAGAAAGAGAGACAGAGAGAAGAGAGACAGAGAGAAGAGACAAGAAAGAGAGACAGAGAGAAGAGACAAGAAAGAGAGACACAGATAAGAGAGACAGAGAGAAGAGACAAGATAGAGAGACAGAGATAAGAGATAAGAACGAGAGACAGAGAGAAGAGAGACAGAGAGAGACACAGATAAGAGAGACAGAGAGAAGAGACAAGAACGAGAGACAGAGAGAAGAGACAAGAAAGAGAGACAGAGAGAAGAGACAAGAAAGAGAGACAGAGAGAAGAGACAAGAAAGAGAGACAGAGAGAAGAGACAAGAACGAGAGACAGAGAGAAGAGACAAGAAAGAGACAGAGAGAAGAGACAAGAAAGAGAGACAGAGAAAAGAGAGACAGAGAGAAGAGACAAGAAAGAGAGACAGAGAGAAGAGACAAGAAAGAGAGACAGAGAGAAGAGACAAGACAGATAGACAGAGAGAAGAGAGACAGAGAGAAGAGACAAGAACGAGAGACACAGATAAGAGAGACAGAGAGAAGAGACAAGAAAGAGAGACAGAGAGAAGAGACAAGAACGAGAGACAGAGAGAGAGAAGAACGAGAGACAGAGAGAAGAGACAAGAAAGAGAGACAGAGAGAAGAGAGAAGAACGAGAGACAGAGAGAAGAGACAAGAACGAGAGACAGAGAGAAGAGACAAGAAAGAGAGACAGAGAGAAGAGACAAGATAGAGAGACAGAGATAAGAGAGACAGAGAGAAGAGACAAGAAAGAGAGACAGAGATAAGAGACAAGAAAGAGACAGAGAGAAGAGACAAGATAGAGAGACAGAGAGAAGAGACAAGAACGAGAGACAGAGAGAAGAGACAAGAAAGAGAGACACAGATAAGAGAGACAGAGAGAAGAGACAAGAACGAGAGACAGAGAGAAGAGACAAGAAAGAGAGACAGAGAGAAGAGACAAGATAGAGAGACAGAGAGAAGAGACAAGATAGAGAGACAGAGAGAAGAGACAAGAACGAGAGACAGAGAGAAGAGACAAGATAGAGAGACAGAGAGAACAGACAAGATAGAGAGACACAAACAAGAGAGAGAGAGATAGTGAAACACCGAGAGGCAGACAGAGAGAAAGACAGAGAGAGGGAGACATAGAGACCAAGAGAGAAAGACAGAAAGAGAGAGAGAGGGAGACATAGATAGAGAGACAAAGAGAGAGAGGAGAGAGATAGTGAAACAGAAAGAGAGAAAAGTGAGAGACAGAGAGAGTGAGACGCAGGAAGAAAAGTGAGCGACAGAGAGAGATGGCAGAGAAAAAGAGAGAGAAAAAGAGAGGCTGAGAAAGAGGGAGCGAGAGAGAGAGAGAAGGAAAGAGGTAAAGGGGGAGAAAAGATAGAGAGAAAAGGAGAGGGAGAGAGAGGGTGGGAGAAAGAGAGTAGGGTAAAAGAAGAAGAGGGGAGAGCCCAGAGAGGACGGGATTAGAGAGAGGGAGAAAGAAGAGAGAGAAATTAAGAGAAGGAAGAGAGAAGGAGAGGGAAAAAGGGAAAAGAAGATGGAAAGGAGAGAGAGAGAGAAGCAAAAGGCAGAAAGAGAGACTAAGGGAGTGAGATGGATAGAAAAAGAAAGAGACAGAAGGAAGGCGAGGAAGAAAGTTATAAGAGAAAAGAAATGTGAAGAAAGAAAGGGTGAGGAGCGAGAGAGGAAAAGGAGAGACAAAAGAGAGAGGTGGAGAATGAGAACGGGAGAGAAAGATGGATCAGGGGTTAGAGAGAGAACGCAGTGAGAGAACAGGATCAGGAGAGAGAAAGAGGATGAAAAGATGAAGAAAAGCATGAAGGAAAGAGTGAAGAGAGTGAAAAAGAGATAGGGAAGGGAAAGGCAAAGAGAGAGAGACAGAGAGCGAAAAAGAAGGGAGAGACAGATTTTGAAACAAAGAGTGAAGAGCGAGAGAGGAGGAAAAAGGAGAGGCAGAGAATAAGGGATGAGTTCAAAGAAAAGGATGACGAGAGTGAAAAGACAAAGAAAGAGAGGGTGAGAGAAAGAAAGAGCTGATTAAAAAGGGGGAGAGAAGAAAGGAGGAAAAGGGGGAAGAGAGAACGAGAGAGACGGAGGGAGTTGTTTTGGCTGTGAGTCCGTGCACTGCTGGGCACAGACGCGAGCAGAAACAGTCGAGCGCAAACGCAGAAAGAGCTTAGACTCCAGAGCGAGGACACGCCTAAAGAGTTCCATTGTGGCTAACGCTAATCCATTTCTGCGCTAACAAGCTTCCTCCACACAAACACAGAACCGAACACCGTCTGTACACCGTCTGCCGCGCTCGGAAACGGGTGAAGATACACAAAGGAATGTCCTGAATGAAATCTGCAAACGTTGAGCCCGACCTGATCTAAAATGGCGTGAGCGGTAAAGGTGTTAAAGTGCACGTGACAGGTTAGACCAGTGTTTCCCAACCAGGGGTACGGGGAAGGGGTACTTGAGGAATTACCAGGGGGTACTTGGAATGGGTTCAGGTTTTAAAAAAAAGATGAAATGTACTTTTATCTGAATAAAAATGTGTCATTTGTTGTAAATTTAGCATCTTTTGGAGCATTCATATAATTAAAATAAAAAATATAATAGTAATAATTGACAATATTCGACCAATAAACTCATTTATTTGCCCGAAACTCAAGTTGAGGGGTATTCTGAGGGTGAGACAAAGCTTAGGGGGTACTCGAGACAAAAAAGATGATTTCAAGATCACACTTTAGTTAATATGACACTGTATTTGCTTTTGTTTTAAAATGAAAAACAGTATCTTTTAGAGAAATTGTGTCCAATAAGACAATAAACTATTCAAATAACCAGTATTAAACCTGATTGCACACTTAAAATTATTGCTACTGTAATTTTCATTTCGCTTTGGGGGTCCCGAGTGGGTTGCATGGCTATTTTGGGGGTCCCGGCCAGAAAAGTTTGGGAACCCCTGGGTTAGACGACACTTTTCACTAAAACGTATGAACATGATTATATTTAAGAACTGACTAAACATTTTGCCCATTTGACCCCAGTTGGACAGTTTTCGTATTGTTTATAATGTTACTTCCTGGTTGAACGTGAGCAGCAGCTGTGACATAGATAGAGGTAATTCCACAACGGTTACCTAGCAACAATACTGTAAACAAAATCCAAACAAATTACACAACAGTTAAAGTCTATACGACAGGTTCTCATGTTTTTCTAATTCTAAAGACACCTGTGGTAAATATTTAGTATAGTTTACATCCCTGAAGTTGCAGTTTGTGAAGAGATTTTGAAAAATAAAAGTTTAAAATTACAGGAAGTAGAGCTGTAAAAAGGAATCCCTCTGTGATGTCATCAAAAAGCGACATGCAGTTGAAAATAGACAGTTAACAGACAACTGATACATTTTCCTGGTTATTTAAATGGTCATTCAACAAAATAAAGTTGTTATCAGGTATTATTATTTGTCAAATCATAACTATTTCATTTAAATGGGTTTCGGCTCTTGTTTTCAAAATGGTTGCTAGGTAACAGTTGTGGAATTACCTCTATGTCACATCTGTTGCCCATGTCCAACCAGGAAGTGACATTATAAACTTTACATAAACTGTCAAACTGGGGACAAAATGTTTAGTAAAATCTTAAATATAATCATGTTCACACGTTTTAGTGAAATGTGACGTCTAATCTTTCATATAGACTTTAAGAATTGACAATAAATAATACCTAACCTTTATTTTGTTGAATGATAGTTTAAGCTGTCGGAAAAATGTGTCAGGCGTGTTGGAATGTCCACACTATTCCCAACCCCTCACTTAAAACATAGCCCCGCACTATTTAACGATCTATGGTGCACTCAGTTATTCAACGACTCGATGGCTCAGCTCAGGACTCTCTCCTGACCGCGGGTCGAGTGACTCTGGCCTCTAGGAGGGAAAAGTCTGCAAAATCCCAATAAAAATTTACTTTTGTAATGAATTATCAATCAGTTCTGTCTGACACGCACTTATTCATGGACAAATAATTATACAATAGTATTAACCCGCTATAATCATGTGCAATACTGTAACATGTGTCATTCACCCGCTATAATCATGTGCAATACTGTAACATGTGCCATTCACCCGCTATAATCATGTGCAATACTGTAACATGTGTCATTCACCCGCTATAATCATGTGCAATACTGTAACATGTGTCATTCACCCGCTATAATCATGTGCAATACTGTAACATGTGTCATTCACCCGCTATAATCATGTGCAATACTGTAACGTGCCATTCACCCGCTATAATCATGTGCAATACTGTAACATGTGTCATTCACCCGCTATAATCATGTGCAATACTGAAACATGTGCCATTCACCCGCTATAATCATGTGCAATACTGTAACATGTGCCATTCACCCGCTATAATCATGTGCAATACTGTAACATGTGCCATTCACCCGCTATAATCATGTGCAATACTGTAACATGTGCCATTCACCCGCTATAATCATGTGCAATACTGTAACATGTGCCATTCACCCGCTATAATCATGTGCAATACTGTAACACGTGTCATTCACCCGCTATAATCATGTGCAATACTGTAACATGTGTCATTCACCCGCTATAATCATGTGCAATACTGTAACATGTGTCATTCACCGCTATAATCATGTGCAATACTGTAACATGTGCCATTCACCCGCTATAATCATGTGCAATACTGTAACATGTGTCATTCACCCGCTATAATCATGTGCAATACTGTAACATGTGCCATTCACCCGCTATAATCATGTGCAATACTGTAACATGTGCCATTCACCCGCTATAATCATGTGCAATACTGTAACACGTGCCATTCACCCGCTATAATCATGTGCAATACTGTAACATGTGACATTCACCCGCTTTAATCATGTGCAATACTGTAACATGTGCCATTCACCCGCTATAATCATGTGCAATACTGTAACATGTGTCATTCACCCGCTATAATCATGTGCAATACTGTAACATGTGCCATTCACCCGCTATAATCATGTGCAATACTGTAACATGTGCCATTCACCCGCTATAATCATGTGCAATACTGTAACATGTGCCATTCACCCGCTATAATCATGTGCAATACTGTAACATGTGTCATTCACCCGCTATAATCATGTGCAATACTGTAACATGTGCCATTCACCCGCTATAATCATGTGCAATACTGTAACATGTGCCATTCACCCGCTATAATCATGTGCAATACTGTAACACGTGCCATTCACCCGCTATAATCATGTGCAATACTGTAACATGTGTCATTCACCCGCTATAATCATGTGCAATACTGTAACATGTGCCATTCACCCGCTATAATCATGTGCAATACTGTAACATGTGCCATTCACCCGCTATAATCATGTGCAATACTGTAACATGTGTCATTCACCCGCTATAATCATGTGCAATACTGTAACATGTGTCATTCACCCGCTATAATCATGTGCAATACTGTAACATGTGTCATTCACCCGCTATAATCATGTGCAATACTGTAACATGTGTCATTCACCCGCTATAATCATGTGCAATACTGTAACATGTGCCATTCACCTGTTATAATCATGTGCAATACTGTAACATGTGTCATTCACCCGCTATAACCATGTGCAATATAATTTAACATACTATTAATAGACTCTTACCTCACCATAGTCACTTACTGTATACAACATACACTTAAGCCACTTTAGTTACCATTTTTACTGTAAATAAGAGTGTGCACTTTATACCTTATACTTTATATTGTATTTTTATTACCATGTTTATTTATCCTATTTTTATTGCATGCGCCTATTTCTTTCATTCCTGTCCTAAACTGTGCAACAGTGGAATTTCCCCATTGTGGGACAAATAAAGGATCTCTTATCTTATCTTATCTCTTATCTAACCATGGATTGCATGTTAAATGTGACACTGACTGTTCATCCTTGTACGTACGTTGGGGATCTCAACAGCTCCAGCTCACGCCAGCGACTTTACAGCAACGGTTCAGTTCAAGCCCCAGGTCTGCTTTCATTTAGTCGTGCTGTGTCCAGACCTGTCGCTGCAATACGGGCCAGTGCTGGACACTTCTTTTCAAGGTGCATTGTGGGACATTTTGAGAGCACTACTTTTCCACCAGATGGACATTCACAACAGAAAGTGTCTGCGTGACCAAAGCTTCCACAAACTTGTCAGTTTCTCGTCCTCCTGAGCTCAGATTCACTTCA
This sequence comes from Rhinogobius similis, assembly GCA_019453435.1. Lineage (NCBI taxonomy): Eukaryota > Metazoa > Chordata > Actinopteri > Gobiiformes > Gobiidae > Rhinogobius > Rhinogobius similis. Next base: position 50,831,200 of record CM033619.1, on the reverse strand, counting down.
GGCTCATGTTTAAATGAATCTTGAACTCTTTGAAAGTACAGACCTTGATTGTTTCTATGTAAAGTTGTAAGTCATAATCTGAATGTGGAAAGTCTCATACGTAACATTTTTGTACGTGCACGCTTTATAACACCAGATCTGAATTGTTCAATCTTAAAACATCTTATCTTTGCTTTAAAAATTCTGAAAAAGGCAGACTGGTCAACACATTTAATATGACAAGGACTTTTAATTCATCCATGTTGCTAGTTTCTTGTATTTTCAACTATTTTAAGTGTGTTTTTGGTGTTACCTGTGCTGTAGCGTGAGACATCTGTCGTTTTACCTCGTTGTTTTGATCAGAATGACATACGATCTTACAGTATTCGACTCTTAATCCATTGCCACTACACAGCCCCTGGATTGTACAGATTGTAGCGGTGCTTACATCAGTCCACCTCTGGCAGATGTGGCTACAGACCCGGTTTCTATCATCACAGCTGAACTAATAAAGCGCTGTAACGGTGTCCAGTCTTTTCTGATGGCCAGTACCGTCGACAGCTTTCCTGCGCTTTACACCCAGTTTCATCATCCGCTCGTCCATCTGTGTGCGCCTGCGTTTGTCAGTATTGATTGTGATGTCCACCGTGTGAAGCTCTAGAGATCGCAGCTTACCAACACGAGCTTTACACAAAATGGAAATTACTTCTGGTCGATGCCTTAATAATACAGACGAGAACACAGAGGCATCGAGGAAGGTTTTTCCTGCAGTTTCTGGTTTTGTTTTGTGCAGTTTACCTTAGAGCAGTGTTTCCCAACCAGGGTTACGGGGACCCCAAGGGGTACGTGAGGAATTACCAGGGGGTACTTGGAATGCTTTCAGGTTTTAAAATAAGATGAAATGTGCTTTTGTCTGAATAAAAAGTGTTATTAGTTGTACATTTAGCATGTTTTTGGAGTATCTCGGATCATACATACAATAAAACAATACATTTAATAGTAATAATTGACTATTTTTGACTAGTAAACCCATTTATTTGCCCGAAAATCAAGTTAAGGGGTACTCTTGAGTGTATAACAGACCTTAGGGGACAAAAAAGGTTGGTAACCACTGCCTTAGAGGACTGCTTTAAAAATGTCAGGAGAATGTCGAGAATTCATCATTTCATTTCGATTCATAATGTAGTAAATCTGAAAAATGGGAAATATTTTTTGATTTTGATAATGATAATTAATGATTTTGTAAAACTGAGATTTCAACTTTGTAAAAAAGTAAAAGAGTGCAGCCAAACCAAGCTTTGACAAAACAATACTCCTTACAATGTGACTGAAGGCGAAATCAAGCAAACTACGACATACTGTAATTTCAAATGGTTTTGTCGGGTTTGTGCAAAGACTGGCTCCAAAAAACACACCCAGAAACAGGAGGAAATGAAGATGTTTTCACGAATCCAAAGAGGTATGGAATTGGAATCATTGAATCATTGAATACTTAAACTCACAGACAGGCAGGACGCTCACAAAGAAAAGACACAAACTAAACAGACGAGACAATGAAAAAGGTTGTGATTTCAAAATAAAATCAGTGATCATGATTTTGAATGATGAAAATATGTAAGTAAGCCATTTTCTCCATTTGTCAATTATAGTGTCGACCCGTGATCGTTGGTGCAGTTTGTGTCGTCCATTTCTTTGTGAGGGCACTTTCCCTGCAGACAGAAGTTTGCTCCAAAGGTATCCATTCACTGTGTCCATGGCAGGAGTTTTGAGGCTCAAATACATTCGCTGAAAACTATTTGCAGCACCTGATTGATATTTCGTATTTCCCTGTGAGTCGTGGGCATGTCTGACATGGTGTTCTCCAAACCTGGGATTCCATTGTCCTCCGTTGTGATTTATACATATTTTACCGTTCGTCGTCCGTCAAAACAAAATTTCTAACTTTTTTCAACTTTAAAAATATATATATTTCAACAAATTGCTGTCCAGATATTTCTCTATCATCAGAAGTTTTACTTGCTAAAACCACCTTGATTTTTTTTATATTTTGTGATATTCTGAGGTTGATCCCAGTTTCCCAAGTGAAATCACATTTTGGCTACGTTCACACTGCAGGGTATGATGCCCAATTCGGATTTTTTGTTTAAATCCGATTTTTTAATGTGGTTGTTCACATTACAAAAAAAATGCGATTGCCGTTTGTATCTGGTGTGAACGGAATGCAGCGTTATGTGGCCGGCAGGAGCACAAAAGAACACAACGTCACACGCAGCGTACTGTGTTTACCGATTACGATACGAACCTTCAATTTTTACCTGAATTGATTGGTCGCCCCATATATTTATTAGCTCACAAACTTCTTCCTTTTTCCACTCACAGTTTTCGGCGCCCTCGTCCGCCATTTCTTTCCGCTTTCGTCTCTTGTTTTTTGGCGCTTTCCACTTTGACTCAAAATGATGACGTGTGACCCGGGAGTGTCGCCTGTTGATGACGTTTTGGTGATGACAGGACTTGAGCGTTCAGATTGAAGTCGCATTCTAAAAGTGCGGATACATATCGGATTTATATCCACATACCAAAGTGGCCTGGGTCGGATTTGAAAAAATCTGAATTGTGCCGTTCACACTGCTACGAAAAAATCGGATACAAGTCACATTTGGGCCAAAAAATCCGATTTGACCTGCAGTGTGAACGTAGCCTATGTTCCTCTTTCATTCTGGAATTTAGAAGTTTATCTTTACAAACCTTGAAAGAGTCTTTAATAATCTCAAAATTATTTAAGGATTTTGCTGATATCATAACTTTGCAGTTGTAAGAAATCCTCATAAACATCAATTAAGTCTTGTCTTATTATTAACTGGCTTCTTGTGTTTTTATATTTTCCATCACGAACTACAAAGATCTCCTTGTCGCCTTCATCTTCCAAAACCACCCCCTTTCACCGCCGTGATCCGTGTCTGCAAATGTACCGCTTTTATCTGGTAATTGTGGGGCCGCGTGTCTTCAGGTGAGGTCACGTGATCCAGGCCCGCCGCGATCCAGATATTTTTAGTCGTCCCGCCGTCCGCGCTTTTATCTGGCGCCCGCGTTCGCCTCCTTTCAAAGCGGCGCGCGTGAAAATGCCATCAAAAGAATCTCATTTGCCAGGAAATATTCGGCGCTGAGGATGTGAGGAGGAGGGGGAGGAGGAGGGGGAGGCAGCTTCTGGGGGAGATGTTTTTGATCCTGCGCTAAAAGGGATACCCAGCTCCAAATGACCACTTTAAAGCAAACGCACATGAAAAAGTGTCGTTTTTTAAACTCGAGTTATGATGATGGTGATGATGATGATGGTGAGGGGTTTGTACAGTGGTGCAGCCTTTACCGAAAGTTAGTTAAAAAGCTAATTAGGGAATTTCGGTTTATTCTCCTTATTCCTGAAGTTGTCGTACGCGCCGCCATCTTGTTTCCGTTGTAGTTCACACGGAGCAGACGAGCTCAACAGAAAATAAGTTCTACTCGACTAAAAAGACGTTTTCAGGAAATCGTTGCGTTGTGACTTGTTGTTGCTCGTGTTCATTAAACATTTTACACAAATCAATCGACTTTATGTAACATTTTAGCCTCAGACTTTTCCCTCGTTCGTCATTAGCTTTAACGGAGTTCTCGTCAAACAGAAGTGCGTTTACAACAAAAGTGTGATCTGTGGCAAAAAGAGGCAAAAGTGGGCGGGGCAGAATAAGGTGAATAAAGTGGTACAAAAACACGACTAGAAGTGACAAAAATGTGGCTAAAAGTGACAAAAACCCTACGAGAAGCGACAAAAACATGACCATAAGCGGAAAAATTCTATATAGCGAGAAAAACGGGACTAAAAGCGACAAAAATTTGACTAAAAGCGACAAAATTGTGACAAAAAATGACAAAGTGAAAAAAGAACGTGACTATGAGCAACAAAAATGCTATTGACCTTATTCCTGAAGTTGTCGTACGCGCCGCCGTCTTGTTTCCGTTGTAGTTCACACGGAGCAGACGAGCTCAACAGAAAATAAGTTCTACTCGACTAAAAAGACGTTTTCAGACTGACCAGGAAATGGTTGCGTTGTTGACTTGTTGTTGCTCGTGTTCATTAAACATTTTACACAAATCAATCTACTTTATGTAACATTTTAGCCTCAGACTTTCCCCTCATTCGTCATTAGCTTTAACGGAGTTCTCGTCAAACGGAAGTGCGTTTACAACAAAAGTGCAAAAAACGGCAAAAGTGGGCGGGGCAGAATAAGGTCAATACTTGAGAGTGAAATGATGAGACGATAAGCTTTGTTCACTCACAGTTGTGCTTTGATTGATTCCTGCCAGTTTGAGTTTATCCTGTACTGTTCTGCAAATGAGGCTCTAGTGCTCGGAAAATGTCTGTTCTCACCTACCCCATATCTCCGCCCACATTGTGTACGTAGTTGTGATTATTTGAAAAGTTAAGAGCTGTGTCCGAATGTCCACGCTCATTCTTTAACCCCTCGTTCACTCCACAGTCCTGCCCTGTTCAGTGACTAAACAGTGCCCTCAGTCCTGGAGCGATTCGGACACACAGCTCACTACTTTCTCCTCGCCGCGGGTCACGTGACTATGAGAGGAAAAAAAACTCAGCAAAAAACCAACAACATTTATTTCTGTTATGAATATGGGTCAAATATTGAAACTATTCCTGCCACTCACACAAGAACCACAGTAAATCACTTTATCATCGGGGCCTGTTTTTCCTGAAACGTCTGACTATAATGAGCCTCATTTAAAACTGAAGCTGTTTCTGAAGCCTTTGGAGCACAAACTATGGCGTCTGATTTACTCTAATTACAAGTGGAAACAAGCTCTGCCAAGAGGAGAAAAAAAATTAAAGTCTGCCTAAATTTCTTTTGTTAAATATGTAAAGGTTTTGAATGACACTAGTTGGGCTTTTGTTGGGTTTAGACAATTCCACTTTCAAAGCTGAAGCTAATTTAACTTAAAAAAAAAAGAGTTTTAGGAACTTTTAATAAAGTAAAAAAAAAAAAAAGTCCAGGTGGAATCCATATAAATGGCCTATACATTTTTTCTGAAATGTTGTGTTTTATTTGTGCTTTTGGAATAAAAACTGACTCCAATTCACCCCAGAACGGACTGTAACTACAGCCTTTTTTCATATTGAACATGTCCAGCAGGTTGATAGTTTCCTTTCATCGGATGTGAATAAAAAGGAATAAATGAACAAAAAGTTAGACCAAATCGTAACAGGTTAATTGTACAGTACAGTAAAAAAAAATAGTGTTGATAATCAGTCATTGAAGTTACTTTTTGAATTCTCTACTCAGATTAAATTAAAACTAGATTCGATTTTTTTTTTTTTTAATGTTAGCTAGTTTATTTTCTCAGAATTAATTATTGTTTGACTTTCTGTAACTAAGAATAATTAACTTTTTAAATGGGGTAAAGAGTTCCACTAGCCCCGGGTCTTTTGTAAGTGTAAAACAACAACAACAGCCACATTCTGTACAGAAACTGCAGCCCACAGCCTGAGGCTGAAGGAGTTAAAGCACAATTCTACATTCAATGTTGGCAAAAGCAGATATCGATTTGAATAAACTTTGCTTTTTCGTCATAGTTTTGTCGAGATGCTTCTGGTCAAAGATCCTACACTTCTGTGTGTGTTGTACGTGTTGTGCACGTTGTGTGTGTTGTGCTTATTGTGCGTGTCGTGCTGCATGTCGTGCGTGTTGTTGTGTGTGTTGTTGTGCACGTCGTGTATTTTGTGCGTAATGATGTGCATTTTGTGCATGTTGTACATGTTGTTCTGCGTGTTGTTGTGTGTGTTGTGCATGTTGTGCGTGTTGTTGTGCGTGTTGTGCATGTTGTGCGTGTTGTTGTGCGTGTTGTGCATGTTGTGCGTGTTGTTGTGCATGTTGTGCGTTTTGTGCATGTTGTGCACGTTGTGCGTTTTGTGCATGTCCTGCATGTTGTTCTGCGTGTTGCTGTGCGTGTTGTGCATGTTGTTGTGCGTGTTGTGCATGTCCTGCATGTTGTTCTGCGTGTTGCTGTGCGTGTTGTGCATGTTGTGCGTGTTGTTGTGCGTGTTGTGCATGTCCTGCATGTTGTGCATGTTGTGCATGTCCTGCATGTTATTCTGCGTGTTGTTGTGTGTGTTGTGCATGTTGTGCGTGTTGTTGTGAGTGTTGTGCATGTTGTGTCTGTTGTTGTGTGTGTTGTGCATGTTATGCGTGTTGTTGTGCGTGTCGTGCATGTTGTGCGTGTTGTTGTGAGTGTTGTGCATGTTGTGTCTGTTGTTGTGTGTGTTGTGCATGTTGTGCGTGTTGTTGTGCGTGTTGTGCATGTTGTGCGTGATGTTGTGCGTTTTGTGCATGTTGTGCACATTGTGCGTTTTGTGCATGTTGTGCACGTTGTGCACGTTGTGCGTTTTGTGCATGTCCTGCATGTTGTTCTGCGTGTTGTTGTGTGTGTTGTGCATGTTGTGCGTGTTGTTCTGCGTGTTGTTGTGCATGTTGTGCGTGTTGTGCATGTCCTGCATGTTGTTCTGCGTGTTGTGCATGTTGTGCGTGTTCTGCATGTTGTTGTGCGTTTTGTCGTGCGTGTCGTGCGTGTTGTGTGGACGTAGTCTTCTTGCATTAGCAGAATTGAACATGGTCCATTTGTCTCAAAAGCCAGTCTGATGTTCTGATGTTTTGGTTCCAGCGCTGAAGGGACACGTCACTAATGGTCACTTAAAAGCAACTGAACATGAAAAAGACATCAGGACGAGCGAGAAAACATTTGGACCAAAGCCGTGTGCGTTTGGGCATTTACACGATCGAAGTAAGACGTGTTTTAAGTGGCTCTGCGATACAACAACAACTACCAATCAACAATGTTATTACTTAAGGGTAATGCACATTTTATTGTCCCGTAGAGACATTAGTTTGGATCAGCGCTGTCTGTCATTTATAATAATCAATGAGGTCCTTTTAGTGTTAGAGTTAAAGGACACATACTCTGCTACAGGGACTTTTGGAGCTTTAAACCCTGTTCTAACAATGTTCCATCATCACAAACACACCTGGAATAGCATTCAGTTGCGTTCATGCTGTTTTTAGAAATGTTTATTAGAAAATCATTCCCCCCTCCGAGCGTCAAAAACACTTCCTGCTGAAATTCCTGATTCTGGGATGTATTTTCAGATAATAGCTAAGTGCTTGGCGCCATCTGCTGGCTGAATGTACTAAGTAAGTGTCGTTCCAGACTGTCAGAGAAAAACTTTAATTATTTAATAATAACAAACTTTTATTTGTTTGTTTCAAAACATGAGACGGCAAATTAAAGGTACTCAAGGCCACATTTAAAGGCCAAAACAATACAAAAAAAGCAGAATATTTTTCCTTTAAGTAAAAAAAAAAAAAAGTGTCAGTTACATTTACTTGAGTAACTTTTTCAAGAAATTGTACAACTTGGAGTAACATTCAGACACAGTACTTTTACTCCTACTTATTATCTGTATTGAAGTAACTGTAGTCTTAAATGAGTGCTGGTTCCTGTTCCCTCTGAGTAAATCTATAAGTGACGTGCGTTTTGACGATATGAAATAATGTAAACATTTGTGTTTCTTGTACTGTTTCTTCAGATGTTTACCTCAATCGGTGTTTATCATTTGAAAATACCAGATTTGAGCTTTACTTAGTGTTTAGGCGCTTCAATTACATTCACTTCAAATTAAAAATCAGATGTTCTGTCATACAGTTACTCTTACAATTTAAGGAATAATAAGAGTTTCCCCAAATACTTTATTTTTACTCTTACTTGAGTCATTTCTTGGACCACTATTTGTACTTTTTTTCATGCAGTTTCTACCGCTTATTCCTGTTAGGGGTCATGGGTGACTGGAGCCTATCCCAGTGACTTTGGGCCGTACACCCTGGACAACTCATCACAACAAACACAGAGACAGAGACAACCATTCACTCTCACATTCACACACTCGGGACAATTTAGAGTTGTCAATTAACCTGAACACAGTCATGTCTTTGGACGGTAAAAAGTTATACATCCCCTTTAATGTTGCGTTTTTGCACCAGACGACGCATTCACTTAGGCCCCATTTCTTTCCAAAGAGTTTTGCGTCTTTGAACCAGCGCCAGGAGACATACCACTCCAAAAAGGCCACTTTAAAGGCGTCCAAACATTAAGAAAACATCACAAGAAACAAGTCGTTTACCAAAGTGCACTTTTCAACAGCACATGCATTTATACAGCTTTAAGTCTCGCTGGAGGTCAGAGCAGCTACCTTTCTGCTGAATATAAAATACTCTCACGTTCTTGCATATTAAATGAAATGTAAATCAAAGTCTAGGACACTTTGCTTGCATAAAAAAATATTCCCCGGTAACAAATTTGTGTGCTGAGGCGGCATGATTGCTCTTGTTTTGACGCCTAAATGTTTGAAAAATATTTTGATGACAGAGAAACTTCCGCAAGTGCCGGCTTAGTCAAAGAGTTTTTCGAGCTAAATCCAAACATAATTGGCTGGAGCGTTTCGGAGACACATCAGTAATATTGCGCTCCTCCGTTAAAGTCGTATTCAGATGGGAAGTAATATTTTAAATTCGATAATGAAATGGGGCCAAGCGCAGACTTTTAAATTGCGTTTCAGTCTTTATGATTTTGGCATCTCTCGCTCCTCCAAAATGAGCTGCTCTTTATTTTTCTGCGACGACAAACAGAGCAAAGGAAAAGGAAAATAAAAAAGAGGAGGCAGCGTTTTCGGAAGACAATCAGAGTGCACTGAAGAGCTAAAGCAAAGACAAAATGTACCGCTGTGGAAAGGACTGTAAGGCTGTGAAGACATGAAAGAAATCAAACTTTAATGAGATTTTAATGTTATAATTGTTTTCCCTCATCATTACCGTCCTCAGAGCTGTATTTTGAGGGATTCTGCATGTTTGCTTTATCCCAGGGGTGTCCAAACTTTTTCCATCGAGGGCCACATATTGAAATATAGACCAAGCGGAGGGCCACAAATCAATCGTGAAACGTTAAAAAAGCTGCATTTATCTGATGTTTTAAGCTCCACCACATCTACATTCAGTCTCAGTGCCTTAATATCAGGTCTGTGTTGCACCAAAATGTTAGTTATTTAGGTTGGAATTGTAGAAAATCTGAAATGTGCTGTAAATAGTACTTATCAGGACAATGTGGGCCAGTTCACCAGGAAGACTAAGGGCCAAGAAAAATTGGTCTGAGGGCCGCATTTGGCCCCCGGGCCTGAGTTTGGACATGCCTGCTTTATCCTGTAAAGTCCTGAATCTGAGGCTTGAGTGCTCAGAAAAAGTCTGTTTTCACCTACCCCCTATCCCTGCCCAGAATTTGCGATTAAAGCAAGACAAGTTTATTTGTAGAGCACTATTGGTACACAAGGCAATCCAAAGTGCTTTACACAACAGAATAATAATAAGGCACACAAATCATTAAATGTAAAAGAGAAAAGAGGAAGAAAAGAGAAGGGGTGCACGGTTCCCAATAAGAAGATCGTGGGTTCAAATCCCGGACCACCCCAACATCACATGATCTCTCTGGGTGGAGTCTGCATGTTCTCCTCGTGTTACCGTGGGTTCTCTCCAGGTTCTCTGGCTCCTCCCACCGTCCAAACACATGACTGTGTTCAGGTTAATTGGAAACTCTAAATTGTCTGTAGTGAATGAATGTGAGAGTGAATGGTTGTCTGTCCTTGTCTGTGTGTTTGTTGTGATGAGTTGTCCACTGTCCAGGGTGTACCCCGCCTAAGGCCCAAAGTCACTGGGACAGGCTCCAGTCACCCACGACCCCTAATGGGAATAAGCGGTAGAAAATGAATGAATGAATGAATGAATAAATCAGCTGGAAATATGGTCTGATTTCTTTAATATTCTTCTGTTTAAAACTGTTTGCACATATTCATTTGAATTTTCCAACAGTTCACAGACCACCCCACATTATGAACCTACAAATAGGAATTATGAACAAACAAAACAAAAATAACAAAACTAAGAGCTTTCTTCAAGAGATACAACAGAAAAAAATCAGAAAATCTCACTTTATGAGGGGGGCCTGTATTTAATTTTTGCCAAATGTCTCGGTCCGCCACTGATTGTAACCCTTTGTGCCATTCTGCTTTCAAAGACCCGTTTTCATTTCTTGCAGCCGCATCTGAACAGAATAATAGTCCCAGTGATTGAATATGAGGAGGAGGGGATGATGGGTAGCGGTGGGTTTGGGGAGGGGAGATTATCGGTCTAATTTTCCAAACAAACAAACTGCAACAGGAGCGCGTCTGTGTGTGTCTGGGCATGCCTCGAATCCAATCCAGCATCTTCTTATTGGAGCAGAGCAAACGCAAATATTAGCTCTGCGTCCACTGGGACACAATCTGGCGGTTACCATATTGTTGGAGGGAAGTTTTTGTTCCCCGTTTCGCTCGCCGTACACCAGCTCACACGCGGACCTGCTCGTTACTGAAGAAAATGTAGTACTCGTTAAAAGAAATGCAACGGGGAAAACCTAACCAAAACAATATGTATCTTGTTTTGGTTGTGTTTGTACAAGTTATTCCCAAAACGAATTAAATAATTGCAACGTATGTATGTCTCGTTAGTGTTCAGGTCTAGGATAAAAAGGGGTTTGTTTAGCTGTGCGTGTGACTGAGGGAATTTAATCTGCATTTTAGTGTTTTAAAGCTAATGATAAAGTGGTTATTTATGCTTTTATTTTTTGTATGTCTGTAAAGCACTTTGAATTGCATTCCGTACAAACTGTTTTCTCTACAAATACATTTCTGATATCGTATTTGTGAGGCAAAATATCTGCCATTTTATATTCAATTGTTTATATTTTAAACTTGAAATTAAAACTAAATCTTAATCATATTTTTGCTTGAAATAATAATGGAACACCTGAATGCAAGTCAGATGTGTCTGTCACAAAACAACTGAGACACAGTGCACAAAGTTTTTTTTTGTTTTTTTTTAACCATGTTATTGCATTATTTCCTCATCAAAAACACACCTGGAGTGTTTTTAGCTTCATTGGTGCTTGTTTGATTAACCCTGTGACACTATGACTGCTACTGAAATATGAATAACTGTTTTATTGACCTTATTCTGCCCCGCCCACTTTTGCCGTTTTTTGCACTTTTGTTGTAAACGCACTTCTGTTTGACAAGAACTCCGTTAAAGCTAATGACGAACGAGGGAAAAGTCTGATGCTAAAATGTTACATAAAGTAGATTGATTTGTGTAAAATGTTTAATGAACACGAGCAACAACAAGTCACAACACAACGATTTCCTGAAAACGTCTTTTTAGTCGAGTAGAACTTATTTTCTGTTGAGCTCGTCTGCTCCGTGTGAACTACAACGAAAACAAGACGGCGGCGCGTACGGCAACTTCAGGAATAAGGGGAATATGACTTTGCACTGTGTAACTTATTTTTGTACCCAGGGATTGTTTAGCTCTAATCTGGTGCAGATCATCTCTGTCTTACGAACATAATGTCTCTGTACACTGTCCCTTCAAATAAAGACTAAACTAAACTAAACTAAACTAAACAAATCAATTAAGAAAATCTAACACCAGCAAGTAAGAATTTTGAATGGTCTGAGTGGAATCTTTTTGAATGGTTAAAACTCCCCAAAGCCATGAATATGAGTCACAGCCGACAACGAACCAACTGCAACCTCTAATTACATTCTGATTCATTCGTTCTCAGCGTAACTCCAAAGTCTATTTACCACAACGGCCGAACATTAGCTGTGTGTGTCTTGCTTTGTTTAAGTTTAGCTCAATAACAGCGACGGCGGAGAAATGTCATCACTTTGCACCACCGGCAGCTAATTTCCTCCTGCGTACGTTCCCTTACACTTCCGTAATCTAGTTTTGATTACATTTGGAAATTGGATGCTTGTTTTTATAGTTAGCCTTATGTTCTTGTTTGTAGAGTCAGGGGAAGCGGGACTACAACAGCAGCTCGGGAAATACAACGTAAACTTGTTTTCAGAGCGTATTGAAAGCCACTCAGCCGTGACCTGGCCTTACCTTCGGAGCAGAGTAAATCCTCATAAACGTCTGGCAAAACAAGATCTCCATTCTTTTTGCAGTACATTTAAAATAACTAAAAGAAGAAAAGGACAGCGCTGCAACGCTCATTTAAAGGTCCCATATTCTGCTCTTTTCCCCTTCACACAGTCTATTCTAAGGGCTTTGTTGATACATTTTCTCGTTGTGTAATATCCATAACATAACAGTTTACAAAAAGCACCCATTTCTTGGACTGGCCCCCCTCCTGCAAAAGCAAACGGCTCACTCTGAGATCTGACCCCCCCGAACAGAGAGCAGGCTGCCTCCCCCGCCCAACCCGTGCCTCCCCTGTAGTGGAGATGGTGCATGCGCCGTGTGCTCCGGTAAACAGCGATACACAAACACTGAATAAACATTTTCTGGTCCTGACGGTGCGTCGTGCTGAGTCCTACGTCCTGGATCTGACCTGGAGTTTGACGTGCTCCAGGGCCTCAACGACGGACGTGCCGTTTGGTAAATAACAAGCTAACTCTTCTATCTGTCGTATCCATCGTGTAATTACTGTGTAGCATTAGCATTAGCTGTTTTTATTCTTCCTGGAGGCGTGGCTTAAACACCGCGTCATCTTAGTGAGGAGCCCCCGTCTGCTGCTCAGCCGAGGGGGACGGAAAAGACAGTTCTCTAGTGAAAACATGAGGGAATCAATCAAAAAACCACTTTGGGCACAACATACGAGGCCCAAATAGCACTGGAGGAAGGTTAGAACCTCTGAAAAGTCCATTTTGCATGTTATGGGACCTTTGAAATACATCAACGACTAATTAATTTTCAATCGCTTTGGCACATTTTGGGAAACTGAGTAGACTAATGATTTAGAAAAATAAAGTCAAACCAGATTGAACGTTTTTTTTGTCCCCTTTAATGCCATAGTGTGAAACATTCTAGGCAAAACAATAACTTCGACAAGCAAGTTCAGTATTACAAGAGAATATTTGAGCTCGTTTAATCACATTATGTTGCATTTAAATTCCAAAGCAACCCCAAAAGCCCAACCTAACATTGTTTCTATTTCGTTTACTGAAAGCATTCGGTGAGTCTAGCCTGTCGATGCTGATAACGCCGTGTAACCGAAATAAACATAGTGTAAGAGCTGGTAGTTTACCCAGGATTTGTTCTTTCCGGTGGAGATTCAATTCAATTTAACTGAGGCCAAAACTATTCTCTGCAAAAGGACAAAGACAAAGGACAAAGAAGCTACAAAGAAAGTTATTTTTGCTTGGGAAATTGAAAACAAACATATTTTACTTGGAGGTGGATAAAAGGTGTTTGCACCAGCCGAGCTCAGCCTTCCTCAGTAACAAAAAAGAACTCCATAGCATTCTTTCAAATAGTACTTTTTTACCAAACAGTGTGAGCTAGAGAATAGAAAAACTTGTGACATTTGGAGTAAAATGCCAGCTATTTATATTTACAGCATGCACCAAAGGAAACAATGCACAATCAAAATAAGCCGTTTCAGTCCACACATGTCAGAGGTGGGTGAGGCTCCAGTCACCCTCGACCTTAACGGGAACAAGCGGTAGAAAATGAAGGAAAATATTTATTTTTTTTGTTTTAACCACTGTGAAACTGTTGCACTGTTTAATGATCTTTTAAAATCTACAAAGCAGCAGACAGGATTATGAGTTTAAATGTGGCAGGGCTCAATTTTTTCTTCTTAAGTACAACAACGTACATTTTGGTTGGACTAAGTAGATAAGTGGAAAAGAAAAAACGCAACTAAAAATGGCAAAGACGCAACTAAAAACAACAAAAAGACATTTAAATATGACAAACACAACTGAACACGACAAAAACGCAACTAGAGTCCTAAAATTACTAAAATGTCAATAGTTATTTATTTCTAAAAAAGTTTAAATGTTATGTCTCAGTTATGAAGCTTTACTTCTGCTCGGAGTAGAGACGCTGCTCCACCTGGAGAGGAGCGGCTGAGGTGGCTGGAGCCTCCTGGTGAGGTGTTCTGGGCATGTCCCACCCATAGACCGTACATATCAGTGGACTATGGGATTGTGACGTCATAGCGTTTGGCTCCAGCCAAATGAAGCCCATCGTGGCTAGCAGTTATAGCGGCTAAAGTGGAGCTAGCAGTTATAGCGGCTAAAGCGGAGCCAGACTTCATATTTAAATCCGAGTGCGTATCGTGGCAACCACACGGACCAATCAGGAGCGCGGTTGCTAACGGTATCCGCCCCTCGGTGAGAGGAGACGGCAGCAACGTGCGGCGCTAGCTGTCAATCAAACCTGTTGCTAACACGAGCGAAAACGGCCCCTGGAAAAGGAAGCACCTGATTGGTCAGTTATTATTGTAATAACTTGATTTATGAACAACCAACGAGAAAAAAACACAGGATCATGTGGAGTGAGTCAGACGGACATTTTAGTTCCAGATGTGAGTTTGACAGAAACAGTTACAGAGAAAAGGCTCCAGTGTCACAGAAAGTGAATGGAGCTCGGCTTCATGGAGCCAGGAGCGCCTCCAGAGCTGCTTCCTATTTGGAACGCAGCGGCTAGCATGCTAACACGGTCCACTGATATGTACGATCTATGGTCCCACCGGAAGGAGGCCCTGAGGAACACCCAGGATACGCTGGAGGATGTCTCTCTGTGTGGAACACCTCGAGAGCCTCTCCATAGAGCTGGAGGAAGTGTATGAAGAGCTGGAGGAAGTGTGTTGAAAAGAAAGTCTGGGCCTCCCTGGATGGAAGGACTTTTCTCCTGCAGGACTCAGTGTAAAGCGTTGGGTTTAGGAGTTCACGGATGCCACACACGTGCAGTCGGATCAAAACACTTCTTAAAAAACTGCGACATCTGAGTTAGAGCAGTCCTCCGGGGCACACTCACATGAAGAGAGGAGCTCCGCTGTGCTCCTCAGGTCACAGGGTTTGAAAGCTACACTCACAATATCACGAGTTCATACAGTAACTAAAAGCATTAAAAGTTATGAGAGTAGCTCGGAGCTCTGTGGAGGAGGAGGACGATGTGCTGCCGAGCCCCGGATTCATTCTATTAAGAGTCTCTTTTCACCGGCCGCAGCCCTTTCCTCCTACATGGTCAGTTATCGCCTGAACTCTCGGTGTTTGATCTCATTGCTGAGGCTATATATACTCGCTTTGGTCCTGTTCTAGTCCAGGTCTGGTGCCAGGTTTAGTCCCCGGTCTCTGTGTGAGTGAAATCCCCTAAATCTCCCCTTGAGCGCTGGCAAAGGTCTCCAGTGCGAACACCGACGCTGCTGTGGGTGGGGGAGCTTTCCGTGCGTCTATTAGAACCATAAATCATGTGAGTGCGTGGTTTCGGCTGTGGACCGGGCTCAGGGTCGTAAATCTCATTATCAGGACCCCCGTCTGTCCCTGTCTCCCCTCCTCACACACAAACACACACCGGCGCTCGCCCCGTCCTCTATCTCGCCCATTATCAGCCGACCTTGGCCACCGATGCAGACGTTTCTCCTCAATCAGACTTGTCTCCCTCTCCTTTATCTCTCTCTCGCTCGCTGCAAAACCCAACAAGTCCAATTACACAAGGAGAAATGATTATCCCAGAGTAAAAACTGTAGCGCTTAACATTCGGAGGTGCGTTTAACCATTAATCAGACGCTCAGTGGTTCAATCCTTGCCACACTTTCATCGGGTCCTTGAACGGATTCATATATTACGATTGAAACTAAAGCTAACGAGGCATTTAGTTACATCTGATTACGTTGAAATGGAAAACTTTGAAACTCTAAAGTTGTCATCATTTTCAAAGTTCAGTGATGCGTTTTTCTCATCAGTGTGAAATGGATCGGTCAATATAACAGATAAGTTTCAAGCAACAGAGACTGAGATGGTCCAGTGTGTCATTGAGTCTTTACGTGAACGTGTCATGATTGGCCCACAGCGTGTTACGAGGGTTAACGAAGAGCACTGAGACGGCGACAGGTCTTTGAACTGTGCACAACACGACTGAACCAAACCTTCTATAGAGGTTATGCAGATGATATCGTGACATTCTGAATTTTATCGAGTGGAAAGAGCTCAAAACACAAAACTAAAATGTGAAAAAGCTGCTAAAGTCAGAAACCAGAAAAGTCTACAATTCAGATAAATATTTAGTTAATTACTGACATCTAAAAGTCCAAATGTTATTCCAAATTCATTTTCAGTGACAGTTGAAGTGTCCTTTATCTCCAGCTGCAGTTAGTAATCAATCTAGCTAAACTCTGCACAGTCCCAGCTACAGCGGAGAGAATACTTTCAGTTGACATTTGACTGTATACAGCTGATTTGAGCAAAATGAAAGCAAAGAAACACATTTTTTATTCGTCTTTCTTCTTATATTTCTACCACTCAAGAATGCTGAAGTGCATTTTTTGAATAAAAGAATGTCTCTGCATGATGAAATATGAATAAAACCTGTTACGACAGCGTGTATCGAGCCTTCATTCAGTCATGATGTGTAAAGTTGTTAGCGTACCTTAGCTTGAACATGAAAATAAAAGATAGTTTTCCATCTGAAGCAAAAAGTTGAATAATCCAGTTTTCTTCATTAACGTGAGATCCATAATTAATATTAATCCATAAATACTGTCATTGAGTCTTTACGTACGACACATCACCCGCATTTCCTTTGTGAATGTGTATTTTTCGGTCAATTTTTGTACTCAAATAGATCCGTGTCTGCATTTATGCTTTTACGTTTGGTCATGGCGCCAACAATCACGATTTGTCATGAAATTGAGATGTTTCTCCTGATAACACACACCATTTTTGGACAGTCACATCCCTTGTTGAGGCTCAAGTTTAGCTCGGAATGTGAATAGACCAGAAAATGAACCACCAAAGTGAAGAAATATCGCTTTATAGTCTTGTTTGGGCGATTACACTAGACGTTTCGGTCATAGTTTATAGGTTTATTCATAGATAATATACCGAATATTCTAATTTAACAGTTACGATAATATTAATGTTTTGGTGCTGTGACAAAATGCTTGACCAAATGTCTTTTCCACTGTTAAATGTCATGTTTCATTCGACTTTGACTTTTCTATCTAGACTTGCTCCACATGCCCTCATACAGTTCTGATGTCTCTGGATATTTGCTAAAATGTCAACGTAGTGAACATAAAGACTGAGAAAACGTAAAAAGCTGCTTAAGTCTGACAGCAAATGTAAACATCTACAACTCTGCTACATATTTTGTTTGTACCTAAAAAAAGAAAATCAAGTTAACAGTTGTAGAAAACCAGATGAACAACAGGAACAGTGCAGCTGCGCTCACATTTATCACTGACACAGACTTTGGGATCACACACACACAAAGTCATGACCTTTCTCTCCTTAAATAACATGTTTCTGAGTCAAAGTGTTGGGGAAATTAACTGTTGTGCGGCAGTTGAAGTGTCCTTTATCTCCAGCAGCTGTTAGCAAACAAGCTAGCTCAGCAATCGTTGAAACCTTGTAAAAATAATAAACCACCCAAAGTGTCTGGACATTTGAACATCTCATCGTTTATGGTTTTGTGTGGGCCACGTTTTTTCGTTCTGACGACAATTTTTTCTAAACTGATCAAATCCACATTTGCTCAGTTGGGAAGATAAACTTAAAAACATATGTAAGCTGAAATTAAATGACTGTGCTGCTGTCGAGCTCAAAAATGCACATGAAAAGCGCAAATTCCTGGCAGTTTGTTCAAAATGTTCAAGGGTTTTCTGAGTTTGGACGGCTGCAAAACGTATAATAAACTGGTTCTGTTTTCATTTTCATTTTACTATTTTTATTTCGTGCAAATGTCTTTTCCACTGTTAAATGTCATTTTTCATTCGACTTTGACTTTTCTATCCCGACTTGCTCCACATGCCCTCATACAGTTCTGATGTCTCTGGATATTTGCTAAAATGTCAACGTAGTGAACATAAAGACTGAGAAAACCTGTGTTAAACTGCAGTATTTATGGATTAATATTAATTATGGATCTCACGTTAATGAAGAAAACTCAACTTTTTGCTTCAGATGGAAAACTATCTCTTTTTTTTTTCATGTTCAAGCTAAGGTACGCTAACAACTTTACACATCATGACTGAACGAAGGCTCGATACACGCTGTCGTAACATGTTTTATTCATATTTCATAATGCAGAGACATTCTTTTATTCAAAAAATGCACTTCAGCATTCTTGAGTGGTAGAAATATAAGAAAGACGAATAAAAAATGTGTTTCTTTGCTTTCATTTTGCTCAAATCAGCTGTATACAGTCAAATGTCAACTGAAAGTATTGTCTCCGCTGTAGCTGGGACTGTGCAGAGTTTAGCTAGATTTATTACTAACAACAGCTGGAGATAAAGGACACTTCAACTGTCACTGAAAATGAATTTGGAATAACATTCAGACTCAGAAACATGTTATTTATGGAGAGGAACTTTGTGCGATCCCAAAGTATGTCCATGAAAAATGTGTAGTGACCGTAGCTGCAGTGTTCCTGTTGTTTATCTGTTTATCTTAATTCTTTTTTTAATCTGAATTGTAGACTTTTATATTTGGTTTCAGACTTTAGCAGCTTTTTCACATTTTAGTTTTGTGTTTTAAGCTCTTACCACTCGATAAAATTCAGAATGTCACGATATCATCTGCATAACCTGTATAGAAGCTTTGGTTCAGTCGTGTTGCGCACAGTTCAAAGACCTGTCGCCGTCTCAGTGCTCTTCGTTAAAGGTCCCATAACATGCAAAATGGACTTTTCAGAGGTTCTAACCTTCCTCCAGTGCTATTTGGGCCTCGTATGTTGTGCCCAAAGTGGTTTTTTGATTGATTCCCTCATGTTTTCACTAGAGAACTGTCTTTTCCGTCCCCCTCGGCTGAGCAGCAGACGGGGGCTCCTCACTAAGATGACGATCACTAAGATGTTTTTTGGAAACTGTTATGTTATGGCTATTACACAACGCAAAAATGTATCAACAAAGTCCTTAGAATAGACTGTGTGAAGGGGAAAATAGCAGAATATGGGACCTTTAACCCTCGTAACACGCTCTGGGCCAATCATGACACGTTCACCCACTATTGTTAAAAGAAAAATTTAAAGTGCGCATCCCTTACTCTGAACTCTACTTGATTCCCGCCACATAAATTCAAGATGTTAGACCAGGGGTGTCCAAACTTTTTCCATCGAGGGCCACATATTGAAATATAGACCAAGCGGAGGGCCACAAATCAATCATGAAACGTTAAAAAAGCTGCATTTATCTGATGTTTTAAGCTCCACCACATCTACATTCAGTCTCAGTGCCTTAATATCAGGTCTGTGCTGCACCAAATGTTAGTTATTTAGGTTGGAATTGTAGAAAATCTGAAATGTGCTGTAAATAGTACTTATCAGGACAATGTGGGCCAGTTCACCAGGAAGACTAAGGGCCAAGAAAAATTGGTCTGAGGGCTGCATTTGGCCCCCGGGCCTGAGTTTGGACATGCCTGCGTTAGACGAACAACTTGCACAACAGAAAACTAATAAAAACATCAGCGTTGACCTATTGGTTTCACATTGCAGGCTTGACATCGCCCCCTGTAAGCCGTTTGTCCATCTTTGTTTGTTCAATTACCATTTTTCTCATATAATAAATGTTAAAAGTGAAAAGTTAATCTGAAAATCCGCTCTGCGTCGCTACATAATGACTATAGGAGACAGATAACGGCGCTAAAGGGCAGTGCGCATTGATTGATACCGAACGACCTCCAGCTGATCTTTAGCTGATGACATTTCAATATAGATTTAATGTGGCTGAAATAAATGAACCTATAACTTTGGCTCCATGGAGATGTACATTCAACATTTACACAAAGTTGAGTGTAATATATTATCATTATGACTATGGCCAAGCTCCGAACGCAGTGATTAGAGCGGCTCGTCTTTGCAAAATGGAGGCTTTTGAAAATGTGGATGAGAGTTTGTGCTTGTAAAAGTGTTTTTCAAAGGTCTAAAGTACAGTGTTAGTGGATTTTAATACCGCATTGAAAAGAACATTTCAAGAATAGTACGGAGATGCAGAGGACATTGCGTTACCTAAAAGCAAGTCTATTCAATGGGCGGCCTGCGTGCAAAATGTGACCCGCCGAGCAACATGGTCCGGCCCATCATAGTAATAATGGGCCATGAGCTGGACAATATTGATTGGCGCTAGATTTGCAGCATCTCCACTGCTGTTGGTGCGATAAGGTCTGTGATATTGTTATTATTTTGATTTTTGATAGACTTTTCTAGATAGATAATATTTATAAATAAAGTGTAACTTGAGGAAAATCAGAAATGGTCTATTCTTTTCTTTAATAATGTCACTGTCTTTGTTATAAAAGTTTGTGTTTTAGAGTCTGTTTAGTCCAGAGAACGAGACCGTCATCAAAATAGGACTGACATTATTGTTTATAGTCGACTATTCATGATTATTTGACTAATTGTTGCAGCCCTGTTTTTGATGCAACAATGTCTTTTGTATTAAAATAAACACAAACAAATACAAAACCGGGGCTAATTTAATAGGAAAAAGCTAAATTTTGCTCATGATTTTTCAATGTTTTCATTTAAAAATAGTACATTTCTATCAGATGAAGACTTTGGTGTGGACATTTTATCACAACCAAAATGTAAAAACCTGCTAAAGTCTGACAGCAAATGTAAACATCTACTTATTTTGTTTGTACCTGACCTGTACCTAAAAAAAGAAAATCAAGTTAACAGTTGTAGAAAACCAGATGAACAACAGGAACAGTGCAGCTGCGCTCACATTTATCACTGACACAGACTTTGGGATCACACACAAAGTCATGACCTTCCTCTCCTTAAATAACATGTTTCTGAGTCCAACTGTTGTGCGGCAGTTGAAGTGTCCTTTATCTCCAGCAGCTGTTAGCAAACAAGTTAGCTCAGCAAGCGTTGAATTATAAAAATAATAAACCAACCAAAGTGTCTGGACATTTGAACTCTCATCGTTTATGGTTTTGTGTGAGCCACGTTTTTTTCGTTCTGGCGACAATTTTTTCTAAACTGATCAAATCCACATTTGCACAGTTGGGAAGATAAACTTTTAAAAACATATGTAAGCTTAATTTAAATTACTGTGCTGCTGTCGAGCTCAAAAATGCACATGAAAAGACAGTTTGTTCAAAATGTTCAAGGGTTTTCTGAGTTTGGACGGCTGCAAAACGTACAAATGAACTGGTTCTGTTTTCAATTTCATTTTACTATTTTTTATTTCGTGCAAACTAAAAACAAAAAGAACAAGACCGCAAAGTGGCAAAAAACAAAAGGAGTAGTTCAAAGAAAGTCTCTCTGTCATGTGTTGAATCTTTTTGATGCGATTCACCCATAAAAGCCAATTCAATTTAGAGTATTTTATTATGATTATTGTACTTTTTAAATAGTTTAATTCATAATCCAATATCTGTTCTGATGCCGTATCTTCTCTGTTCATTCATTGGACGTAGAAGTTCAGCTTTTAGTTAACGTTAGATGTGTTTTGAGATTTAATTTAGAAATATTTTGACTAAACGAAATACTTTCCCAACAAATTGTGGCATTTATTTCTCTACGACAAACCCAGAGTCGACTCTCCGCAGACCTTAACCAAGAGGCGCCTTAACCCACAGGTCCTGAAGTACGTTGCGCGGACGAAAAAAAAAAACGGTTACGCCGCAATATAACTTTTTACTGACCTAAGTAAGAGGTTTGTAAAAATATGTTTAAAAACATCAGAAAACATTCAACGGAATGAAAGATTGAAAGTTAATGGAAATATTGAAAGCACTGCAAATCAAAATATTGAACATTATAATCAGAAAATAAAAACAACAGTATTGAAAAAATTAAAAACTTGAAAGAAAGATCACATGCATCACTCATTCATCTCATTACATTCATAAAAAACAAAGCCCCGCCTCCACCACGTCTTCCACATAAACAAATCAGAGTTTAAAAAGCTCCAGCTCCTCCTCGTGTTCTTCATCGTCAGATTCCAGTCTCATCTTTATTGACGATGGATCTATTTCTACAAATTCACATTAAATTTGTGATTAACAGTAAACTTCAGCCCTAGTTTTTATAACATGTGACTTAAACTCCACTTCAACACCATTAACATTAGACATTAGAAGTGATAAAAGAGCGTGTGGAGCTGTAAGATCTAAATATTCACTTCACACCAGACAAACTCTAATCATCACATTTTGTTCAGATTAATCAGAGGACAGACTCATATTTAATTTAGTTTGTACAAGAGGAATGATTGGATTAAAAACATAAGGCGCCGTGTGTTGATGTTGGTTCTTTTTGACACATCCGGGCTCTGGTAGGGCCTCTGGGTTAAGGTACGGGTCACGTGGGCGCCTCCTGGTTAAAGGGCCTATGACAGGTTTTGGACTTTATTTGGTGGAATAAAATCTGTTGTGAATATAAATGATAGTTTTACACCAATCAGGGTCAGTTTGTGAAGAAAAGTTTAAAAACATTTTATAATTTTTAGCTGTTCTTTTAGTTTTGTAACATCACTTCCTGGTTGTAAACGATGACATCACACTAGGAAATTACTCTGCACACTGGACTAAAACTCTGCTAGTGTCACAGATTTTTTTTTGTCCGACAAATCAAAATACACGTGAACACCTTCATTTTGTTGAATTCATGTTTTAAGGGTAATTTAAGTTGTTGATTTTGGGTAAATTATGCAAAACCTTTGGATGGAGTGAGTCTCACAGTGTGATGTCATCAGGTTTTTACTTCCTGTAATTTCAAACTGATTTTTCAACTTTTCTCCACCAACTACAACTTGACTGGTATAAAACAGGATTTTTTTTATGTACAGTACGCATTAATACACCAAATAAAATTAAAATTAGAAAATCGTTAAAACCTGTCATACGCACTTTAAGGTCTGCGGAGAGGCGACTCTGGATTAAGGTCTGCAGCCACACGCCTCTCGAACGTTCATACCTCTCAGAATCATGGATGTATTAAATGAACTGGATAAGACACGCCCCCTCTGTCTGTGTCCCAGATTGATTAGTGGTCGTGCGAGGTACTGCAGCCTCTTGGAACCAGCCTTTTTCTAAAATGTCACATTATAATCACAGACAGGACTGAATTATTATCGGTATTTAAATAAAATAGAAGGAAATGTTCTTTTCTACCGTTTCTAAAATCAACGAAATTACCGTTTTTATATGAAGTGACGTCACACAAACATGTGCGAGTCACGTGAGCAGCGTCGGGGCGATACAAACAGAAGCTCGTGGAAAAGGCTCGACTAGAGACACCTGTAAGTTGTATTTTATTTCATTTCAGACGCTTCACGTGTGTCTAACATGAAGAACACAATTACAATCACACAAGCTAACGCTAACACAAAGACCTGCAGCTGCTGGTCGTTCACGTCGCTCAAAGCATCATGGGGATTGTGGTCACGTGGTGCCCCTAAAGCAAAGATGGCCTCCTCCGTATCAGGAAGTAAAGCAAAGATGGCCGCCTCCGTATCAGGAAGTAAAGCAAAGATGGCCGCCTCCATATCAGGAAGTAAAACAAAGATGGCCGCCTCCTTATCAGGAAGTAAAACAAAGATGGCCGCCTCCGTATTTTAAAACAAAGATGTCAGCCTCCGTATCAGGAAGTAAAGCAAAGATGGCCGCCTCCATATCAGGAAGTAAAACAAAGATGGCCGCCTCCATATCAGGAAGTAAATACGGAAGTAAGAAACTTTTTTGGGGTCATGCACCAATGAGCTCACTCCATAGGGATAAACAGGACGGCCATCTTGGATTCATCTTCCAGGTTTTATTATAGTTCTATGCTTACAATACTTCACCAAACTAAACCCTGCAGACTCTGAGTTCACGTTCATGCGGTCGACATTAGTCCTGAGCTGGTTCTTTGTTTTGGACTCGTGGCTGGGAGTGTGAAGGTGAAAGTGCTCTGACAGAGGCTGATTTGAAGCCGAACATTGTCATTTCACGGGCCGCGCTCTGCCAAACGCCGCAGCTGTTCTGTCTTTTAAACACGACGCCACATTACGCCGCTTTATAAAGGCAATTATTCACTCCAACTCGCCGGGATTTGGCTGTCTTTCACTCGGCGCTCTCTTTTTGTCTTTCTCTCTTTTAAATACAACGTGAAGTGCATCTAAGTGCGTCGTTGAACAGGGAGCGGCGCTGACTTCTGAAAAGGAAGTCCACGCTGTAGGTACGTCATCGATGCACGAGATTCCATCCAAAATGCAGGACAGTTCAATGCCAAGCGTCACATTTGCCAAACAGTCACTGCATTTACATCAGGGCTGTCCAAACTTTTTCCATCGAGGGCCACATATTTAAATATAGACCAAGCGGAGGGCCACAAATCAATCGTGAAACGTTAAAAAAAGCTGCATTTATCTGATGTTTTAAGCTCCACCACATCTACATTCAGTCTCAGTGCCTTAATATCAGGTCTGTGCTGCACCAAAATGTTAGTTATTTAGGTTGGAATTGTAGAAAATCTGAAATGTGCTGTAAATAGTACTTATCAGGACAATGTGGGCCAGTTCACCAAGAAGACTAAGGGCCAAGAAAAATTGGTCTGAGGGCCGCATTTGGCCCCCGGGCCTGAGTTTGGACATGTCTGGTTTACATGAACAGCAGGAAAAAAAAGATAAGTAGTCCATAGTTCAATTTAAAGGACAAATAATTTGAATGATTTGTATTGTTAGCTTCTAAACATGATCTCAAGTGTTTTTCTCCAGAGTCTACTGCCCATTTCTCACTGGAATTTCTCAAATTTGTGAGTTTAAAAGTCAGATTTTTTAGTTTGAAAGTAACAATTATTTAGTTTACATGGAACATTTAGAGTGTTAAAGTCATAATTTTGAGTTTAAAAGTAAAATTTTGAGATTAAAAGTCATCATTTGGAGTATAAAAGTCATAATTTCTAAATTAGAAGTAAAACATTTTGAGTTTAAAAGTCATAATTTTGAGTTTAAAAGTAAAAAAATTTAGTTTAAAGTAAAGTTTAAAAGTAAAATTTTGAGTTAAGAGGTAACATTTTGAGTTTTAAAGCAATCATTTTGAGTTTGAAAGTCATAATTCCACGTTTTTGGTAAAGTTTTGTGAGTGTGAAATTCATAATTTTGAATTTAAAACTAAAATGTCGAGTTTAAAAATCATCATTTAGAGTTTAAAAGTAAACTGTCGATACTTTTAATCCATAATTTTAAGTAAACTTTTAAAACTTTTAATAAATGATATCACGTCGACTGCACCAGGCACTCAGCCCTGTTTGAACGATTCCCTCACATTTAAACTCAGCCAGACCTGCTCTGACCAGTGTGGGGGAAAGACACATTGAGTCAGTTACTTATTTATTATTTATTTTTTAACAGAAGACAATTTACCTCCATAAACAATACAGTTTATACGGAACATTTTAAAACGTAAGAATATATGAAGTAGTCAGTTCTCAAAAACAGTTATGTGCCATTAAAATCATCCGAGGCTTGATTTCTCCTCTTTTATGTTTTCAAAAGCCAAATCTATGTTTGCGCCATCGCCGAACGTAAAAAATCACTTTTGACAACTTTTGATAATAACCATTAACTTTCATCTGTTCAACTGTGAGAAACAAGAACAAATTAAAGGCAGCGATGCACAATCCACACGTGTTTTCCGTTCTAATAAAACAGTCTTTAACACCAACAGACCAAACAGAACCGGAGGATTTAGATAAAACGATAAAACACATCTTTGCTTTGCTCACGCTGTCGGACGTAATCACTTCATTTCATCTTTTCTTTTATCTTTGACGCTTTTATGAGTTATTTTGAAAAGATAATTCCTCCGACCTTTTTTCTCTGTTATCGGCGAATCATCTGAACACAAAGGAGACGGTTTTAAATATTCTCCGTTCTTTAAGCTGTCTGGAAGAAGGTGCGCTGGGCTCCTGAATGGAGGCTTATTAAGACTATAAAGCACAATTTAGACATTTCAGAGTTATTAAGTTGTGTTTTTCAGGCTTTAGGGAAGTAATACAAAGACGTATACACATAATGAGAGCCGGACTCTTTAATTTAATGTGTTCACTTTTCCATTTAAGGCGAGACACTGCAGGCAAAACGTCCTTCATTATTTTAGTTTTTTGCTCAGTTTGTTCTCTCAGCAGATAAACTATGATGTGGAAATAACAAACGTGTCCAATCTGCTCCTAAAAATGTTTTATTCTTCCATTGAATCCACTTCATCCATCGATTTCTCCAGGACATTGTGACGTCAAAGGTCGTTTTCTTAAAATGCATTTTCCTTCCACAGAGACAGAACGTAACTGCAGACGTCTAATTGTATTCAAGGTTTAAGTCTAAAAAAATGTACATGAAATTTTAAATTTTAGGCCAATTTTCAGTCAGATGTAGTTTACTCAAAAAGTAAATAAGAAATCCAAAAAGCCCTCTTTACATTTTTTATAACTAATATGTTTACAAAATGAACCAAGGAATGTAAACCTGACCATTTTCAGATTTATCTGTCCATTTTGGCTGTTTTTATTCATAAAATGCCTTATTTCAGTATATAAACATTGCATATTTTTTCTGTTTACCTGCAGTGTCTTGTCTTAAATACTTGTTAAGTTAAGTTAACAAGACACTTAAGCCACTTTATTTGCCATTTTTACTATTTATTCCCAGACAGCCACCTACTGTAAATAAGAGTGTGCACTTTATACTTTATATTGTATTTTTATTACCATGTTTAGTCATTATTTATCCTATTTTTATTGCATGCACCTATTTCTTTCATTCCTGTTCTAAACTGTGTGTTGCAACAGTGGAATTTCCCCATTGTGGGCCAAATAAAGGATCTCTTATCTTATCTTATCTTATCTTATCTTATCTTATCTTATCTTATCTTATCTTATCTTATCTTATCTTATCTTATCTTATCTTATCTTATCTTATCTTATCTTATGTTATCTTATCTTATCTTATCTTATCTTATCTTATCTTATCTAACTTAACAAATATATTCTTTAAATTAATAAGTTGCTTCGGATAAGATAATACCAAAATAATTATTTTGAAAAATATGGTATAAAATATTTCAGTATATACTTTTTATGAGCATATTTTAATTGAACTTTTAATGTTGCTAATGTAAACTGTTAAACTGTTTTAACAATTTAAAGGCTGTACCTGATTTGTACAGTTCTGAGACGTGAAAAACATGTACCAGATATTGTGTATGTACTAAAGCAAAATAAAGTAAAAGCATCTATTCGGGTGAAAATAGAACCACAACACTTTGTCTGCATCTGTTCATACAGCGTTTTATTCTACGAGAAACAGGAAGTGTGCAGTGGGCATGCTGTAGTTTGTTAGCTTTACCTGTGACTCGCTCTGGTCTCGTCAAAAGTGCTTTACACTTTTCACAGTGAATGTTTAGGACGCTCCCAAAGCATTCAGTAAGTGAGCAACACATGTGGACGAGTGCAGTCTCACGTCACATAGTTCTATTTTTAACCTTCAACTGAATTAAATTAGAATGTAAAAATACTCTTGACTTTTGATACTTTTCACATTCGCTTCAAAGCACTAACAAAAAACACCCAATTAAAGGTCCCATAACATGCAAAATGGACTTTTCAGAGGTTCTAACCTTCCTCCAGTGCTATTTGGGCCTCGTATGTTGTGCCCAAAGTGGTTTTTTGATTGATTCCCTCATGTTTTCACTAGAGAACTGTCTTTTCCGTCCCCCTCGGCTGAGCAGCAGACGGGGGCTCCTCACTAAGATGACGCGGTGTTTAAGCCACGCCTCCAGGAAGAATAAAAACAGCTAATGCTAATGCTAATGCTACACAGTAATTACACGATGGATACGACAGATAGAAGAGTTAGCTTGTTATTTACCAAACGGCACGTCCGTGGTTGAGGCCCTGGAGCACGTCAAACTCCAGGTCAGATCCAGGACGTAGGACTCAGCACGACGCACCGTCAGGACCAGAAAATGTTTATTCAGTGTTTGTGTATCGCTGTTTACTGGAGCACACGGCACATGCACCATCTCCGCTCTAGGCTTCAGCACGGGTTGGGCGGGGGAGGCAGCCTGCTCTCTGTTCGGGGGGGTCAGATCTCAGAGTGAGCCGTTTGCTTTTGCAGGAGGGGGGCCAGTCCAAGAAATGGGTGTTTTTTTGTAAACTGTTATGTTATGGATATTGTACAACGAAAACATTTTATCAACAAAGTCCTTAGAATAGACTGTGTGAAGGGGAAAAGAGCAGAATATGGGACCACGGGCATTTGCACAGGATCGCAATTGCACAGTGCAATTCAGGGGCATTTTACAGACAATCTGACGAACTGGGCCAACTTCCACTAGACTAGAAACACACGCAATGTCCGTCATAGTTACAATTTGCCCAAGGACCGTCGGTAAATCTAATCTGAGCGAATAGAGTTAATGAGGGTTTCTGCAGAGCCTATAGTGCGCGCTGATGTCCGAGTGTTGCCATGGAAATTTACCATCCAAGAAGAGCTGCTACTCTGTAAAACACGTCTGAAGGAGTCCAATTTGAATGCCACAGAAAAGTGTTGGTGCTACTATGGCGCTGTCCTCTTCATCACGCCGTGCCTCCTTCTCCTCCGCCGCGGCGTCTTAATGGCTTTTTGCGCCCGCAGCAGATTGAAAAGTATCGGGCCTGAGCTGCTGCGTCGAGAACAAGTCGCCGAGCTTAGCACCAGGCGCCTGTGGAATCACCAACAGAGCCCTCGGGTGGACAAGGTACGTCTGAATAATTTACACGTGCCACGGGAGAGAAGAGAGAGAGGGAGGGAGGGAGAGAGGGAGAGGGAGAGAGAGGGGGAGAGACAGGGAGAGGGAGAGAGGGAGGCAGAGAGAGAAAGAGAGAGAGAGAGGCAGAGAGAGAGACAGGGAGAGGGAGAGGGAGAGAGGCAGAGGGAGAGAGAGGGAGGCAGGGAGAGGGACAGGGAGAGGGAGAGAAAGAGACAGGGAGAGAGGGAGAGAGAGGGAGGCAGGGAGAGAGACAGGGAGAGGGAGAGAGACAGGGAGAGGGAGAGAGACAGGGAGAGGGAGAGAGGCAGAGAGAGAGAAAGAGACAGGGAGAGGGAGAAAGAGGCAGAGGGAGAGAGAGAGACACAGAGAGAGAGAGAGAGGGAGAGAGAGAGAGAGAGGGAGGCAGGGAGAGAGAGAGACAGGGAGAAAGAAAAAGAGGCAGGGAGAGGGAGAGAAAGAGACAGGGAAAAAGACAGGGAGAGAGAAACAGGGAGAGAAAGAGGCAGGGAGAGAGAGAGAGACAGGGAGAGAGACAGGGAGAGAGAGAAAGAGGCAGGGAGAGACAAATGGACAGGGAGAGAGCGAGAGAGAGAGACAGAGCGACAGAGACGGAGAGAGAGCGACAGGGAGAGAGAGACAGATAGACAGAGAGACAAAAGGACAGAGAGAGGGAGACAGATAGACAGAGAGAGAGGCAGACAGACAGGGAGGAGAGAGACAGAGAGCGAGAGAGAGACAGAGACAAG
This sequence comes from Rhinogobius similis, assembly GCA_019453435.1. Taxonomy (NCBI): domain Eukaryota; kingdom Metazoa; phylum Chordata; class Actinopteri; order Gobiiformes; family Gobiidae; genus Rhinogobius; species Rhinogobius similis. The sequence goes on along the minus strand of CM033619.1, from coordinate 50,801,608 downwards.
GAGAAAGACAAAGAGAGACAGAGCGAGAGAGAGACACAGAGAGAGGGAGACAGAGAGAGATACAGAGGGACAGGGAGAGAGATAGAGACAGAGAAAGAAAGAGAGACTGACATAGAGACAGACAGAAAGAGAGAGAGAAAGAGAGAGTGAAAGGAAAAAGAGAGAAAGCGGAGAGTAGAATAGAGAAAAGAGAGCTGAAAGAGAGAGAAGGGGGAGAAGTAAAAGAGAGAATAGAGGGAGCCAAAGGAAGATAAAGAGAAAAGAGAGAAGGGACAGAGAAATATGTTTTTTTTGTATATTTTTCCCTATTTTTTCTGTTTCTTTTTAGTGATTGTTAGAGCTGCATATTTTTCGTCGTCTATTTAAGCTTAACATTTCTGCCTCGCCTTTTAGTTTGACCTGGTGAGACGGTGATACTTTCGACTTTTCTCCCACCAGGTCCACCTTTCTGTTCATTACTTTGCTTCACAGGGTTTTGTTAGGGTTTCTTTCTCAAACAACTAAATCAAAACCTTAAATAAAACAAAAAGAATTCAGAAAGTAGAAGAAAATAAGAAGTTTGAACTCTCTCTCCTGTCCTTTTAATTACACCTTTCTTCAATTAAGGAGATCGGTCTCTTATTGGATAATTGTACTCAAACCCAATTGATGCAGTGAGCGGCTTCTCATTTCTGTAACAAATGTGCAAAGACAAATCCTGTGGTCGTGGAAAAATGTTAGAGGAGGGTCAAATCATTTTAGCATCAAGCAGAGGAAACATCTAAGGAGACGCAGAAAGTACTAAAACCAAAACTGGAACGATAGTAAGGAACCATCATCTTCGAAAAAGAACTGAAAAAATGCCGTTCTCTTAAACATTTGACAACTTCAAACAGGAGAAAAACAACTGTACCACTCAGAGTTATGTTTAATAGTGAAAGTAAGAGCATTTCCCCAAGAATATTGTGAAGGGAACTCAAGGGATTGGGCCTGAAAAGCTGTGCGGCCTTAAAGGTCCCATAACATGCAAAATGGACTTTTCAGAGGTTTTAACCTTCCTCCAGTGCTATTTGGGCCTCGTATGTTGTGCCCAAAGTGGTTTTTTGATTGATTCCCTCATGTTTTCTCTAGAGAACTGTCTTTTCCGTCCCCCTCGGCTGAGCAGCAGACGGGGGCTCCTCACTAAGATGATGCGGTGTTTAAGCCACGCCTCCAGGAAGAGCGCAGGAAGAATAAAAACAGCTAATGCTAATGCTACACAGTAATTACACGATGGATACGACAGATCGAAGAGTTAGCTTGTTATTTACCAAACGGCACGTCCGTGGTTGAGGCCCTGGAGCACGTCAAACTCCAGGTCAGATCCAGGACGTAGGAGTCAGCACGACGCACCGTCAGGACCAGAAAATGTTTATTCAGTGTTTGTGTATCGCTGTTTACCGGAGCACACGGCGCATGCACCATCTCCACTCTAGGCTTCATCACGGGTTGGGAGGGGGAGGCGCGCGGGTTGGGCGGGGGAGGCAGCCTGCTCTCTGTTCGGGGGGGTCAGATCTCAGAGTGAGCCGTTTGCTTTTGCAGGAGGGGGGCCAGTCCAAGAAATGGGTGTTTTTTGTAAACTGTTATGTTATGGATATTACACAACGAGAAAATGTATCAACAAAGCCCTTAGAACAGACTGTGTGAAGGGGAAAGAGCAGGATATGGGACCTTTAAGCAAACTACTAATCAGCGAGACTTACTAAAAAAAGGCTTCAGTTTGCATCAGTAGTATTAGACTTGGACTCTGAAGCAGTGGAAAAAGGTGATGCGGTCAAATGAGTTTCCCTTTTCCAGACCTTAACCCTTTTGCAAATCTTTTGGATCAATCCGATCTTGGAGTGAAAATGACTGCAACACTGGGTGGAAATAGATCTTTTGACATTCCCGAAGCTTCTGGAAACAACGGCGCAGTGAATATGTGCTGCAATCAAAGCAAAACAACCAAATATTAGAGCGGGTTTGGCTAGCGACGGGTCATAACCATGGATGTATTAAATGAACTGGATAAGACACGCCCCCTCTGTCTGTGTCCCAGATTGATTAGTGGTCGTGTGAGGTACTGCAGCCTCTTGGAACCAGCCTTTTTCTAAAATGTCACATTATAATCACAGACAGGACTGAATTATTATCAGTATTTAAATAAAATAGAAGGAAATGTTCTTTTCTACCGTTTCTAAAATCACCAAAGTTACCATTTTTATCTGAAGTGACGTCACACAAACATGTGTGAGTCACGTGAACGAGCGTCGGACGATACAAACAGAAGCTCGTGGAAAAGGCTCGACTAGAGACACCTGTAAGTTGTATTTTATTTCATTTCAGACGCTTCACGTGTGTCTAACATGAAGAACACAATTACAATCACACAAGCTAACGCTAACACAAAGACCTGCAGCTGCTGGTCGTTCACGTCGCTCAAAGCATCATGGGGGATTGTCGTCACGTGGCACAAAGCAAAGATGGCCGCCTCCGTATCAGGAAGTAAAGCAAAGATGGCCGCCTCCGTATCAGGAAGTAAAGCAAAGATGGCCGCCTCCGTATCAGGAAGTAAATGCGGAAGTTAGACATTTTTTTGGGGTCATGCACCAATGAGCTCACTCCATAGGGATAAACAGGGCGCCATTTTGGATTCATCTTCCAGGTTTTATTATAGTTCTATGGTCATAACACTGCAATAATTTAAGAAACAGTGGGAACTACATGTACCATAATCCCTTGCTCCATTCCAGTGCAGACAACATGAAGAAATATGTCATTTTACATCTTTATTCTTTGGGATATGGCACTACTTTTGGAACTAAAAGGGTTTGGCAAGGCATTCTATTCAAAAGCAACGAGCCATCAACGCACTGAACTAAGAAATGAATGAAAGAATGATCTGTGTGCCGTATTGTGTCATAGATGTGTGTCCGACGAAATGGCGTTCCTTTTAAATCTACAGCTTTCCCTGTGGACAAATAAAGTAACTAACTACAACATATTGCAGTGGATTTCGTAGTAATATTGAGATACCGTTACATCCCTCGACAGGAGCGCTTCAAAGCCGGTCCTCGTCTCCCTGGGGCCGAACTGGAGCCGCTCTGACAGCTTCGGTCTGGTCTCGGCGGCAAAAATGTGCAATCGCTAATCAGTGAAAACGCCAGCTCCGTGAACAGAGAGGCCGACCCCGGGGGCTGGAGACAGTTATGGAGACGCTAACAAGGAACATGTCACTGTCCGAACACGCCGAAGACTCAATCTAGACCAAAACCAGTCCTGTACGGTCCCATTGCCGTCTACAAGCTCCCGAATGACACAAAGTTGGAGTGCTGTTGCCGCCGGTGACAAGACTGTGACGTGTTACGAGTCCTGAGATGATTTCAGGTCCGGAGTAAGACTTGCCACGTCGGCTGAAATTCAGTTGTAATCGTTTGTTTTGTGGGATTTATTCTGATATGTGGTTAGAGACCGCAATAAAATGAGTTTAAAATGGGTTAAATGTGTCCCAAGATGGCCATTAAATAATCACAACTTAATTATTTGATTGGATTTTTGGTGTTGGTGCTGGTTTATGAATGGGATTTTAGAGCAACTGTTGTGTTTGGAAGACAAAACTCTTTCAATCTTTAACATTTCTCTTTCATTTTCGTCACTTTTTTGCATTATTTTGTCTTGTCCAAACCTGCACAGAGGTGAACAATCAGAAAGAGATGGAAATGTTTACATGACATTTCAATAATCTGATAACTCCAGAAATAAGAAAAGGATCAGATTTTTGATGTTCATGTAAATATAACCAGAAACTGCGAGGGGGAAAAAAATCGTAAAGATCAATCGCAAAGAATACGGAAGGAAGGAAGCGTTTCTACACACATTAATCATACAAAGTAATAATGAACTACTCATTAATAACAGTTAACAAGCAGAGTTAATGATGTGTGGCACTTGCAGAGGCACAAGATAATCCTAATCCTCATGCTGTGGTGTCTGACCAAACTGGCATCGGTATTGAATCTTACTTTCAACACCATCTGTCAAAATCTCGTTAAGTATAACATTTTAACGTTTGTGACTTTAAAATCCTCCAGAGGCTTGTGTCCTTCAGTGTAGCCTTCGCTGCCCTGCACTGGCAAGATTACCCATAATGCACCGTGATAATTTTGAGGCAAAAAAAGGAGCATGGATCTGTATTTCTTTAAAATCCACTAAGGTTTAAGATAAGTAACTTTAAATAAAAAGTAGGCCAACGATTGTAAGACTTCTGTGAAAAAAGTGATAAAAAACAAAGTACATACAGAAAGCCCCCACAGCTACATTATCGATTACACTAAATTACAACAGAAACAACGTGTTCGTCGTGTGCGATGTTTTTTGTAATGAAGAATAATTCAATTACATTCCAACTGTTATGAGTAAAAGTTGTATTTGATTTAAACATGTGTATCTCGGGACACAGATTGGGCAAGTTTATGAGATTTAATGAAAATCTAACATGCGGTTCCTTTAAGGCAGGCATGTCCAAACTCAGGCCCGGGGGCCAAATGCGGCCCTCAGACCAATTTTTCTTGGCCCTTAGTCTTCCTGGTGAACTGGCCCACATTGTCCTGATAAGTACTATTTACAGCACATTTCAGATTTTCTACAATTCCAACCTAAATAACTAACATTTTGGTGCAGCACAGACCTGATATTAAGGCACTGAGACTGAATGTAGATGTGGTGGAGCTTAAAACATCAGATAAATGAAGATTTTTTTAACGTTTCGTGATTGATTTGTGGCCCTCCGCTTGGTCTATATTTCAATATGTGGCCCTCGATGGAAAAAGTTTGGACACCCCTGCATTAAGGGCTAATGTTTATGTGAGAAAGCGGCCTTTGAAATTACAATCTTTTATAATATAATTCTATTCTAAGTTGATTCAATTAAATAATACGACATCATTTTGTTTCCAGGTGAACTCTTACATCTTATTGAGAGAGCAAACTGACCAAAAAGCAAAATTTGATGAGTTTGGCCCATGGATGTATTAAATTAACTGGATAAGACACGCCCCCTCTGCCCGCGAGCCAGATTAATTAGTGGCCGTGCGAGGTATTGGACCCAACGTATTTGTATAATTGCACATTCTAACTTTTATATTAAGTGTCGTCACAAGTGTGAGTCACGTGAACGAGCGTCGGACGATACAAACAGAAGCTCGTGGAAAAGGCTCGACTAGAGACACCTGTAAGTTGTATTTTATTTCATTTCAGACGCTTCACGTGTGTCTAACATGAAGAACACAATTACAATCACACAAGCTAACGCTAACACAAAAACTTGCAAGCTGCGTGATCGCTCCCATCACTCAAAGCATCATGGGGGATTGTCGTCACATGGTGGGATAAACCACAGGGATAAATACAGCGCCATCTTGAACTCATCTTCCAGGTTTAATTATAGTTCTATGGTTTGGCCTGTTGTGTGTTGCCCTAAAGGAGACATATGCTATTTTTTCAGAGTTCTTAGTATTGAACTGTACCATAAGTAGATAATCATTTTATATAATTCAATATTATAGAAAGGGGTTCAGAGGTTGTCATCCGGACGCCGTTTAAAGATCGAGACGTTTCGACTTTTATCCAAAAGTCATTGTCAATCCATTGTCAATCCTTTGTTCCTGATTCTATTACTAAGCCGATCAATATTGAATTATGTCGATGTAAACCCTCATTCGTCCAGGTGTGGTCCATCGTAGAAAGGGGTTCAGAGGTTGTCATCCGGACGCCGTTTAAAGATCGAGACGTTTCGACTTTTATCCAAAAGTCATTGTCAATCCATTGTCAATCCTTTTGGATAAAAGTCGAAACGTCTCGATCTTTAAACGGCGTCCGGATGACAACCTCTGAACCCCTTTCTACGATGGACCACACCTGGACGAATGAGGGTTTACATCGACATAATTCAATATTGATCGGCTTAGTAATAGAATCAGGTCCATTGACTTCCTGTTCAAAACTGCAGAATGGATAAGCCCCGCCTCTTCATAACAAGCAGCGGTCTGTAATTTATTTTTGTTGTTTTCATTTTTAAAAACTCGCAACGTGACATTTTAGAAGTCTACATGTGTCACTTGAAGTCTACTTTTTCCAAATAATTCCAACTAAATGCTGGGATGAAGGCGGAGATAAGGAGTAGGTGAAAACAGGAATTTTCTAAGAATTGGAGACTTGCAGGACAAAAAGGAATCAATCAAACAATAACTTTGAATAAACTAATGGCAAGGAAATACTGTATATATTGACCTTATTCTGCCCCGCCCACATTGCCTCTTTTTGCCACAGATCACACTTTTGTTGTAAACGCACTTCCGTTTGACGAGAACTCCGTTAAAGCTAATGATGAACGAGGGAAAAGTCTGAGGCTAAAATGTTACATAAAGTAGATTGATTTGTGTAAAATGTTTAATGAACACGAGCAACAACAAGTCAACAACGCAACGATTTCCTGAAAACGTCTTTTTAGTCGAGTAGAACTTATTTTCTGTTGAGCTCGTCTGCTCCGTGTGAACTACAACGGAAACAAGACGGCGGCGCGTACGGCAACTTCAGGAATAAGGGGAATAACAAGCTCAAAAACTCATTAAAGTTGAGTTTGCATGATATGCCCCCTTTAAGCTAAAAATGCCATCTTGGTAAAATAAAACGGCAAATGAATGTGTCCCGCATTCAAAACAAACACTCTGGAGTCACATATACTGCCACACAAACTGCAATAAAATGACAGAAAGTTGCATTCAGCCTGACGTGGGAGCCAACACTCTGACGCGTGTTGATTTGTGAGTCTGTGGATGGCAGATTGAAACGCTCCTCGCCTCCGGTTTGGACAAGTAACAGTCTCTTACCAGGCTTTGAAAACCGAATCAAAAACTGGCACTAATGAGCTCTCGGTAGATCAGGAGTTCTGTATGTGAATTTAAAACACATTTGGTGCTGCCAGGCCTCATTTAAAATATATACGACGCTGAAATCCATGGAAATACTCTTCAACTCTATCAATGCTGCGTTAATATGTAACATCACCATGAATATTACATTCGAGCGAGTCTTATTAGCGTTATTGTAGTCAGCAAAGTTGTGCTGCTCGACCCACTTTCTTGCATGTGGAATTCGATCCACAACTTCTTAACTTCACTATTTGAAATTTGGAGAAGGTTGTAAGAGATATTTTTAAATCTTTATTAAGTTTTGAAGGTGCACCTGCCAATAAACTATTAATTTTATGTCAATACAGTACCTCAAGGGAACTGATCAAATGTGTTTCTTTTCGGCGTCTGAGTTTTTGTTTTGCTCAAATAAACTTTATACAACTCAATGTAAACTGAAAGTAGTTTCTCGCTGTTGCGCCGACTGTGCAGAGCTAAGCTAGCCTGTTTGCTAATGGCACTTTAACTCATTGCAACAGTTAGTTTCCTCAACACTTGGACTCAGAGAAACATCTTAGGAGAGAAAAGTAATGATTTCAACTGTCTACTTTCTTGGACCACTCCCAGGCGAACGCTGAAGATAAATTTTTGGTGCTTTCAGGATTTTAAAATTCAAAAGTTATAAAAATAGAAAAGACTCAAACACAGGCATTTTAATGTCACAAAAAACAAACTTCATTCTGGATCATGGTGGTAGTAGTAGTAAAAGTAGTAGTGGGACTAATGTAGTGGGAACATTAGTAGGACTAGTAGTAGTAGTAGTAGTAATATTAGTAGTAGTAGTAGAGGGACTAGTGGTTGTAGTCGTAGTAATAGTAGTAGTAGTGGTACTAGTAATAGGACTACTACTAGTTGCAGTGGGACTAGTAGTAACATCAGTAGTAGTAATGGTGGGACGTGGTGGGACTAGTAGAAGTAGTAGTAGTAGTAGTGGGACTAGTAGTAACAGCAGTATTAGTAGTAGTAGTAGTAGTAGTAGTGGTAGTAGTAGTAGTAGTAGTAGTAGTAGTAGTAGTAGTAGTAGTAGTAGTGGGACTAGTAGTAACAGTAGTAGTAGTAGTAGTAGTAGTAGTAGTAGTAGTAGTAGTGGAAGTAGTAGTATTAGTAGTAGTGGTAGTAGTAGTAGTAGTAGTAGTAGTAGTAGTGGTGGGACTAGTAGTCGTAGTAGTGGTGGTAGTAGTAGTAGTAGTAGTGGTAGTAGTAGTGGTAGTAGTAGTAGTGGTAATAGTGGTGGGACTACTAGTCGTAGTAGTAGTAATAGTACTAGTAGCAGTTTGTTTTAGTCATAGTTGCTGTAGTAATAATAGTAATAGAAGCTGTGGGGAAGCTGGCCAAAGTGGTCGAAGTAGGAGGCAGACATACAAAAGTCTTGTACCAGACAAGATTTATTAAAACGAACAAAACATATGTGCACACAACTGCACTGAAGTCTCTCCTGAAATGGGGCCAGCAGAACCTTTTTATGCCCTAGGCCCCTCCCCTAGGACAGTACACCTGGATTGCAGGTAACTGCACCCTTTAACCCAATGGAGGCAATGGAATTACATTTCCTCCTCCATGGACCAATGTCCCCAAAACAATTCAAAATGGTAAATGAAACTATGAACACAAAAAACAAATTTTAAACACCTTATTAAACAAAAACTAAATTGAACTATGGCAGTTCTCCCCTCCACATGGTCTGGCCCATGACCCCTCCAAAGGTTTTAAAAATGGCCGCCATGAGGCCCTCCTCCTCTTTGACCAGACCATGTGGAGGACAAGGTAAGTTGCTGAAGTGAACTGAAATACAAATTTAAACAAATAAACATATTGAAAAGGAACTTATGTGTTGTGTGATAACTAAAAAACTAAACAAAACAAACCCGGGATTAAGTTTACAGTTGATTATGAGAAATTGAAAATAAAGACAAATTAGAGGTGATTAAAAGGGACAAAGACCCACTTTGTCACAGAAGCAACTAATAAAAAACTCTGATTCAACTTCTGGTGATAATTTGATCTAAAACCTGGCTTTCTAATCCAGTTAACTGAGGCTGGCACACCAAAACGATGCATTTTGCCTTTAGCACATCACTAATCGAGGCTCATGTGTGGCATCGTAATAACCTTTAATTTCCCCTTCACTGGAACACACAGGCTCGGCTTTGTGTGCCACTAAATGAATAAATACTGCAGCGAATATTAAAGCAGGAGGAGCTGAATTAAGCGGCTGTTTTGTTTACTCCTGTAGGACGCGACTCCAACAATGTGCAAATTAAATATTCATTTTTGATAATGAAAAAGTCACGACAAAGTGGCTACAGTGTTGGAACAGGGATGTAATTAGCTGTGCACGGGGTTGTTTTCAGTGTGGTGTGATACGTGGAGGGTGCAGAATGTGAAAAGACCATGAGGAAATTAAATGGGATATAAAATGATATTGTTTGCTTGGATAGGATTGTGTCTTTTACTGCTGTTCAGCTTTTGTAGCCCAATTCAGTCCACTTTTGTATATTAAAACAAAGGCTAGGCTAGCCGTGTCATGATAATTTTGTACGTTGACTTATCGGCGCGATCTGGTCAACAAGATGAAGCATTCGTTCATTCATTTTCTCCCGCTTATTCCCGTTAGGGGTCGTGGGTGACTGGAGCCTATCCCAGTGACTTTGGGCCTTAGGCGGGGTACACCCTGGACAGTGGACACTCGTCGCAGCAAACACAGAGACAGAGACAAGGACAGACAACCATTCACTCTCACATTCACACACTACGGGCAATTTAGAGTTGTCAATTAACCTCCACAGTCATGGAGCCAGAGAACCAGGAGAGAACCCACGGTAACACAAGGAGGACATGCAGACTCCACCCAGAGAGATCGTGTGATGTTGGGGTGGTCCGGGATTCGAACCCACGATCTCCTTATTGAGAGGCAGAAGCTCTAGCCGCTCTGCCACCATGCACCCAAGATCATGCAGAGTTTAGAAATGTAATTGTACCAAATGCACACCCAAGTGGTTGTGTAGTTATCCAAGATTGCAACTTAGCTGCGGGTTCAATGCTACCGCTATAGTGCTGTATTTTTTCATCTACAGAACAATTCGTTTACTTTTTCGGGGTTACACTATGTCAACAACTTCCATTAAAGTTTGGGTACCTGGTTTTCACACTGCGGAACCAGAAGTCGTTTTTTAAATCTAACTCGTTCCTCTCTCTCACAAACTCTTTGGTACATTGTTAAAATACATTTCGGTCCTGTGCGTAGCTTTAAAACAACTTTTTTCAGACGACAAAGTGAGACTGAGGAGGACCACCCAAGCGCAGCCAATCAGAGCACTGCTTTTAGCTCTTACTTTGAAACAAAATACTTTATTATTACATGCAGACAGCGCGCAGAAGTGTCATTTTTGTCAGAATTTGCTGCTTTTACAAGATACTCTATGGTGGAAAACACAAAATTCACAAATTTACTCCTAAAAAAGTCAAGTACTCCAGCTTTAAGACTCAGTTGTGACTTTAATTAGTTGTGCTGAAAATACATATCATTCGCCAGGCAACGTATTAGAAAATAGAAAAAGTCACATTTCCGATAAAATCAACAAGATTTTCCCTCATGAGTTTCCCCCACGGCAGACCACGCCCCCTAATATGATGCACTGACGACTGTTTTTATGTTGGTTTGGTTTTTTTGCAAAGTCTGATAGATATTTGAAAACCATTCAGTGCAAAGAGCTGCAGGTGAAAGTCACTGACAACATGTTGAAGACTTTACAAATTAGGCGAATTTGTAAAGAGGGGTGTTTGGTGCTAACGCTAATGCTAATTTTGATAAATTATTGCTGATGATTGCATAATAAATATTCAAATATAACATCTTTCACAATGCATGCATGATATATAATGTATATGTACACAACTAATGACTCTGCCATCACACTCTGATAACTGCTGCTATTTGAATTTAATACTAACATTTCTAAAACAATGGCTGAAGGGCAAAAAATGCACCAGTCTTAGTAAAACATGTCAAGGTCCAGAGATTTGGAATGAAATGGACGACACTACAAAACAAGCTTCATCTCTAACAATAAAATTCAATTTCAGTTATGCTGCTCCCACAGCTCGGTACACTTTACAACCGGAACTGAAACTTTGTGAGATGTTTCTTTAAGGGGTTTCACTGTTTTAAAGAACAATGAAAGAAAGAGCAAGAATCTCATGAAAACTGCCCATGTGTGTCTTTAAATAGTCCTATTTTAGTCTCCTGCATTGTTTTTTGTTTTTTTCTTTTAATTGATTTTAACGCTATATTACGATGTGTAAATGTTTTTTATGACGTGTGCTGCTCTTTCACTTTGGCCCAGGTCACGCTTAACCACACTTCAATCTGTGTCTTTTCTTACCTGGTTAGATAAAGTTTAACAAATAAATAAATCACATTTTGCTTTCATTTTTGTTTTATCTTTCCAACATTTCATGGTTCAGAATAATTTCAAGTTTTTCCACAAACGCTGAACTTTTTTACTTACTTTCTTTCCGTTTACCTGGTGTGGGACAATCCAAAGTGTTTTTTTTTCATCCTCAATTCCACATCTGGGGCGGCAGTAGCGCGGGGCGGCAGTAGCGCAGTAGGTAGAGTGGGGCGCCTTCTGATCCGAAGGTCGGCGGTTCGAATCCCACTCCAGACATGGAGTAGTGGTCAGATCCTCTGACCCGCAGGTTGGTGGTGCGATTTCAGCTCCTTCAGATGAATAATGCCGTTGTGTCCTTGGGCAGGACACTTAACCCACCTCGCCCCCAGTGTCTGCGTACACTGGTGTATGAATGTGTGAGTGAATGGGTGAATGGGTTCCTTGATGTAAAGCGCTTTGAGTGCCTTAAAAAAAAAAGGTAGAAAAGCGCTATATAAATGTGACCATTTACCATTTACATCTGAAGATTTCGTTTTGGCGCATGTGGTTACAGAACTCATTAAACGAAAAAACAATAAACCCCGCTATTATTTATTCAAACGCTCCAGCGGTTTTCCGTTCTGCTCAGGCTCTCCGCGGATCACCTCAGGGCGCGCACACTTCTGGGTTTATTTTAGCCTTTGTATTTGTTCACGTATTTAGTTTCACCTCGCTCTTTGCTCCGTCAGACAGCAGCAGACTCATTATGATCGCACCCCAGCCAAACTTTGCCTTCACCCTCGCCATAAAACGCCAAAAAAACCCTCAAACAAAACACAATTATGCTAATGCCGGGGAATCATTCAGTCTTGGAGATCTGATTTAATGCGGCCCTTTTAGCGGGGGAAACCTAATTAGAGGCTTTAATTAACATGTGCCACGCAAACTGGCGCGAGGCGTGCAGGAGCTGTCGATCAACGGGGGGAGAGCGGCGGGGGTTCCGAACGCGATGCAAATGAGGCCGGCGCGGCGGGGAGGCGCGGCTAACGTCGCCATAGCGCGTTCTGCCGGAGCCGTAAATAGCGCCCTGAACCGTACACGCGCCGGAGTCAGCTCATTAACGGCGACGCAGCGGGACACGGTGTCAGAGGGCATGGGCGAGGAGGCATTAAGGCTCGGACAGCGGAGGTGGACAGGAAAAAAATGGACGGTGTTTGTGCTGTTTCTTGGTAGAGATCATGGATGTATTAAAAGAACTGGATAAGCCACGCCCCCTCTGTGTGTGTCCCAGATTGATTAGTGGCCGTGCGAGGTACTGCAGCCTCTTGGAACCAGCCTTTTTCTAAAATTGCACATTATAATCACAGACAGGACTGAATTATTATCGGTATTTAAATAAAATAGAAGGAAATGTTCTTTTCTACCGTTTCTAAAATCACAGAAATGACCGTTTTTATCTGAAGTGACGTCACACAAACAAGTGCGAGTCACATGAACGAGCGTCGGACGATACAAACAGAAGCTCGTGGAAAAGGCTCGACTAGAGACACCTGTAAGTTGTATTTTATTTCATTTCAGACGCTTCACGTGTGTCTAACATGAAGAACACAATTACAATCACACAAGCTAACGCTAACACAAAGACCTGCAGCTGCTGGTCGTTCACGTCGCTCAAAGCATCATGGGGGATTGTGGTCACGTGGCGCATGGATGTATTAAATGAACTGGATAAGGTACGCCCCCTCTGTCTGTGGTCCCAGATTGATTTGTGGTCGTGTGAGGTACTGCAGCCTCTTGGAACCAGCCTTTTTCTAAAATTGCACATTATAATCACAGACAGTACTGACTTACTTAATACAAGGAACCAAGGGTATTGGACATGATGGGTGTTGATGCTACATATTAAAGGGGCTATACCTGATTTTTACTGTTTTGAAACATGAAAAACAGAACTAGATCATTTTAAAGTCTTTAAATCAGTCATGTGTCACTCAGTTTCCCAATGCAGTCCCAGCATCCTAAATATTTATGAACACTTCCTGCTTCAAAAGATGACACAGTATAAATAAATGCAGAGAACACGCTGTGGTCTCATTTTCACCTGAATAGACGCTTTTACGATACATCTGCGCTGGAGCAACACAGATTTGACTTTATTACATGCAAAAAAATAAGGAATGTGAACTAGTTTTTCATGTTTCATAACAGTAAAAATCTGTTACGGCCCCTTTAATATAACGAAAACTGTCACCGCATGTCAATTGGCTGCTGTGATTGGCTGAAACTCCTCTGAAAGTCCCTCCTTTTCCTGAACGCTATCGAGGGGAGCGCTTCCAGACTGACATAAGGATAAAACATGGATGACACAAACCAAGCCAACAATCAAAGACTGGACTGACAAAGTAATAGACCTTAGACCAGTGGTTCTCAAACTTTTTTGGCCGGGACCTCCATATTAGCCATGCAACCAACTCGGGACCCCAAAGCGAAATGAAAATGAATGTAGTGATAGTTTTAAGTGTCCCATTGTGTTAAATCAGGTTTAATACTGGTTATTTGAATAGTTTATAGTCTTATTGGGCCTTATTTCACAAAAAAGATACTGCTTTTAATATAAAACATAATTAAAATGAGATCTTGAAATCATCTCGCGACCCCCAGTTCATCCCTCGCGACCCCCACTTTGAGAACCACTGCCATAGCCAAATGGAACATTAGACAAAAGGAACAAATGAAATCCAGACTTATGTGACAGACTAAGTGGGACTTGTACATGTTGGACTTTATGTGCTGTCATTTTATGTCACTGAATGTTCTTTACCACTTGTCATTTCTTTTCCCCCCCCTCTGGTTGTGTTGTAAGTTCCGTGTCCTAGATCAAGGCCCAGAATTGGACCTTCTTCAAAAAATATATATATATTTTTTTTCAACAAACAATTTTTTACCCTGGCATTCACCTCTGCTTGAGACCATGATCTATTTTTGAACGTTAATGCGCATATATTATCGTTTATATTTGCACGTGTTAAACTGTACCTGTGAAGCACTTTGGTCAACCATGGTTGTTTTTTCAAACGTGCTGTAGAAATAAATGTGATTTCTATCGGCCCTGACTCCAAAACTCTGCTCTGGCCCCTGAAAGTTGTGGAAAGTTATTACGGTAAAAAAGTTAAACTCAGAATGTGTCATTTTTCAAGGTGTGAGAAGTAAAGTTTACCCATTTCCAGTCAATAACAATTACATTTCTGAATTGACTTGCACTTAGGAAGTACCAGACAGTTTATTTTTCACAGAAGACTTCCAACCTGAAAACAGGGCATTGCGTTTTTAACAATATGGTAATGTATGGCACTATTGTCTGCATACGTCTTTGCTTAATATAAAACACACTTATTATGCACATATTTTTAAATCCTTAATGCATTCACAGTCTTTTTACAGACCATTTGCTCGACATCCAATCGCAGAAATGTGGCCACGGATCTCATTATTGCGTTGCATCTGGCTTATTATTTTGGTGGCACGAAATATCGTCAGCGTTACAGCAGCTCTTTCGACACCGTTGGTTTTCGACGCTCGCCTTTTTCGTTGCGAGGCCATTTTTCACAGTGAAAAATACAGACTCTGGGGCCAATTTCGAAACCAGCCGACAGAAATAGAGCAGAGAGGAGACGGAGCTATTAGCGAGTCCAGCTAAAACAAGCCGCGCTTTTTTGTACTTTGAGAGCGATGCTGCTAATCAAAAGTGCATTATTTATCCAAGGGCAATATCAATTTGTGTGTTTATTATGTTTGAGGGTTGCAGAATTGAACAAGCAAAGGAATAAATGGGCCTTTTCTACAATGTAAAACTGGTTACATAATGCAAATTTGACTTTTGGAGATTTCTTTGTTGTTCGCTGGTTAAAAATAAACCTGTATTTTCCAGTGCTGCTTTTTCTCATTGTCGTTTCTTTAATCTATTGGCTTTACTTTTCTATATTTAGTAAGAGGACGTTTTTAATACAGATGTCCTTTCTTTTGTGACCAAACAATACATACAAACATACTACAGTGTCTTGCTCAAGGACATAACAGTGTGCATCATCCATAGATTTCTCTGGGACATTGAAACTTCAAAGGCCGTTTTCTTAAAATGTATTTTTCTCCCTCGAGACATAAAGATCAGCCTTAAAGGGCCTATGACAGGTTTAAAGGGTCTATGACAGGTTGAAATACACATTAACTAAAATGCAGTAAAGATATATATAATCAAATTTCTACTAAAATCTTTACAAATTTTACCACAGTTTAGCTGTTTTTTTTAGGTTTTAAATTTTACTTCCTGGTTGTAAAGTATGACATCACACTAGGAAATTACCATAGCAACCACACTGTACAGTGGTCAAAACTCATCTAATGTCACAGATTTTGTTCATTTGACAAAGAGAAACACATGTGAACACCTTTATTTTGTTGAATCAATGTTTAAAGGGTCAAAAAAGTAGTTTGTTTTGTGTAAATTATGCATAACCTTTGTCTCCCCAGTGTGATGTCATCAGTTTGTTTACTTCCTGTAATTTTCAACAGATTTTTCAACTTTTCTCCATAAACAGCGACCTGATTGGTGTAAAACTACAATTTATATTTACAAGAGGTACTAATACACTGAAGAAAGTCAAAATTAGAAAATTATAAAAACTCGTCATACGCACTTTAAAGTAGATCCTGCACACACCAAACATTGTACTGAACAAGTTTCAGTACAACATTTAAATGGAATATACAGACGGATTGGTTGATATTTAACTCTAAGCCTGTCTAAAGAAAGTCAAAAATATATTTTTTTTGGCCATATAAGAAATCCAAAATCCATTATTTGTAACTAATGTGTGTACAAAATGAACCATGAATTGTAAATCTGGTTTTGTCCATTTTTCAGATTTAAAGTTCCTAAATACGTGCAATTTTGGCAATTTTCACACATAAAATGCCTTATTTCTACATGAAAACAAAACACGATGAAAAACTTGTAATACTAATAATTTTTTAATGGAGATAAGTCTGTTCTCTGAAGTTCTGGAGCAGGACCACACCTCATCCACGCCCCTCCGGTGTCTACTCTATTTAAGCTTCCCGCTCACACACACCAGTGTTCGTTGTTTCATGCCCCTCCCTCTCACCCTCTTCTAATTATTCTGTCTTATCTTTAGTCGGGGGGTATCGAGGCCCGGGAGCCTCAGCCCTCATCGCTAGAAGCCCCAAAACTGCATTTATCATCTACTCTCATACATTTTATCGTTGTTCTCATTCGCCAATAAACTTCTGCATCCAAGCTTGAGGTTATGGTCCTTGCTAGTGAACATTCATGTGAGTAAACTACACGAGAAGTTTCAAATTTACATCTTTTCATTTAAGATTTTTTCCTATTCACCTGCAGAGTCTAATCTTAATAGCCCATCGATTCTCTGTTTCAAAGTTCCTCGTATCATGTTGGAACCTTACCATTTGACAAATAGCCGTAAAATCATCGCGCTGACCCCAAAGACACGAGTAAAACCACCACAAATAACCTCTCGAAGTCGCGGAGCTGCAAATCCGTCCCAAGAAATCCTCTTCCAACCAGAAAAGTTACACCGCACACTTTTATCTGAGCGCTCGCATCATATTTCCGAGCCAAGCGATACATTTTTGGTGGACAGGGACGAGCGCCGGCGTCCTCAAACTCCAATAACCCCTAAAATGACTGGACATGCTCCTCCCGGCACCTCCGATACCTCCGCCGCCTTCACAAACGCCGGCCTAAACTTCGGCTTGTCATCCATCAGAGCGGCATTCGGAGAGGGACTCACCTGAGTGCAGCGGACGGGGGCACCGCAGCGGGGACAGGCTTCAAACCGTCAACCTCACCTGCAAGACAGCAAGGGCAGAATAACAAGGACGTTAACGAAGAGTGCAGGAGATGAGTCGCTGTAACGTGGCGGGACTAAACAGTGATTTCCTTACTCTCTGGCAGTTTTAACCTATTTTTAGCGCCGACAGACATGTTTCCAGGACTTTGGGCGCGATTTCAAGGTGGGAGAAGGAGAAAAGGTGTCAGGAAATGTCATGTATTTTCTTTGGGTGAGGCGCATTGCACGTAATTGGGAGTTTTATGTCACGATTTGCAACTAAAGTGAGTGTCTCGGTGGGACGTTTTTACCGTGTTTGGTTTCAGACTTTGAAAACTTTTTGGGGTTTTACTGAAGTGGTAAAGACAGGAAGATTTCTGGAGTTAAGTGGGTGCCCAGTCGAGTGCGTTGTTCCATTTTAAGAGTGTTCTAGGTGTAGGAGGAGAGTCATTTGTAATAATATGTGTAAAATCAATGCAAATGTCGGTGATGGGAGAACTTTTTTTGGTGATTTTTGAGCATTTATCACTGATTCGTTATTCCTTCCCACTTCTTTTCCGAGCTGAAAAAGGAATACGGAATTCTAAATACCGCTTTAAAACCCTTTATCGTTCTGTCTTATTTTCCCCAAAAACGTCAGCGAGTAAAAACAAATGTGTGGACTCTTGGTGAAGCTGAGATTGTGTAGTTTTAGACTCTGACGTCTGATTACGCTGATTAAAAGTGGAACAAGAGCTGCACGGACGAACGTCAGACTTTAAATTCTGCCTAAACTGCAAAAAATGAATTTGTAGATCAGTTAAAATGTCTGGATTTCAGGATATTCATCTCTATTTCAAACCTGATGATGGAACTAGATTTGTTTCAAACTGTTTCTGACTTCATTCAATACATCACTTCTTCCTTCAAGATAATTCAACTTCTGTGTTCTTATTTAAGTTAAATCACTGCAGGATCAGTCAGAAATACCTTGAAACCAGTGAAATATTTAGCTGCAAATCAGCAATTCAATCTCATCGAGTCAAATCTCAAATCCAGATAAATATTATAAATTAAAGTCATATTACATTTCACCTAAAATGAGATATAGGACTTGTAATAAAGTAAATAATAATAATAATAATAATAAAGTTTAAACAGAATGCTAATACAGTATAAAACCTATTCCATTTTTTAGTTAAGGTTTGGAGAACAAAATGACACGATTCATCCAAGAATCGATCATTTGACAGAAAATAAGAGAGTTACAACTTTCTTTTTATATTAAACTTTATCAGAAGCTTGATTTATTTATTTATTTATTTTTAATCAGACAGTGGACAAAATGGAATAAATGCAGAAAAGGTCAACGGGGTCTGTGCAGGTACGCCGGAAGAGTAGGGGTTTGAAGGCATATTTAAGGCACATCATACTTTATTCATCAACTTGCTCTAAATAAACAAATACATAGGCCTAAATAAAAAATAAAAATAAATACATAAATATAATTAAAATGTGCTAAATAAAAAATATAATTTAAAAAAAGAAAAGAAAAAATTAAAGAAAAGAAAATGAAAAGAAAATCGTGCCATGCAGCCTGATGTCAATTCTGTCCCTAAAATATATATATAGTAAACAAATTCTTGGCGTGTTCCTGAATGATTGAATCCATTCAGATAAACCCTCCGTGTCCCATGATGCCATTGGCTCACGTACTGTATGTGTTTGGAACAGCTCAGTCAATGACGCGCTGCTCTAAGCCTCTTTATACAACAGTATTTACTGCTGTTTGCTGTGGCTGATCCTCGTCCCTCGACACCGACTCAATCTCCAAACAACACAAACCTGTCGTCCTCCATTACCTTCAAACATCATTATCTCCTGTTTTACATTAAAGCTCTGTTTGACGGGGCTTTGTGCACAAAGGTTTGGATGTTTTCAGATAATGTGCTGTGGCTCTGGCAGATGCACCAGTCAGTCTTCCTCCTGGAATTATGTTTGTTTGGTTTGTCATAGGAACAAAATGTTGAACATATTTTTAGTTGAAGTGACAGTTATATTTACTTATTTACTCAACTAAAAATGTGATATAATAATTATGATTTGAAATTATACATTCTTCAAAAAGGTACATTATTTTCTTTTCTTACACTGTAATAATTCAATATTATAACCAAATTGAAATTCAGAAAGGAATTTTAGTTTTTTTGACAAGATTAGAGTTAATTAAATATTCAACTTTTGAGACATTCTGACATTCTATTCGGTTACAACCTAATTCATCTGGATATAAGAATATTTTTTAAATGGCTCGAAATAAGACTGAATGTATTATGTATTAAGTCAGAAACAAACGTTTAGTCAAACAATGTATTTTCAAGTATTTTGTAATGGATTACCAGTGCAATTAAAACAGATCTGGAACTAAATAAAACTTCTTCAAAATGTCTTAAAAGTGCACACGATATTGTGCTTTTCTCAGTGGAGATGTTATTGATTATCTCAGAATGTTCCAAAGTGTGACATTAGACGTGTGCATGCATCAGGCAGAGTTACAGGTCACATCTGTGGACAGGCGACCCCTGCTCACCCTCAAAATACAGGTTTTTTAACGTATTAAAGGACACATATTACATTATTTGTATCGTTATTGTCCTTTTAACCTTCTCTTGGGCGTCTCATGTTTTAGAACTTAAAATAGTGTTTATATCTAAGGTGCTCCCTCCTCAGGACTTGTGTTAGCCTGGGGAAAGAAACAAAAGCTAACTTGCCCAAACATAATAAAAGCACGCAGTTGTAATAAACGTGATTTGAGGACGAAATGTTCAGAACGAGTCTGAGATGATTTATGGACTTGAAAACAGCACAGAGGACCTCAGAATATTTACTTTGGACATCTAACATCTGGGAAATTTGGGATATGTGTTTTCTGAGGCTCAGAGGGAGAGGACTTACTGAACAGGATTCATCAAACAAGCTAAATACAACTCCAAGTATGATTTTTGATGAAGAAACAATGTTGTGACATGGTTTGAAGCTCATAAAGTCAATTTAGCGTCAGTGGTGGACCTGGGAATTTGGGGGCCCAAGGCAACATTAAGTACAGGCCCCTCCTCATCAAGTTTAATTTTCTATAACTTTTCTGTTGCGTCTTGTTGTTTTTACATTTGGGGTGGTAATTGAACTATTGGAAAATTCAAATTCATATATGCAACAGTGTTTTAGTGAAACGTTACACAGCTTTAAACAGGGGGGTTTGGGGGTCCTTCCCCAGAAGAATATTTAAGAAATCAGACCATGTTTCCAGTTTGTTGGGCAGTTTGACACATTTTCAGCAAATTATTCATTCATTTTCTACCACTTATTCCCATTAGGGGTCGCGGGTGACTGGAGCCTGTCCCAGTGACTTTGGGCCTTAGGCGGGGTACACCCTGGACAGTGGACACTCATCACAGCAAACACAGAGACAGAGACAAGGACAGACAACCATTCACTCTCACATTCATACACTACGGGCAATTTAGAGTTTCCAATTAACCTGAACACAGTCATGTGTTTGGACGGTGGGAGGAGCCAGAGAACCTGGAGAGAACCCACGGTAACACGAGGAGAACATGCAGACTCCACCCAGAGAGATCGTGTGATGTTGGGGTGGTCGGGGATTCGAATTTTACGATGTTATAAATTATTTACTATTTCGCTTTATTATTGTCGGTCTTTTTCTTGTTTAAAAGTACACTGCTTCATTTTATTGGGATATTGAGAAAAAGCGACAATGATCAGGAAGGTTATCTAATTGGGGACCATTTCAGGTTGGAGGCCCATGGAAATTTTGGCCTGTTGCGTACTGGTACATCCGCCACTGTTTAGCATAATATGTCCTTTTTGTGTTCAGATACTTTAATGTCACACAGAGCATTCCAGTCAAAGCACAAAACCATGGCAGACCGTCACCAGAAAAGGCCCAGTACATGGCGCACCTTTAAATGAACATCACCGCTCTGAGTTCAAGTCTTTGTAAAAGTCAATCCAGAGCGTACGTTATGTCACAAACAGCAGCAGCACCCCGCCCCACCTATTTGCATTACTTTCCCCCCAATCAATGGCACAGGCGCCGTGGCTGTGACGCCGCCTGAATACAGAGCGCAACAGGACGCCATTCATATGCATGTGCGGCATTACCTCCAAGGTCAGTGACTGTTAAGTGCTTCTAAAATATGTTCCTGGTGCAATGATACAGCGGGAAACGTCTGAGAAGAAGGACGAGTCTTAAAGGTGAGGAAGAAACAAGAGCGCAGGCTTCAGAGGACACAAGACGAGGAGGAGTGAATGATCCGATCAAATTATGCCATGGAGGGATGGACTTTACTTGAACAAAACCAGACTTTGAAGTTTTAGTTTGTTATGCTCATTATGTATTTTAGAGGTGCAGTTTTTCTGGTGAAGGGTTGTTCTTGCTTTGCTAATAAATGATCAGATGACAGGTCAGATCATTGTGGGACATTCAGGCAATGCAATAACGTCTCTAGACAAGAAGGTTGAAGACCCACATTAGTGACATAGTGCACCTTTAAACTTTTGAACACATTTGCATTATAGTTTTCTGACTATGCTTTTGGTTGTTGTTTAGGTCAGTGGTTCTCAAACTTTTTCAGTCGCGACCCCGAAAATAAAAATAGTTCACATTTGCGACCCCCAAACACAAAAATAGGCGACATGCAAAGTGATAAATTAGCCTCATATCTAATGTTTGGTTTTATTTTGAGAATATAGACCTAGAAAAATGACTTTAATAGGCCGACAAATACAAATCTACATTTACCACTGCATTTGAAGGTGTCAAGCCTTGTTTAACACTTTTGTATACATTTTTCCCCATCATCTGGGGACCCCTGGAAATCATTTTGTGACCCCATTGGGGTCCCGACCCCTAGTTTGAGAACCATTGGTTTAGGTCACAGTATATTACTGAATAAAAAATGTAAAATTTTGACTTCAATTCAATCTATTCTCCAAAAAATAGAAAAAAATCAACCTGAAATGTCCCAGTTTCTTTCCTGTTAAATGAAACATATTGCTTGTTGCAACTGTAGTCCATTTTGTCAAGTTAAACCAAAACAGTGACTGAAGTCTGACTTGAATCTGAGTCTGACTTCTGTGTCCACAGCTCTGCTCAGTCTGAAGCTGTCCCAGGCCTTGTCCAATGACTGTAATGCACATTCCTTTAAGAGATGTCTGACCACAACCTGGAGGTTTGTCCTTTACCAAACGGAGAGACGTTTCACCCTTTTGTCTGGCAGGCATGTTTACGACAGAGGCCAAAAAGCCTTTACCACAAAGTGAGTTCTTGGATCCTCATTTTCCTTCTGGTTCTCTGAAGATGGACCTGATTTTCTTTGTGTTTGGAAACAGTGGGACCTAATGAAGTTGTCCTCTAGGTTGTGTTCACTTGACATCACAACATTCCATCAGCCATGTTTGACACACATGGTAGACAGCTACAATAAATGTTGTTAATATGCAGTATTTTCTCGTAATACAATGAGTTCTTTGGTCTAGCCACTAAGAGAAATCATCAGGTTCAACATTTGTGAAGTTACCTTTGAGATATTTCATGCCAGTTCTATTGACCTTATTCTGCCCCGCCCACTTTTGCCGTTTTCTGCACTTCCGTCTGTAAACGCACTTCTGTTTGACGAGAACTCCGTTAAAGCTAATGACGAACGAGGGAAAAGTCTGAGGCTAAAATGTTACATAAAGTAGATTGATTTGTGTAAAATGTTTAATGAACACGAGCAACAACAAGTCACAACACAACGATTTCCTGGTCGGTCTGAAAACGTCTTTTTAGTCCATGTAGAACTTAATTTCTGTTGAGCTCGTCTGCTCCATGTGAACTACAACGGACACAAGACGGCGGCGCGTACGACAACTTCAGGAATAAGGTGAATATAGAGTAGTAGTAGGTAAACACAAATGTTGAACTTGATTTCTCTCAGTGACTACATCTAAGAACTCATTATATTATACTAAAACCTGCTTTTAACCATATTCATTTAGCTGCACTCCATCTGTATTAAATATTATTGTCTGATGGAATGTTATAACGTCATGTGAACAAAACCTATTGAGATCAAATGGGGCAAAAGGTAATACTTTTTATGTTTTACAGTTTTGGGTATGAAAGCTGCACATACTACTGCACACGTCCATGGACATGGCTCTTGTGCCAATGAACTGTTCTGTTCCCTTCACTACCATCTATGACGGGCCTATCCAACTTTATTTAACCGAAGGTCGGATTTTTCAGATAGTTTTGTCCTTGGGGCCAAAAACTAGTTCAACGCTTTTGAAATGCAAAAAAATGGAAAATGGAAAACTTTAACAACATCTACAGAACTGAGACTAAGCCAGGTCTAAACCAGGACTGAACCAGGTCTAAACCAGTATTAAGCCAGGTCTAAAACAGGCCAAAACCAGGTGTAAACCAGGTCTAAGACAGGCCAAAACCAGGTGTAAACCAGGTCTAAGACAGGCCAAAACCAGGTGTAAACCAGGTCCAAGACAGGCCAAAACCAGGTGTAAACCAGGTCTAAGACAGGCCAAAACCAGGTGTAAACCAGGTCTAAGACAGGCCAAAACCAGGTGTAAACCAGGTCCAAGACAGGCCAAAACCAGGTGTAAACCAGGTCTAAGACAGGCCAAAACCAGGTGTAAACCAGGTCTAAGACAGAGCAAAACCAGGTGTAAACCAGGTCTAAGACAGGCCAAAACCAGGTGTAAACCAGGTCTAAGACAGGCCAAAACCAGGTGTAAACCAGGTCCAAGACAGAGCAAAACCAGGTGTAAACCAGGTCTAAGACGGGCCAAAACCAGGTCTAAACCAGGTCTAAGACAGGCCAAAACCAGGTCTAAGACAGGCCAAAACCAGGTGTAAACCAGGTCTAAAACAGGATTAAACCAGGACTAAACCAGGTCTAAACCAGTACTAAGCCAGGTCTAAAACAGGCCAAAACCAGGACTAAACCAGGTCTAAATCAGGACTAAACCAGGTCTAAAACAATAACAAGAGGTAAAATATGTTCTATATTTTTTAAGATGGTTGAGGGCCGGATTATAACCCTTGGAGGACCTGATTTGGCCCCTGGGCCTTAAGTTGAATGAAATGAAAGCAGAATTTTCATGAAAATAAGTCTGATTTTCTAACGTTTCAATGATATTCTGCACATCCAGGAGCTTGAATAAAATGACTGCATGAACTAAGCGTCCACTGCACAATTAGAGAGTAACAAAAGCCATCTGTAATTACACCAAATGATTGCTCTCATGTAAAACACATTCAACTTTACTCACACCTTTCAGGACTGAACGCTTTTGTAGAAACTCTTTTCTTCACTGCCCAATTACAATCATACACTTACTTTTTTGTCCATGTTCTTAGCAATAATATGTGACCCGAATAATTTCATGCTCTGTAATTATTTAAGAGTCCAAAAGCGTGAATAATGAGACTTGTGCAACGAGCGCACTTTGGTTTGAATGCGTCCTGAAAGAGCAACAATCTTGACTGAAAACGCACTGTCCGTAAACACTATTTTATCCAGAAAATCAACGCAAAAAAGAGAGAGTAAGAGAGTTAGCGATGACGGAGAGCGAGAGAGAAAAAAACTGAGAGATACGAGGAAGGAAAAACTCAAAATGGACGCTGTGCTGAGGTTGGCATCAGAGGGGCCTTTATAGTGAAGTTGATTAAAAGAAAATTGCTTTCAAGTGCTCTCGGCAGGCAGGAGAGGAGGCCGAGGGGGAGGAGGCTTTTCGGAGTCAGGAAACAAGATGAAGAAATGCCATGAAAGAGCCCGAGGAGCGTAAAACAAGGGCGCGATAGAGCGACACGCCGTGCAGTATGAGCGCTATTGTCGTTTTCAATACCGTTCCGTTTAAACCGTGCACATTCCCGAGACGCACGGAGGGGGGATTGTTTTCAAATGCGCAAAGGCAATGATGAAAGAGGTTGGGTTTCTGAGTTAAGACTCGCGGACACGGGGGACAGGAGTCAAAAAGTAGGTGTCGAAATGGAACAATCAAGACGGGAAAAATGCAATCGAGTTTGACATCATTTACATTTTGATTCAGGGAAAGGTCAGAGCAAAGTTTGATGTTTCCACACTTTGAATGTTCTGTGGTCAGGGTTAGAGGGGATTAGAGCCCAGAATGACAGTCAAGCAGGGGCGTCGCACTGGGGGGGAAAGGTACTGATTTCCCTGGGGCCCACAGCAGGAAGGGGCCCTCAAAAGCATGTGGTGTTTTTTTTTTCTCAGTTGCATTTTTCTCCTGAAAGCCGTATCATTAAAAAGGAATCTCAATGTAGCTAAATCTATTAAAATACAAACATACATTGAGTTCAATTCTCAATATTGTTTTGTTGTTATTGTTTAGGGGCAGAAGCTGATGTCACCACAAGTTTACCAGTTCTTGTATTTTTCTTTGTGTGTGATTTCAGTCTTCTTTATAAAACTCACAAAACCTTCAAGACTGGTGTCGTCTATGCAACCTGGGTGAAAGTTCAGGGGTTACAGTTACAATAGAATTTACACAGGGGATTTGGATAAGCTATTTAGTTTTTGACAAAAAAACTTTAATAAATCAGGTTTAGAATTAGATATCAACAAAACCTTTAGTACATTCTGTCAAAATCTTGTTCTGTACAAGATTGTTAGGTTTGGTGTGTGTAGGATCTGCTTTAAGAAAACGCCTTTGAAGTTACAATGTCCCAGAGAAATCTATGGATCAAATGGATCAAATGAAAAAATGAACATAAAAGCCTATGTTTGAGAGAGCAAACTGACCAAAAAAAAAAAAAAGTTTTAAACAATAATCATTTTATGTTTCAAGTTCACCCAAAACTAACTTAAAGGTCCCATATCCTGCTCTTTTCCCCTTCACACAGTCTATTCTAAGGGCTTTGTTGATACATTTTCTCGTTGTGTAATATCCATAACATAACAGTTTACAAAAAACACCCATTTCTTGGACTGGCCCCCCTCCTGCAAAAGCAAACGGCTCACTCTGAGATCTGACCCCCCCGAACAGAGAGCAGTCTGCCTCCCCCGCCCAACCCGTGACATAGCCTAGAGTGGAGATGGTGCATGCGCCGTGTGCTCCGGTAAACAGCGATACACAAACACTGAATAAACATTTTCTCGTCCTGACGGTGCGTCGTGCTGAGTCCTACGTCCTGGATCTGACCTGGAGTTTGACGTGCTCCAGGGCCTCAACCACGGACGTGCCGTTTGGTAAATAACAAGCTAACTCTTCTATCTGTCGTATCCATCGTGTAATTACTGTGTAGCATTAGCATTAGCTGTTTTTATTCTTCCTGGAGGCGTGGCTTAAACACCGCGTCATCTTAGTGAGGAGCCCCCGTCTGCTGCTCAGCCGAGGGGGACGGAAAAGACAGTTCTCTAGTGAAAACATGAGGGAATCAATCAAAAAACCACTTTGGGCACAACATACGAGGCCCAGATAGCACTGGAGGAAGGTTAGAACCTCTGAAAAGTCAATTTTGCATGATATGGGACTTTAAATAAGTCTGTGTTCATGTCTGACTTCATTTGTAGGTTTTAGAGCGAGAGGCTGGAGGTGACTGCTGACACTTCGTTTCTGTGGGCCAAAGACGATGACTTCAGCCTAATCTGAGTTTAGAAAGTCTCGACAGTCAGGCCTGTGTCTGTCAGCCCCAGGGCAGCTGTGGCCACTGAAGCGTATTGCCACAATAATGGCCGACCGAAGCCCTTTGGAGAAGCCTGTCAAGCATTTAAAGTGCAACATAAATCTTGCCTGGGATTCAGAATGTCCGCTTCACCGCTCTCGCCGTCGCCCTGAGCCAAACTCAAACAGAACCGTGCAATCACATTCAGATTAACAGTTTTGTGCTTCACTCTTTGATTCTACAGAAATTCACAGTATTTTCAGTACCTGTGATACTTCATCCTCTTTATTCCTCACGAGCCGCCATGTTGTTTTGACACAAATGGACCATACGTGTCCCTGATTGGCTAATCCACCTGTCAATCACGCCCATCTGAACCCGAGGAGATGCACAGTGACCAGGCTGATATTGATCTCTGTGGAAACACAGAGAGATGTCATTCTGGACTTTCACGGGAATTTTATATCTTTAAATGTATTCTTTCCTTAATTCGTTGTAGTAATTCTTCAGTGTCTTGATTAGTTTGTTTCTGACTAATGTAGAAATGTGAAATTTCAAGATTAAAGGGCCTACCTCAATTTTAATTTTTCGATTTCAGGCAAAGGTTTTTACACCATAGCGCATTGTAAAAGCAGCTACTTCCACATGTTTTAGAAATCATTTAATAATTTACAATCGGAAACAGAGAGGCGGGGTCTAGAATATCTTCAGGTAAGGACCTTTCACTAAACAGTTATGGAGTCATTTTCCTTTTTAAATCAACAAAATCAATCGACTTTCTGAATTGGACAAAGCTTTGACGTTTACTACTCAAGTAAAAATGACTCCAGTGAAAGTGTGACCGGTGCTGTGGAGATTAATTAAACCAGATGACCCACAATGCAATGCAACAACGCCGTCTCATGAGGGAAATAACCAAAGACTAAGAAAAGGTATCATTCATCCCAAGAAAACATTTTTTTTTTTTTGTACAATATCTTGGTTCTTTAAACTTTGAGATTAATGAATAAAACATGCATTCTTTAAACAGTCCAGTCCTTTGTTTCAGTCAGAGTTACTTTATCACGATGTTTCCAGGATAAAATGGGGTCCACAGCTCCCAAAACACAGAGAGGGAGCGGACATTAAAGAAGAACTAAGTAACATTTTTACCTTATTAAACGTCTTTGTAAGTCTGTGTGGTGGTTGCACACGTATTGCATATTCAGGGTGTTTGAAGCGCCCCCTGCTGTCTCTGGGTGGAAAACCAGCCTTGCAACATTTCCTGATGCCGCCCTGAAGACAACTCTCCTGAGAAACCCGGCTCTCTTTTTTATCTTTGGCGACATGGTGTGTTTTTGTATGTGATTATACTTCCTTATTTCATTGAAAACGAAGGGGAAAAAAAGGAAAAAATACAAAAAAAACTCTTTACTGGCAGTGTATTTCACATTGTACATAGTTCTGCTTTAAAGGAAAAATATTATACATTTTTCATACTGTTCTTATCCTTTAAACATGCTCTTGAGTGCCTTAAATCTGCCATTTAAAGTTTTGAAACAACTTTTTAAAAACTATTGATTAAGTGACAGGATTTATCAGCCTGTGTGAAAAGACACTTAATGAGTACATCCATCCAGCAGATGGCGTCAAGGATTACATACAATCTAGTGAAGTTAGTGGTCAACAAACATTACAGTGCGGGTGAGCAGGATCAGTAAACGTGTTTAGAGACAGAAATGTTCAGAATATGATGATTTAAGGACTTAAACATTGCACTTAAAAATTGCACACAGGCTAAGGGACTGTGCAAAAGGCCCAGGGTATGTGCAAATGTATTTCAGACTGTGACTGTTTTATGATGTTGTGACTGACAGGCGCCTGATGTCGTGTCACTCGTGGCTTATGTTGGTTTGTATTTTGTGTTTAATGGTGACACTGATTGTTTTGCTTGCTCTGTTGATGTCTTGTGTCTGAGCTGAAGCCTGTGGTCCCCTGTCCCAAGACAAATTTATCTCATGGGAGACAATAAAGGATTATCTTATCTTATCTTAAAACAGCTGAAGATTCTCAGATAAATGACATGAAATCTGAAAATATGTCCCAGAATCAGGAAGTTCAGCACAAAGTGTTTTTGACGCTCGCAGGGGGAAGGATTATCTAATGAACATTCCTCAAAACTGTGTGAAAGCAGCTAGATGCAACTCCAGGTATGTTTTTGATAACGGAACATTGTTAGAACATGATATAAAGAGATTTTAAAAAGACGCTCTTGCAGAGTACGTGTCCTTTAAGGCTCCGTGAGACTCACATCTAGAAAGACAACTGGTTTAAAATGTTTGTTTTATGTCTACTTAAGTACAGAATTAAAGCACAAATACCTTTTACCTTGCCACATCTGACTACTTTAAAAAAATCTTGCAATAAAATACAGAGTAAGAACTGTCAATGAACCCATTCTTCTCTCGAAACATTTCTCAAAATAAGTTGAAACCAATCAAAATAGGACAAGGAAATATAGATACTTCTGCCTGGAATAACTTATAATGTGTTTAACTCAAGCTTCACATTAGCACATGGTGATTAGGAAAGATCCTTACTGATTACTTACCTCTTCACAATTCTATAATAAAGAAGATTAAAGATTAAAGTGACATTAAATCTCACTGTAACAGAAGGGACAATGTACAAACGGCGATTCCTCTGATTCCTCCACATCCTCCCACACAAACTCGAAGCCAAAAAATAACTTTGTGTGAACCCTTTTAACAAATAAGACATAACTTACTGTTCTTTTTCAGCATTTTGACACTTGCACTGTAAAAAACTCTCCACCCCCGGACTGTCCTACTTCTCGTGTAATTACTGCGACTATCTGACCTGACGCCGGAGCCTGTTGGCAAAACTCAAGCAACATTTGTCTTTTTCCTCGGCATAAAGTGTGCTCTGTCCTGTCCCCTGTGGCCGCCAGCGTCAAGGTGATGGCACCGCGCACTGCCAGAAAGTACACGTACAGAAGGTTAGGACGACTGCGATTCAGATTGTTCATCTTGCAGTTTGGACTGGTGTGGTCGAATTATATTGTTGTTGTTTCTTTGCTTATTTAAGGATATTTTTCTCAGTTGTATTCAGCTAAATATACACTTGATCTGCAAATGGTGAACGTGAAGTCCAATGTACTTTACTCGAAGTACAAACAAAGTACAAAAGTAAAAATGTGGTACTTAAAGGTCCCATATCCTGCTCTTTCCCTTCACACAGTCTATTCTAAGGGCTTTGTTGATACATTTTCTCGTTGTGTAATATCCATAACATAATAGTTTACAAAAAACACCCATTTCTTGGACTGGCCCCCCTCCTGCAAAAGCAAACGGCTCACTCTGAGATCTGACCCCGAACAGAGAGCAGGCTGCCTCCCCCGCCCAACCCGTGCCTCCCCTAGGATGGTGCATGCGCCGTGTGCTCCGGTAAACAGCGATACACAAACACTGAATAAACATTTTCTCGTCCTGACGGTGCGTCGTGCTGAGTCCTACGTCCTGGATCTGACCTGGAGTTTGACGTGCTCCAGGGCCTCAACCACGGACGTGCCGTTTGGTAAATAACAAGCTAACTCTTCTATCTGTCGTATCCATCGTGTAATTACGGTGTAGCATTAGCATTAGCTGTTTTTATTCTTCCTGGAGGCGTGGCTTAAACACAGCGTCATCTTAGTGAGGAGCCCCCGTCTGCTGCTCAGCCGAGGGGGACGGAAAAGACAGTTCTCTAGTGAAAACATGAGGGAATCAATCAAAAAACCACTTTGGGCACAACATACGAGGCCCAAATAGCACTGGAGGAAGGTTAAAACCTCTGAAAAGTCCATTTTGCAGGATATGGGACCTTTAAACAACATTTTTGGGTGTCTGTAGTTGACTTTAGTCATTTTTACAGTGGAAACTTTTTTACTTTTACTGCGCCACATTGGAGTGCAGGTTTCTGTGTTTTCTGCATTACATTTTTGAACAGGACTGAAAAGTAAAGTTTTTTTTCCTCAGACATTTATGGTAACATCATGCCTACTTTTTCCCTACTTTGAGGAAACAAACTTAGTCTGTATAAATAAGTAAAGAAATGACTTCTGATGTCAAATAATCATGACATATCTTTATCAAACTACAGTTAGATGCTTTTATAGTTCTCAAAATCTGTCTGAATTACTTTGACTCTTCAAGTACATTTTTAAGTGTAGTTTAATACTTTTACTGATGTCGTTTTTTTTTGTGTGATACTTTTGCTTGTGTGTTGTTGGTTTTTTTGTGTTGTTTTTTTGCTTTGGTACTTTTACTTAAGTAACTAAATTGAGTACTTTTATGCAGAGCTGGTCAAACAATAATCTGAACACTGATTACACTCCTGCTAAAAGTAATCAACGTCCTATTCTAACTGCTTTATATCAGAAGTAAACAGTGATTACTGTAAGTGACTTTGGAAAGGAAATATAACTCAGGACCAAACTTATAAAAAACATGGAGTCCTCCCACTTATTAAACTTCCCTCGAATAAACAACCAGAGAGTTGACGTTTACAGTCCTCCATAAACCAGGTTTTATATGGTTTGGAACCAGTTTATCTTTTTTTTTTTACGACACAGTTCTGTGGACAACACACATTTTTGGCTGAGAAAAAGTAACACAAACTCACTAGTGCTAATAACTGCTAACTTTGTTGCTTTACTAATGTATTTAAAATGATTGTACAATATTAATGTTACAATACTTCCGGTTGAAGATTTGTTCAAATGTGAGTGTTTACATTTCACAATAAGAAATGTCAAGACTCTGTGTAGCCGTGGATTCTAAAATGGAAAAGAGTTATTTTTTCTTTCCTCTTCTGATGTGCTTGCAATAGTTTTCCTCATTTAGGGAATTTGGATGAATTTTATTTTATTTTATTTATTTAGGATCCCCATTACCGACAATTACATTTAAATGTAGATTCCCCTGATAAACACATGTACATTTGTTAGTGAATGTAAAACAAGCCTTGCCCAATCGTCCTTCTCATACCAGGGGACCAAACAGTGGAATAAGCTCCCACTGAACTCACAAATGAAAGTAACCTCTATACCTTCTCCAGAGGTAAAGAAGTGGTTTATTGAGAACCAGAGATGCACACACTGAGCACAAACTTGCACACTATTGAAATATGTATATATGGTTTTATGTAATTAGTATCGAATAGTCTTGTCTTAGCTCCTTTTATAAACTTATTTAAAAGTGTATTAGCTTTACTCGGTGTAAATTGTTCTAGGATTCTTAACAACTAATACTGTAATCTTAACTTTAAGGTGCTGGTGTCTGCAATGAACCTCGATGTTAAAATAATATTGATGACGATGAAGTGTGAGTGAATGATTGAGTGTCAGAGACTGTATGAAAACTGTAGCTCTGTAAATAATGCACATTGTACTCCCCCCGTCGCTGATCCAGGACTGCAGATGGAAATGAGCGTGCATAGCTATAATCTGGTGCAATCATCTTTGCCCTCGAGCATAAAGTCATTGTACATGGTCCTGTTAAATAAATAAATAAATAAATAAATAAATATGTTTTACAAACAATCCACATGCAAAAGTTTATTCCTTAAATGTTTATATATATTTTTAATTTACATTACATCACAAATTTAGGTATTTATGTTATGTTTAAAGAATTGTTTTAATTTAACAATATCTAATTTACAACAAATTTCAGAATTAAAAAATGACATTTAAAAAAATTTACTTTAATAACAATATATCATCTTTATGTAACTGGATTTCAAAAACTCGTCGTCCTGTATTTAATTTTATTTTTTATCGCTCACTTCTAATATTCTCACCCTAAAAGTAAGAAATATCATGAAACATTTAAATCATTTGGGTCTATCAAGTAAATAAATCAACTTTTAAAGACAAAACAGCTGATATTATGACTTCATGTGGCTCTAGATCATGTTTTTACGGTGGACAGATACTACGCTGTGCTTGCCCATCACTTAACCCTGCGAATGCCACTCCGGATGCTGTATTGCATTACACGACACAGCACATCTCCCCCAGGCCAAGTTTGTGGGGGAAAAAAGTCAACCCAAGCACAAAGTGACAAGAGCAAAGTGAACAGCGAGGCGTCCATTTGTGGGCGGTGTGTCATTGGGGCCTCTAACGCTGCTGTCGGGAGGAGGAAACAGACGACGGCGACGGCTGATGGCACCTATAGGGTTGGGAACGTGGGCGACCGAGCCTCCGTCTTGACGTGCGCTCGTAAATCACCGCCTCCCTCCGGGCCGTGTCTTCATTCTGCTCCCGTTCGGCGCTTTGAGGCCGCTGCCGTCGCTCGCGTTGTCTTCGTCTGTATCGATTTGAGCGGGAATGGTTTTGTGGGGCCCAGGGGTTCGCCGGGCGTCCTGGTAATGTCTGTCTGTCCTCGGGAAACATGTCCGACCCAGTCATTCGATTGGTGTGATGGCATTCTTAACTGTAGATCTTTAGTTGTTTAGTCGATTCAACAGTCAGTCGTGTTTTATTTGAGAAACATTTGAGTTTGAGCATTGATTTTCAACCAGTGTACCGGGAACACCAGTGTGCCTAGAGGTTTTGCCATGTACGCTTTGAAAAAATGTCAGATTCATGGATGTAATTGAATGATTTGCCTTTTGAGAGTGAATTAAGTAAGTTAAAGGTCCCATAACATGCAAAATGGACTTTTCAGAGGTTCTAACCTTCCTCCAGTGCTATTTGGGCCTCGTATGTTGTGCCCAAAGTGGTTTTTTGATTGATTCCCTCATGTTTTCACTAGAGAACTGTCTTTTCCGTCCCCCTCGGCTGAGCAGCAGACGGGGGCTCCTCACTAAGATGACGCGGTGTTTAAGCCACGCCTCCAGGAAGAATAAAAACAGCTAATGCTAATGCTACACAGTAATTACACGATGGATACGACAGATAGAAGAGTTAGCTTGTTATTTACCAAACGGCACGTCCGTGGTTGAGGCCCTGGAGCACGTCAAACTCCAGGTCAGATCCAGGACGTAGGACTCAGCACGACGCACCGTCAGGACCAGAAAATGTTTATTCAGTGTTTGTGTATCGCTGTTTACCGGAGCACACGGCGCATGCACCATCTCCACTCTAGGCTTCAGCACGGGTTGGGAGGGGGAGGCAGCCTGCTCTCTGTTCGGGGGGTCGGATCTCAGAGTGAGCCGTTTGCTTTTGCAGGAGGGGGGCCAGTCCAAGAAATGGGTGTTTTTTGGAAACTGTTATGTTATGGATATTACACAACGAGAAAATGTATCAACAAAGCGCTTAGAACAGACTGTGTGAAGGGCAAAAGAGCAGAATATGGGACCTTTAATCATCAAAAAAGAAACCAAAACAATTACCATGGCAAAAATGAAAGAGTCCAACACACTGGCATGGACAATATATGGTAAATTAAGTGCCTCTGACAGGTTGGGGCTACTCATTATCTGCATAGTTGTGATAGGACACGCTATTATTGCTGCGTTTTTAACTGAGCTAAAGGGAACATGTAAAGGTTGAACACAAGGGGTCCCAGGACTAACCCTTGATGCATCCCACAGGGTCAACGCCATTTCCTGTCTTTTAGGCATGACTTTAACCAGACAGGACTTCAGCATAAACTGAAGCCAGACTAAAACACAAACCCTCTCAACAAAATGCATTAAAAAACATAAGAAACATGACGATAACGCATTACTAACTAAATATTGTCAAAATAATGATCTCAATAGTTTCTGAAGCATCCCGATAGCGAATGTCAATCCAGAAGAAAGTACGTTAAAATGTGTCCTTAAACATATTAGTTTAGGTTTAATTATCAGACAAATGTGAAATATATGTAAAGTCTTAAAGTTTACAATATAACTTTTAAAAATTGTTATGTTTAATCAGCTCTTTTTGCAACGTTTCTTCCAAAAAAACTATGTACCTCATCTTCAAATGTAGCTTATTTTCAAAACAACATTCACAATATTATGTAAAATTCAACATATTGCCCACCTCGACATGCAAGTTTGACAAATTCGACCATGAAATCTGCTGAAATAAGATAAATAATCTGATTGCAAGTCATTATAACAGTACCTTTAATAATGCTAAGTCTACAAATTCAACAACTGATTACGAAAATCTTGATCATCCTCTTCCGTAAGCAGCGCCTCAACCTCAAGCATCACCAGAGAAACTTTACAGCCGCGTATCATTGTGAATTCAAGTCAATCCCACAATGCAGCAGGCTAGCGATGCATGCTGGGAAACGCTCCGGTCCCCAGAGGCTTAAAACAAGCAGAAAACGCTATTCAACAGCTTACATTCAAATTCAAAAGACACTGCGCTCGATCTCCAACTAATCTGGTCTGCGCGAGATCACACACCGAGCATGCAAATCAGCCACGCAGCTTTTCTACGGCGCAAAATGACGAGGCGGAAAAAAACCCAGCCTGTCCAAATGGTGTGGTGACATTTGGAGGGATATACTCAACCTAATGGAGTTTTCATGTACGTTAGCGGCAAAACAGCTCATCCAGGGGGAGGGAAATGTGGAACGCACGACTGAACAACGAGCGAGGTTTCAAAGGCTCGGAGAAAAGATCGACACGGTGGAAGTGTTTGGTAAAAGGTTGTTTTGTCGAGGAAAGTTTTACCCGTGGAAAGTTTGTTTATTTGTTAGGAGATGGGTGATGCTGCGTATACGCTTCTGCCTTTTCATGCTGCTCACACGTTCATTTCTGCACGATCTTCTCGCACATAAACTACTGCATCTCCTCATGGTCTCAGGCCACAGCCACCACTATTAAACCCCTGCAAATGATTTACAAAAGAGCAATAAAAATATTAGATAAGAAACCCATCAGGTCCCATCATTGAGTCTGAAAAATGTAAAGATGATGGCCTTCAATACAGTGATCCCTCGTTTATGGCGGGAGTTGCGTTCCAAAAATAACACGCGAAAAGTGAAATCCGTGAAGTAGTCACAGCTTTATTTTGTTTTGTTTTGTTCAGTATTGCATTTTACAATGCAATACTGAACTATGGAATGAAACCAAAAATCAAAACCTGTTTTAAAGCCCAAAATGTGTTTAAAACAATCATTTTAATATAGTAATACAAGGTTGTAAACATTGTCACTGGTGTATTTCACAGTCTGTGCCTCTTGGTCCTGACTCCGCCCCCTGTAGCCTCTGTTTCTACTGAAGGCGCAGGAGAAGAACATTGTTATGGGGAGTTGTTGGCGCTCTTTCTTTTTCTGAGCAAGAAGCTTTTTATAAACGGATATGCCACCTTCGATTATATTTGAGAACTGCAATGAACGACTCAAAGGGTCCCGTTCTTGTGCGTGCGCTGAAGTTCAGTGGATGCACTGTAAAAATATCTGAACTGTAAAAAAAATCCGTGAAGCAGCGAAGCCGTGAAAGATGAAACGCCATATAGCGAGGGATCACTGTAATCACATTAAATGGTCACAGTTGAAGCTGATCCATAAATGTTCACACGGTCAAGCTCCTCGGGTTCTTTGTGAGAGTGTCGTTCCTCTCAGGACTGTGGGCTCCAGAACCAGAGGAGCTCAAAGTGGGAACTGTCAGGTCTTCACTGTACAGGGCACTAAGGCCTGGAACAGTTTACCCTGAACTCAAGGGAGAGGTGACCTGGTCCTTTTTAAACATAAACTGAAAAATGATTTGCTCAGGGGTCAGACATGTGACCATATGTAGTTGTAATTTGTATAATGTAATATCTGCTCTGTTGAATGTATTGTTCTTTAAATGTACTGTATTTTAAACGCTCTGTATTTTAATTGTACTGTATTTTCTCGGTAAAAGCCCTTCTGGGGACGGACATTGAGAATTAACCTCGGCTAAAATGTTGTCGTATGTGACATGAGCTCATGAAGCAGACTTGTCCCTATTAAAATAAACTAAACTAAACTATCAGTTTCGGTCAGTATCGACTGATTTTTGAACGTTATTTGGTGTCTATATTTTTCTGTAAATGGAAAAATGGAAATAGACAAGTAAAAATATGGCCATATATTTACACAGTATTGCAAGAAATGTTATTATATCCCACATAAATATGTTCTGTTACCCTTTATCGTATTTGTTACTATTTATTTATAAGTGAAAAGTCAATTTGCAAACTTTAATTCAACTTTAAACAGATTTGTGGGCCTTGCTATGGACTTTAAAATTGAAATTGTTGGTACATTGGACTTTTTCTTTATTTAATTTTGTCCACCGTCTGACAAAAAGAAACTATCAAGCGGCTACATATGTTAGACATAAAAAGAAAGACTGGAAATTCGCCTCTTCCAGTCAAATCAACCACTCTGGGATCAAATCAATCAAATCAAATCAATTTATTTTTATAACGCCCAAAATCACAACAACAGTTGCCTCGATGGGCCAGGTCTCGCAGGTGCTTAGGGCCCAGCAGAATGACCTCGGTTTTTTCAGGGTTAAGGAGCAGATAATTAAGAGTCGTCCAAGGTTTTATGTCTTTCACGCAGGCACTAAGTCTGTCTACTTGATGGGTCTGATCAGGTTTCATTGATAAATACAGCTGAGTGTCATCTGCATAGCAGTGGAAGTTAATGCCATGCTTTCTGATGATCATACCTAAGGGCAGCATATAAAGAGTGAACAGAACTGGACCGAGTACTGAACCCTGCGGCACACCGTAGGTTGAATCAGGGTCAGTTTGTTCTCCAAACCCACAAAGAAAAATTTTTTAAATGTCATATGGATTTCCCCTGGACTTTTTAACTATATTACAAGTCCCTAAAACTCAGTTTTATTCAAATTAGCTTCAGCTTTGAAAGAGAAATTGTCAAAAACCAACAAATGCCCAAACTACAGTAGTGTCAATCAGTCAATCAAACACCAGATTTACTTGTTTCCACTTGTAATCAGAGTAAATCAGACACCAGAGTCCAAACCTACAGAGTCTCAGCTTCACAAAGAGACCAGACAAAAGTTTGCGCCCCAAAGGGTTCAGAAACAGCTTCAGTTTGAAATGAGGCTCAGACGTTTTAGGTAAAATCGGCCTTCAGTGCGACGGCTTAAGACAGACGCGCTGCTTTGCCAAAGGACACAGCAGTAATAGAATAGAATAGAACCGCCAACCTTCTAGTTACTGCCTTGTCTGCAGGTTGACTCATGCAGGAATGACTTATTCAAGTAACATAATGATATTGAAGTTCACAAATGCTTCAAATAAAAATTCAAATA
This sequence comes from Rhinogobius similis, assembly GCA_019453435.1. Classification (NCBI taxonomy): domain Eukaryota; kingdom Metazoa; phylum Chordata; class Actinopteri; order Gobiiformes; family Gobiidae; genus Rhinogobius; species Rhinogobius similis. The sequence goes on along the minus strand of CM033619.1, from coordinate 50,763,471 downwards.
GGACTTAAAAGGAAATGAACGGTCAATCAGCTAAACGCCAAACCAAATCTGGACTTCTTTTCAGCAGAGTGTAAATTATTGAGAACAAATTTCACTCTTTAAAAGTCAATTTGGCGAGCTTTTCATGGAAGTAACAACCATTTTTCGTCTGATGGGGATTGGAAATAATTAAAAGGGAATAATTTACTCATGACGGACTATTTCAAAGCAAAAGCAGCATCAAGTGAAGCACCGCAAATTTAAACCTTTGAGACCAGGATGACGACCAGGGCTTTTGATCGTTACAAAAAACAGCCCTTTGCCAATGATTACGCTGCACTGACTGTTTCAATTCATGTTTTAAGGGCAATGTTTCTTACAGGAATTCCACCTTGACTTTGGACTAATCGATCTCAAAAGTTAGGTTTGGCTACTTGGATGGAAGATAAAGCTCTGGTCTCTCACTCCGTCTTCTCTCTGTCTCTTTGTCTCTCTCAGTTTGTCGGTAATGCTTTATTTTTGTACAAAAAAACCAACAACAAAAGTGTAGAATGCGTCGACGGGTCAGATGTGGTAAAGTAGCCTGGTGCTCTTCGAGGGACCAGTTGGTAGGTATTTCAGAATAAAAAAGGAAGACCCAAAGCACTTTTAGCCTAACTTATTTCATTTTTAAATAGACAGAAAACGTTTAAAATGTTGGCTGTCTATTGTAGCTTCAGTTTGAAAGTCATTTAAGTTAAATAGAGTTCACACAGAATGTTTCACAGCGTGTCGTATGTATGGAGTTATCAGTTTAAAGGGCCTGTACCTGATTTTGAACCATGAGACAGGAATATGTCTTTGTTTGAACTGTTTGGTCCGTCCTTTCACTCAGTATTCTCCTTATTCCTGAAGTTGCCGTACGCGCCGCCGTCTTGTTTCCGTTGTAGTTCACATGGAGCAGACGAGCTCAACAGAAAATAAGTTCTACTCGACTAAAAAGACGTTTTCAGGAAATCGTTGCGTTGTGACTTGTTGTTGCTCGTGTTCATTAAACATTTTACACAAATCAATCTACTTTATGTAACATTTTAGCCTCAGACTTTTCCCTCGTTCATCATTAGCTTTAACAGAGTTCTCATCAAACGGAAGTGCGTTTACAACAAAAGTGTGATCTGTGGCAAAAAGTGGGCGGGGCAGAATAAGGTGAATTGCACCACGACTCAGAAACAACTGTCTGGAACAGTCTTATGCAGTTGTTTCCATATACAGGGAGTGCAGAATTATTAGGCAAATGAGTATTTTGACCACATCATCCTCGTTATGCATGTTGTCTTACTCCAAGCTGTATAGGCTGGAAAGCCTACTACCAATTAAGCATATTAGGTGATGTGCATCTCTGTAATGAGAAGGGGTGTGGTCTAATGACATCAACACCCTATATCAGGCGTGCATAATTATTAGGCAACTTCCTTTCCTTTGGCAAAATGGGTCAAAAGAAGGACTTGACAGGCTCAGAAAAGTCAAAAATAGTGAGATATATTGCAGAGGGATGCAGCAGTCTTAAAATAGCCAAGCTTCTGAAGCGTGATCATCGAATAATCAAGCGTTTCATTCAAAATAGTCAACAGGGTCGCAAGAAGCGTGTGGAAAAACCAAGGCGCAAAATAACTGCCCGTGAACTGAGAAAAGTCAAGCGTGCAGCTGCCAAGATGCCACTTGCCACCAGTTTGGCCATATTTCAGAGCTGCAACATCACTGGAGTGCCCAAAAGCACAAGGTGTGCAATACTCAGAGACATGGCCAAGGTAAGAAAGGCAGAAAGTCGACCACCACTGAACAAGACACACAAGCTGAAACGTCAAGACTGGGCCAAGAAATATCTCAAGACTGGTTTTTCTAAGGTTTTATGGACTGATGAAATGAGAGTGAGTCTTGATGGGCCAGATGGATGGGCCCGTGGCTGGATTGGTAAAGGGCAGAGAGCTCCAGTCCGACTCAGACGCCAGCAAGGTGGAGGTGGAGTACTGGTTTGGGCTGGTATCATCAAAGATGAGCTTGTGGGGCCTTTTCGGGTTGAGGATGGAGTCAAGCTCAACTCCCAGTCCTACTGCCAGTTTCTGGAAGACACCTTCTTCAAGCAGTGGTACAGGAAGAAGTCTGCATCCTTCAAGAAAAACATGATTTTCATGCAGGACAATGCTCCATCACACGCGTCCAAGTACTCCACAGCGTGGCTGGCAAGAAAGGGTATAAAAGAAGAAAATCTAATGATATGGCCTCCTTGTTCTCCTGATCTGAACCCCATTGAGAAACTGTGGTCCATCATCAAATGTGCAATTTACAAGGAGGGAAAACAGTACACCTCTCTGAACAGTGTCTGGGAGGCTGTGGTTGCTGCTGCACGCAATGTTAATGGTGAACAGATCAAAACACTGACAGAATCCATGGATGGCAGGCTTTTGAGTGTCCTTGCAAAGAAAGATGGCTATATTGGTCACTGATTTGTTTTTGTTCGGTTTTTGAATGTCAGAAATGTATATTTGTGAATGTTGAGATGTTATATTGGTTTCACTGGTAAAAATAAATAATTGAAATGGGTATAAATTTGTTTTTTGTTAAGTTGCCTAATAATTATGCACAGTAATAGTCATCTGCACACACAGATATCCCCCTAAAATAGCTAAAACTAAAAACTAAAAACTAAAACTTCCAAAAATATTCAGCTTTGATATTAATGAGTTTTTTGTGTTCATTGAGAACATGCTTGTTGTTCAATAATAAAATTAATCCTCAAAAATACAACTTGCCTAATAATTCTGCACTCCCTGTAGTTCCTCTAATTCTTCTTATAATTAGCTTTAGCGCTTTTGAAACTGCACCATGACAGAGAATCAAACAGTTATTTTCCCATGATTCATAGTGTACAATGTGCCTAATTGGCTGAAAAGAGGTGACCCTGGCAAACACTTCTGCACTCGTTTTTTCCAAACAAAGTGTGAAATATGCACAGACTATACATTACAAACCCAATGTCTTTCCATTAAGTTGCTTCAAACAATGTGTAATGTAAAAAGAATTTATCTTAAATCAGGTACAGGCCCTTTAAATGACATATTCTGCATTATTATTGTATTCTTATTGGCCTTTAAACTTGCTCTTGTGCCTTTACTTTGGCGTCTCATTTGGCATTCTATCAGTCAGGCGTTCCCTCATCAGGGTTTGTGTTTACACATCATCTAAAGGCAGTAGAGTAAATTACCATGGGGAAATAAACAAAATCTAGCTTGCACTGACATGCTAATGTAAGCACACGGTCAATGTGTTTGGGGCAGAAATGCTCCGAACAAGTCTGGTGATGATTTATGGACTTAAAAACCACACGGACCTGGGTTAAAAAAACAAACAAACAAAAAAACTGCATATTTTAGGGTGTATGACGTCACAAATTGGAGAAATTTGATCGCTGGTGTCTTTGTGAGGCAAGACAACCTCATAAACATCATGAAACAAGCGTGAATGAAGCTAAATACAACTCCAGGTGAGTTTGTGATGAGAAGACAGCCTTATAAAGCACATAAAGTACATTTTGTGTCATATGTGTTCTTTGCTTACAGGCGCTGTACCTACTTTTTTTTTAAAACCAGTTCATGTACCAGATTTTTTTGCATGAAATAAAGTCGACTCTGCTTTGTCCCAGCACAGATATACATGTAAACGCCTCAACTCGGGTGAAAACGAGTCTATTTATATTCTACGAGAAGCAGGAAGTGTGCCGTTAGCATGCTAATGTTTGTTAGCTTTACCCAGGACGACAAAACTCATGAAAAGTGCTCATAAACTCATGGAGGAGAATATTTAGAATGCTGGGACTGCAATAAGTGTGATACATGTGACTGATGTAAAAAAAATACATTTATTTATTGGTTTATTAGGAATTAAATGGGTTTTCACGAACGTTGGGCCTTTATTTAACTTAAAATATACATGTTTGAAGAATAAAAGAAATCGATAGCACATATACTGTATAAATATGTCTCTCTCCCCTATATCAATATTTATGATTACACCGGCTCGCTCTCCTCGCTCTCTACCCCCGTCTCGTTTCTCTCTCCGATACTTCCCCCTCTTCTCCCTCTCTCTCCCCCTTTATCTCCTCTATACCATATCAATATTCATGGTTGCGCCGTGGCTGTCTCATTAGCCTTTGATCCGGGGCGGCGTGCGTGGCCTGCCGGAGCTTTGCCGAAACGTTGCCGGAGCGTTGCCAACAACACAGGGCCGTTTGAAGTGTCAAGAGAACAGCTGCTGCCATTGATCTCCGCCGAGTTTCTTCACCACGTACGCACACACATATATACACACAGACACACACACACATGCACACACACACACGCACACACACACACACGCGCACACATAGCGCATATGTACATGTACAGATGTGCCCACGAGGTCCATGAATACTTGCATCGACTGAAGAGAGAGTTCACGCTGGGATCACAGCCCTTTTTACGTATTTATTTATTTATTTATACGGTGCACGCGCAGCTATTTTTGAGCTCATATAGCGCTGCAAAAAGCGCTACCAGCCGCGAGTTCAGAACACACAACAAGAAGAAACGTTGACCCTTTGAAACAATGTATGATGGAGTTTTTAGTAGGATTAACTTCAAATCTAACTTGCTTTGGGTCGATTTAAAGGGAAAATATTGTGCAAAATTTACTTTTTTGAGCTTTTAACCATGTTCTAACACTGTTTCGTCGTCAAAAACACACCTGAGTTGCATTTAGCTTCATTCACGCTTGTTTGATGAATCCTGGTTAGAAAATCCTCTCCCGTACGACCATCAAAAACACTCGTTCTGAATTCCTTCGATGTGTGACGTCTTTTCGGAGTGGGACGTGGCGCTCAGAATCTTCCACGGGCCGTAAATCATCGTCAGACTCTGAAGTCTAACCCGATCATTACAACTGCGCGAGGGCTGTTTTCTGTTTATCGTGTGATTTTCATTTGTAAATCATCTGACCAGACAGCTTTTAATCTGAGCTCGTTAAAATAATCAATTAAAGGGGTGTGGCTTTAAGGATAAGCTCTTTCAGGTTTCGTGCATTTTAATATAAGCATTAGCATTTGCTGTGAGATAATATTTGCATGTGCACAGAGCAGTTTTGAATTAATATTGCGATTTACAATGAACAAAATGTAGAATTAATGATCTATATCTATTATAGTTTGAAAGAAAACACACAAAAAAGTATATGTTAGTTTTTACCGAGCCGTTCAATAAGCTATTTTTTTCTATTTTTATTAATTTTGTCTGTGTTTTATAGACAACAAAGCAGACAATGACATTGACATACGACAGAAAAAAAAACATACATTGACACATTAAAGGGCCTGTACCTGATTTTTACAGTACATTTTCATTGTAAAAATGTTTTGTTTTGTTCTGTGGTTGTGAGGGCTGTTTTCTGTTTATCGTGTGATTTTCATTTGTAAATCATCTGACCAGACAGCTTTTAATTTGAGCTCGTTAAAATAATCAATTAAAGGGGCGTGGCTTTAAGGATAAGCCCTTTCAGGTTTGTGCCACAGTCCATCACGTTTGTGTTGTGGACTTCTGGTTTTTTTGATTATGTGAAAATAAATTAAATCAAATCATCAACAAGGTGAACGCTGCTAGCATCAACTAATCCATTTTTGTGAGGCCCTCCACAGCCAGTAGATGGCGCAACAGCAAGTTACAATAAGGTTCTGACAAAGTTATATTGTTCTAAAACATGAGATGCCAAAGTAAATATGTTCAAGACTATGTTTAAAGGCCAATAAATAATCAAATAATAAAAGTGAACAGGAAAACAATCTTAAATTCAGAGATTTTAAAATGACAGGAAGTAGTGTTAAGTTTTGAAACAGAATCCCTCTGTGATGTCATCAATAGGTGACGCACCACTGAAAATACAGAGATACAGCAACTGAAACAACGGTTTAAACCAGGGCTGTTTGACATGCGGCCCAGGGGCCAGATCAGGCCCTCCAAATGATTTGATCCGGCCCGCGACCGTCATCTAAATATCATACAATATATTTGCTCTTGTTCACTGGTTTAATTCTGGGTTAGTACAAGTTTATACTTTTTTGAGTCCTGATTTAGACTTTGTTACATTCTGCTGTGACCGGCTTTAATTTCTGGGTTAGTCTTGGTTTGATTCTGGGTTAATCCTGGTTGGTTGGTATCTATTTGATTAGTTCTAATTCAGGATTGACCATGAATGAAGAGGAAGAAGCATTTTTTGTTTGTTTCTCCACAAAAATACTATAAAGCAGTAGTAATTCATTCATTCATTTTCTACCGCTTGTTCCCGTTAGGGGTCGCGGGTGACTGGAGCCTATCCCAGTGACTTTGGGCCTTGTACACCCTGGACAAGGGCCAACTAGTCGCAGCAAACACAGAGACAGACAACCATTCACTCTCACATTCATTCACTGCGGACTATTTAGAGTTTCCAATTAACCTACACAGTCATGTGTTTGGACGGTGGGAGGAGCCAGAGAACCTGGAGAGAACCCACGGTAACACGGGGAGGACATGCAGACTCCACCCAGAGAGATCATGTGATGTTGGGGTGGTCCGGGATTCAAACCCACGATCTCCTTATTGAGAGGCAGAAGCTCTAGCCGCTCTGCCACCGTGCACCCCTAGCAGTAGTTTTTTTTTTTTTTTATTTATTTATTTCAGGGACAGTGCACATTAATCCACATTTACACGTAAATGTGCCAGAATTAGCCACAAGGCTATTTTTCATCTGTAGTCCCTGGACAGATGTTAAAATGTCACCCTAAACATAATAAAAGTACAGTTGTTATTACAAAGTTAAAATGCATCACTCTAAAATCATACAATAGACAGACACTGTAGCAGACAAACCTTGAACACTCACACATAACAAAGAAAACAGCAACAAGCGAACAAGTAACAACAATCAACCAAAAACAATCAAAAGGCAAGATTCCAGCAGGGGGCAGCAAGAGGGGAAAGAGTTAATGCTGACAGGTCTGATTGTCAATGAGCCATTTTTTTAACTGAAATTTAAAAGAAGCGTATGTGTTGATGTTTCTGATGGTGATGGGGGTGTTATTCCAATGTTGAGCAGCTCGGACAGAAAAGGTGGTTTGACCAAACAGACTTTTCCTGAGGGGGATGATACAGTCCCCTCTCGCTGCTCCTCTGGTTCTGTTGTGTTCTGTAGAGCGGATGTTAATGAAGTGTCTGAGTGGAGGAGATGACAAGCCGTGAATGATTTTATATATGAGACACAGATGAGCGTATTGGACCATGTTTTCCCAGGTGAGTAGGTTGTGTTTTTGAAGTATTGGACAATGGTGATATGAGTTGGGTTTACGGTCAAGAATTTTTATTGTGCGTTTGTACAGAGAGTGGATGGGTTTTAGGGCTGTGGTGTTAGTGTGAGACCAAATGGTTAAACAGTACGTGATATGAGAGAGGATCATGGAATGCATAAACATTTTTGCTGCTCTTATGGACATTTGGTGTCTGATGTGTTTAAAGTTGCTGAGGTTGAATTTGATGTAGTTACAGATTTGGACTTGAAAGTGAGTTTGGAATCGAGGACAACACCGAGATATTTATATTCCGTCACCACCTGAAGCCGTTCACCTGACACAAAGATGTCAGGATCAACGATGGAGCTGCTCTGGGACTTGGTGAAGAACATAGCGACAGTTTTGGATGTATTTAACTGTAAACATGAATTTTGCAACCAATCAGTGATATGAGCCATGGCCTGTGTGAGTTTTTCTGCTACGTGAGTGATGTTTTTTCCATGAATGTAAAGCACAGTGTCATCTGCATACATCTGAATGGATACATCTGGACAAGCGGCCGGGAGGTCATTAATATACAAAGAAAATAATAATGGACCCAAAATTGAACCTTGTGGCACACCAGTGGAGAGACTGAGAGCGGATGATTGATGAGTTCGGATTCTAACATGCTGTGAGCGGTCAGCTAAATATGCCTGAACCCACTTTGCAGTTTTTACAGAGAAATTGAAGTTTTGTAATTTTGTCAGCAAGATGTTGTGATTAACTGTGTCAAATGCTTTCCTCAGATCCAGGAAGACTGCACCGACAACCCCCCCTTTGTCCAGTGACTGACGGATGTTTTCTGTGAAGAAGCAGGTGGCAGTTTCTGTCGAGTGGTTGGCTCTAAAGCCAAACTGCATAGTAATGTTATCATTATTGAAACAGACCTAGTGTTGAGGATGTTTTGCGTGACACCAGATTGTGTCAAACGCTGTGGTGTGTGGCGTGTCATACCACGGCCCTCTGAAAACAATGCACTGCAGTATCCAGTGGATCGGACCGAGTTGTTCAGAGTGAGTCTGTCCATGATTTAAGGACTTCAAACAGAGAAAGATCATCTGCGTCACACATCGAAGGAGTTCAGAACAAACCAGCGTCATCAAACAAACGTGAATCAAACTAGGCTACTCCAGGTATGTTTTTGATGACGGAACAATGTTAGAACATGGTTAAAAGCTCAGCAAAGTCAGTTTTGCATAATATTTGTCCTTTAAAGTGCGTATGACGGGTTTTTATGATTACCTATTATTACCTATTATGACCTGTTTACACCAAACAGGTCGCTATTAGCGGAGAAAAGTTGAAAAATCTGTCGACAATTACAGGAAGTAAACAAACTGATGACATCACGCTGGGGAGACAAAGGTTATGTATAATTTACACAAAATAAACTACTTTTTTGACCCTTTAAACTTTGATTCAACAAAATAAAAGTGTTCACATGTGTTTTTCTTTATCAAATGAACAAAATCTGTGATGTTAGATGAGTGTTGGCCCAATGTAGTCTGGTTGCTATGGTGATTTCCTAGTGTGATGTCATACTTTACAACCAGGAAGTAACATTTAAAACCTAAAATAATAGCTAAACTGGGGTTAAATTTGTAAAGATTTTAGTAGAAATTTGAATATATTTATCTTAACTGCATTTTAGTTAAACGTGTATTTCAACCTGTCATAGGCCCTTTAAGTACTGCACAGATAGCTAAGAATTTCACTCATGTACAGTATTTTTACTTTTGTACTTTGTTTCTTCCCACCTTTGTATAAAAAGTACAGTGTGAAACGAAATCCAGCGACTAACAAGACGGTCTGATGAGTGCAGTTTGGGTCACATATTTGGCCAGATCTTACAGAGTCGACTGACCGACCAAACTCAGCTTCTTTACGTTTACAAATCCACACACAGGACATATATATTTAGTCGACCTTGGATTCATCTCGTAACAGTCCCCAATGGACAATGCAATAAGATGGCACCACTCCAGAGGTCAGGGTACATGATGGAGCTGCTTTGTGAGAAAACGTCCAAGGAAACAGGCGACAGTGCTGTGTGCAGAGAATGGAAGTGGTGCCTATGGACATAAGACCTGAAAGGAAATGATCATAAAGCAATGTATAATTTCAGTCCTTATACGCTTTTCTCTCATGGCTCCGGTTAAAAAGCGTTGCATGTGGAGCTGAAAGTGACAGAAGCAACTGAAAATAACTTGTTCTTTCAGTTTCAGTCTGTAGAAAAACCTTTGAGTTGGTATTTGCTTGTACCAAAGAACTGTTAGGGTAAGACTCTACGGCTGCAACAATAACGATTATTTTAGTAGTTGTTATTTTTTATTATCATTATAGTCTAACTATTATTGCTAATGTTCGGTGATATTTCAAAAACACTTTTAACCCTTGCTGACTAACCGGAGCGGAATTTTTTTCACATAAAAGTTGACAAAATTATCTTTAAAAAGCAAAATGTAAATATTTGACATGTGACCTTTGTACATTTTCATTAATTAACTTGTTTATGAAAAGAGAAAAATGTATAAATTTGGGAACTCTAAAGAATTTTTTTTGGGTATTTGCCATTGTATTTAGTTTAATCTTTTATAGTATTGATTTTATTTTATATATATATATTTTAGTAAAACGTCTGTCTGTCAATAAGTATCACAGATAAAAACGTTTATCTGGTTGGAAAGCATTTTGAAACTTTAAATCATTTAAAATTTTGAGAGCACTGGAATTTCAGCCTTTAGGAAAAATTTGTTTAAAAAAAAACTTTTTTTGTGATTTATTGTGGGGGTGAAACAAGTTAATCAATTAATCACAACTGATTGTTAATTGAAGTAATTGTCAACTAACTTAGTTCACTATCTAGATTATAAACACATCACATGACTCCAAAAAATGCTGAGAAAAGAAGTTTTATGACTATTCCAAATCAAGAATTACTTCAAGACGCAAAAAACGTGTACATTTCGTATTTTTGCTCAAAAACCCATTTTGTCTGTGAACATTCTCCATCAGAACGTCCTCAAGAGACATCACTTCAGCTTCATCTGGGTCAAATTTCGTAAAAGTCTGATATTTTATTAGCGAGAAATTTGCGTTCTAAGCAAAGAAAGAAAGAATAATCACTAGTTGCAGCCCTAATTTATTGCGCATTTTAGCTATTTAAAATATTAAACATCGCCTTTTATGATAAATGATTGCTGGAATTGTTGTTGTCATTCGTCCTCCATATTAAAAATGTCCATACGTGCAGAAGAATAACTGCGATATCATACATTTTTCGATACACCTCCTATCTTTACAATCACAATTAAAACAAGATTCCATTTCCCAGCCTTAATCCAATCCACATTTGAGCTCAGTCTTGCACACGACCTCGACATCGATTTCCCGCCTCCTCTTTTTACATTCTACCGCCTCGTCTTCACTCCACAGTTTGTCTTTTGGTCGAGCCCCAGTGTCCAGCGTCAGGATTAAGTGCAGGAGCGCGGCAGGAGCGTGGCAGGTGCTGTGGTCGAGCGAGCGGGTCAAAGATCGATATCGCCGTTGTGTCTGATAACATTAGGGCCACCTTAATGACGCTAATGAAGAGCCGGCCGAGATAAATGCAGGAGTGCGGTCGGTGGAGGAGCTCGTTCAGCAGACTAAAGGGACTTCTTGTTACGATAGAGCTCCTGCAGTTGTGGTCACGCCATCCCAGCATGCACCACTCTGCACGGGCGATTATGGTGGCGGGGAATTCACATTTAAAGGAATGTCGGCGGCTGCAATTAACAAACTATAAGGGAGTTTCAAAGATTGTACAAATGATCGAGAGCAGAAGAAAGACAAAGAGTGTTTTACAAGATTTACAAAGCTCCAGATCGACGAGAGAAGTGGATTTCAACAACTAAACGGACTGTAGTGAGTCAAACCTCACTATTCACCTTATTCGTCTTGTTTCCGTTGTAATTCACACGGAGCAGACGAGCTCAACAGAAAATAAGTTCTATGTAGTGAGAAAAACGGGACTAAAAGCGACAAAAATTTGACTAAAAGCGACAAAAATTTGACTAAAAGCGACAAAATTGTGACAAAAAATGACAAAGTGAAAAAAGAACGTGACTATGAGCAACAAAAATGCTATTCTCCTTATTCCTGAAGTTGTCGTACGCGCCGCCGTCTTGTTTCCGTTGTAGTTCACACGGAGCAGACGAGCTCAACAGAAAATAAGTTCTACTCGACTAAAAAGACGTTTTCAGGAAATCGTTGTGTTGTGACTTGTTGTTGCTCGTGTTCATTAAACATTTTACACAAATCAATCTACTTTATGTAACATTTTAGCGTCAGACTTTTCCCTCGTTCATCATTAGCTTTAACAGAGTTCTCGTCAAACAGAAGTGCGTTTACAACAAAAGTGTGATCTGTGGAACAAAGAGGCAAAAGTGGGCGGAATAAGGTGAATAAAGTGGCACAAAAACACGACTAGAAGTGACAAAAATGTGGCTAAAAGTGACAAAAACCCTACGAGAAGCGACAAAAACATGACCATAAGCGGAAAAATTCTATATAGCGAGAAAAACGGGACTAAAAGCGACAAAAATTTGATTAAAAGCGACAAAATTGTGACTAAAAATGACAAAGTGAAAAAAGAACATGACTATGAGCAACTTTATGTAACATTTTAGTGTCAGACTTTTCCCTCGTTCATCATTAGCTTTAACGGAGTTCTCGTCAAACGGAAGTGCGTTTACAACAAAAGTGTGATCTGTGGCAAAAAGAGGCAAAAGTGGGCGGGGCAGAATAAGGTCAATAAGGGAGTTTCAAAGATTGTACAAATGATCGAGAGCAGAAGAAAAACAGCGCATTTAATAAGATTTACAAAGCTCCAGATCGACGAGAGAAGTGGATTTCAACAACTAAACGGACTGTGGTGAGTCAAACCTCACTATAATTAAGCTACAAATGTATTTCTGCATTGGTTTGGAGTTTCCTTTGGGGCAAGATTTAACCATCATCTCATTAAGATTCAAAATATTTATGAAGTTTGTGTATTATTAATCTGTTAATTAAGCAAGAGAGAGAGTCGTTTGAAGGGTAACGATCACAAATGCTTTTTAAAAACTTTGTTTGCAAAATTGACTGTTTAATAAAATCACAAAACTAAAATGAAACCAATGATTCAGGGGTGTTTATCACACAGACACGAGTGCATCAGCCTCTGTCATGTACTGCAGCTTCACATCTGTCAGAGCACAACATGTTCTCACTATTTTATCAGATCAACACATTTAATTGTCATTGTCAGTATCTGTTATGTGCACAGGGTTTTATAATAAAGTGTTATTTCTCATAAATATCGCCAGAGACACTTTTTGATGATATTAGACGGTGGACAGTTCTCTCCGCCGGGTGGCTGGGCGCTCCCTTAGAGATAAAAGAAGCTCAGTCACACGGGAGGAGCTCAGAGTAGAGCCGCTGATCCTCCACGTCCAGAGGAGCAGCTGAGACTCAGCATCTACCTCCTGGACGTCGGAGGCCCCGGGGAAAACCCAGGACACGCTGGAGGGACACTCGGCTCTATGTGGCCTGGGAACGCCCCGGGATCCCCCAGAAGAGCTGGAGGAAGTGTCTGGGGTGAGGGAAGTCTGGGAGTCCCTGCTCGGACTGCTGCCCCCGTGACCCGGCCCCGGGTTTGTGGAAAAAGATGATGGATCTATTGACCTTATTCTGCCCCGCCCACTTTTGCCTCTTTTTGCCACAGATCACACTTTTGTTGTAAACGCACTTCCGTTTGACGAGAACTCTGTTAAAGCTAATGACGAACGAGGGAAAAGTCTGAGGCTAAAATGTTACATAAAGTAGATTGATTTGTGTAAAATGTTTAATGAACACGAGCAACAACAAGTCACAACACAACGATTTCCTGAAAACGTCTTTTTAGTCGAGTAGAACTTATTTTCTGTTGAGCTCGTCTGCTCCGTGTGAACTACAACGGAAACAAGACGGCGGCGTGTAAGGCAACTTCAGGAATAAGGAGAATACAATCTATCTATTCTCTTTAAAGGACATGTTCTGCTACAGTGACTTATTTGAGCTTTAAACCCTGTTCTGTTCACGCCTGAAGTAACATTCAGTAGCATTCACGCTGTTTTGAAGAATGTTTATTAGAAAACCCTCTCCCTCCGAGCGTCCAACACACTTCCTGCTGAACTTCCGGGATTTTCGGACGTATTTTCAGACTTCATACATCACTTATCTGAGAATGTTTTGCTGTTTTGAGTCCTTAAATCATCGCCAGACTCGTTCTGACCATTTCTGCCTCTACACACAATAACTGCTTCATCACTTCATTAAATTGTATATATTGTATGGGTAACGTATCGGTACTATAATAATTGACATTGCAACTAAATTTGCATTTAAAACATTTTAAAAAGGCAGATTTTTAATGGTGATTTTCCTTATTCTGTCTTAATTAGCCTTGATTTAGTCTTGTTTTTTATGTTTATGTAGTTTGACAGATAAATAACATCACATTTTTCTTTAATATAACTGAAATGAATGTGTCAAAGATTATATTACAATATCGCAGCGCCGAACAGCCTTGTAACACATATTCTGATATTGTGCAGCCGTCGTACAAACCATGGAAAAACTCAACCAAGACTAACGAACAAATCAGGATTAAACTGGGCTCAAATCAAGATCTGGAAAAGACTAATGTTAGTGCGCCTCTATTGAAAAAAATCATGGAAAAATCACGTTCAGACTTAATTTGAACATGGACTTTTCAAAATTTCAAAGAGTTTGGACCAAATGGGACTCTTACTATGTGCCTTCATTTTTTTTTAGAATGTCTTTTGTTGCCTTCTTTTAGTTTTGTTTTGTCTCTTCCTCCAAAATATCTGCCTTTGCGCATTCGACCTTCATTTTTAACCATCACAAAGTCGAACCAATTACCAGACAGTCTGACATTGTCTGCACACCATCTTCATTTCTTACGAAACTTGTAAAAAGCACACCTTAAAATCTGTCCAGCTAAATTGTATTTGTAATTTTCACTGTAAACAATTTGGAACATATTTTTAAAAGATTTGTATAAACTATTCGGGCAATTTTCGTATGATTAATGAATTTGCACATTGTCAAATAAAGACGGCTACATTCACAATTATCGCACATTGCTTTAAGGCTGCACAATATATCACAAAAGTATCGATATCGCAATTGTGGCAATAATGCAAAAAACTGATGTAGAAACAAAGCAAATACATCGCAATAACACAATAAGGTCTTCAATCTGACAGAAATGTACTGTACTTAAAATGAAACGTCAAAAAAGCAAAGCCAATGTTTCACAATCAACGTCAAAAAGCTTGATTTTATCCTTGATTTTCCTTTTTCCATCTAAATTAGCCTTGATTTCGTCTCAGATTTGTCTTTTTTAAGTCTATATTTTGGCATGAACATTTGTTTTAATATAACGGAAATGATTGTGTCCAAATGTATCGCATTAAGATCGATTTCTGTTTTTGCGCAGCTCTACTATTCATAAACGCTCCATTTACTTGATTCTCCGTTCAAAATCCTTTGTGCATCAGAAGGCAACAACAAAGTGCAAATGTCTACAGACGTATGAAGACATTCACTTCATCTCTTTGTTCTTCCACAAGCAAAGTCCAAGCCTCATTAAGTTTTCGGGATGAAGAACATGCCCAAAAACAAATGAAGACATGAGTATTAACCGGCTTTTTACGGAAAACAGTAAGAATTCTCCAACAAATGAACATCTTGACGTTGAAGAAATCAATTTTCCAACCACGAAAGGAGAAAGTTAAATCTGCCTGATTCGTTTCTAACTCATTTTTTCAGATTTTTCAGCTTCAGAACAGCTTTTTCGGATGGACAAGTGAAGCCGACATTAAAGACAGAACCAGTTTGAGTCAAGATATTTCAACCAAGCCTGCAATAAGAGTTCGGTTGCAAAAGCAGATATTTCCGTTTTGAAATTTTGTCAAATAAATTCTTTCAGTTTGATGCCATTTTCTACAAATCATATCAATCTCAAGAAGGAATGAAATAATATTTGTATTGCACTAAAATTGACTTTTGAAAAACACTGCTAGACAAAGAGTAAACTGTAAGATCAATGTTATATTTTTCAAATGGCACTTGCAAACGGCTCATAATTTCAAAGTGAACCTCTACATAGACTTTTTATTTATGCACACAGTTTTATGATTCGTGTTTGGACGAGGTTTGGAGGAACAGAACAAGCGTCCAAACTCAAAAATACAAGCAGCAAAACCAAATACTCATGACTCTCTCACGGACCCTTTGACACACCGCTAGAATTCACATGCATGACTTTTTTTTCACCACACGCACGGCTTTGGAACGGCTTTTTCAGACGGAGACGAGGTTCACGCAACGGACACGGCTCGTCCTCACGGGTTTCCAATCGATAAACTGTTTAACGATTAGATGTCGGCAGCACAGGGAATGGATTATTTATGGGTGGGCTGAAGTGTCCTTTATCTCCCCGGTCTGATTTTGTCACAAGGATACGCTTCATACGTCGAAAAACTACATTCACTCATGCGTTAGAGAGAAGTCGAGTGACGCAGCTCTGGGATTACTTGCTTCTGCTGACGATATTAACAAAAATTACAATATTCAGACGATATTTGGACAATGCATCGGGAATGTGCGCGTAAATGTCTCGGCTGAGGTTCAAGTTTCGCTCAAAACGTGAATGAACCATGACAACTGACCGCAACCGTGCAGAGATATCACTTTGCACTTGACGTTTGTCTCTTCTCGAGCTCATTTTCAACCGTTTTAATTCGACACGTTATGCTCGATATTCTGGTTTTGCATTTTTCCAAAACAACAATTGTGATGTTATCCTCCGTTTCTGAAACATCTACCACATCTACTTGTCTTTTTAACGTCTGAAAGTATTCACAGATTGATTAAAAACGCAGAAAAATTCTAATCAAACTCGAAAAAGATGCATTTACAATCCTAAAGCTATTCAAGCAGAAGCATGAATGAACAGAAAAGCTGCGCACCAAGTTGTGGACAGTCTTCTCCCTGTCCCTTATCACACTTTTTTTTTTCTTCACAAGGAACAACTCTAACATTTCAAGTCTTATCAACATGCCTGTGCGTGCATGGCGACCCAATCTGCACCTCTGCGGGATCACGCCTGCCGCTGCTGCCACACCACGTCCGACTCTCACCCCCGTCTCCCCCTTTTACAGTCTTTTCCTCTCTTGTGCCACGCATACCAATCAACTTGCTGCACGGCACTGGGAAAAGACGGAGAGATGAGGAAAAAGCCAGGACATTTAGAGCGGAAATACCTCGCACGTCGTCAAGAACTTGCGGCGTCGGTCGGGGAAAGGTCGGGGGATGCGCCGTCGTCTTGTCCCGCGCCGGTTCTTCTCGATGTTGGCTCTTTGTCAGCCCGGGATGCTCTGGCGCTGCTCCGCGACTGTCTCAGCCTCTTTCACTACAAATCCCCTCCTCCTCCCTCTCCTCCTCCATCTCTCCTCCTCCTCCTCCGCTCATAACTCCACCCACTTTTCCAAACCGGCCGTCTCTCCTCCTGAACGAGAGAATCCCCCCTGAGAGAGGGGAAAGGCTTCGACGACAGAGTGCACAGAAATGGGAGAAGTGGAGGCAGAAGAACAGGCGTGAGGGAGAGGGGTTTGCGCTTTTTTGAGTCTGTGGAGCCTCAGAAGAGCGAGGAAAAGCCTGGGCAACTTTTTTTCTGTTAAATGTGCGATATAAATTATAATATGCATTGATGTCGTCTATGGACAGGAGTTTACTGACTATTTTTCTGTTTAAGGCAAGACACTCCAGGAAAAAAAAACTTTTCTCTTTCAATTTTTTTGTTCTTCACGCTCTCAACATATGGGCTTTCATGTGGAAACAACAAACGTATCCAATCTGCTCCTAAAGATGTTTATTCTTCCATTGAATCCACTTCATCCATAGATTTCTCTGGGACATTGTAACTTCAAAGGCCGTTTTCTTAAAATGCATGTTTCTCCCACAAAGACATAAAGATCAGCCTTAAAGTAGATCCTACAAACTATACAATCTTGTACTTATAAGAGTTTGACGAGATGTACAGAAGGATTTGTTGATATCTAATTATAAGCCTGATTTATTCAAGTTTTAAGTTAAAACAATGAGGCAAAATTTGAATTTTTAGGCCAACTTTCAGTCATACCTCGTTTACTCCAAAAACCAAATAAGAAACCCCAAACCCCATCTGTATTTAAACCAAAAAATTAAACCTGGTTGTCCATTTTTCAGATTAAAATGTCTGAAATATGTGCAAGTGCAGTTTTTAGTGCAGTTTTTACACATACAATGCCATAAATCTACATGAAAAGATTACAGGATGAAACACTTCATGTGAGTAAACTACAGGAGAAGAATGTTTTCCTTTTCACCTGCAGCGTCTGGCCTTAGTGCTCAGACAATAACTCTGAATGATCAATTACTGACCAAAAAAAGTCTGTGTTAGCCAAGTGGCCCATCATTACCATGTGTTTTGGGACCGTCCTACTGCTCAGAAATATTGAACTGAGATTAACGAAGCACTGCAGACCATCACACTTTGGCAGCGGGAAGAGGGCCATCACCAAAGAAATGCTGATACAAACTAAACCAAACCAGCGTTCAAAGACTGGATCAAACTTAGAACCAGATGGAACAGGGGTGGACGTACTATTAAGCAACAGCTCACAATTGCCTTGGGCCCCCAACCTGAAGGGGCCCCCAATAAGATGCCCTTCCTGATCATAATGGACACAAGGCTCTGTTTTTTCCTTTTGTCTCAATACCACAATAATGAAGTGCAGGGTACTTTTAAACAAGAAAAACATCGACAAAATAGTCCAGGATGAAGCTAAATAGTAAAATAAAATATAACATTATAAAATTGAAAATAAAAAACATGTGTTTAAATCAACTGGAACTCACAGGGAACATGGTCTGATTTCTTAAGGCGAGACACTACAGCAAAACTAATCTTTTTTCAGTTTTTTGGTTGGTTTGTTCTCTCAACGTATCATCTTTCATTTGGAAAAAAAAACATGTCCAATCTGCTCCTAAATGTGATTTATTACTTAATTTAATCCACTTCATCCATAGATTTCTCTGGGACATTGTAACTTCAAAGGTCGTTTTCTTAAAATGCATTTTTCTCCCTCGAGACATAAAGATCAGACTTAAAGTAGATCCCACACCAAACTGTACAATCTGGACTCAACAGGATTCTAACAAAACGTACAAAAGGGAATTTTTTGTTTCTAATTCTTAAACTGATTAATTGAAGTTTTAAGACAAGAAAATTAGGCAAAATTTGAATTTTCAGGACAATTTTCAGTCCAATGTACTTTTCTCAAAAACTAAATAAGAAATCCAAAATCCCCTCTGTACATTTTTTTGTAAGTAATATGTAACAAAATGAACCAAGAAATTTAAACCTGGTTCTGTCAATTTTTCATTTTATGTCCCAAATATGAGTAATTTTGGCATTTTTTTTTTTTTTTTTTTTAACACATAAAATGCTTCATTTCCCTTCCCTCTTGAGTGGTTCTGGTTCAGTCCAAGTGGATGTCAGTCCTAGTTCATCTGCAGCCTGTCCGTCCGTGGGAGTAGGATCTCTCCTTCACTGTGGTTCTCCTGAGGTTTATACTTTGTCCCATGGGGTTTTTTGTAGTTTTTCCTGAAGGAGGGTCAAAGGACAGGGGCATTCTGGGACAGTTATCTGAACTGCTTTTACCTGTGGCCCATCGAGGCAACTGTTGTTGTGATTTTGGGCATTATAAAAATACATATACATTTATTTGAATAAACTACAGAGGAAGTTTCAGATTGATTAAGATTAGTATTTTTTCCTGTTCTGCCCCTCTGGGGGCTCTGGCCCTGGTTCAAAGATGTGTAGAACATGTAGCTGGTGCACAGATGCATTTGTATTTTCCAGTAATTCACTAATCAGCCCAAATATATGAACCTGTCCAGGCACCACACGTTAAAACAAAAGCTCCCTTTTATAAACAGTTCAAGAGAAAATCCCACTTGACGAGGAGGGGCCTCCGTTTAATTTAGTCTTGGATCCATAAATTCCTAAGTCCACCACTGAGACCGAACATTGACAGTACAGTGTGTTAAACAGTACGTGCCGTAGCTTTTCAAATGTCTTCTGTTTATGTACGGCGTCTCTCTAAATCCAAATCCAGATCCACTTTATTTGTAGCACATTTTATAAACAGACCTGTTTCCAAAGTACTGCACAGACACAAACATAAAACGGCAAAACAAAATATATAATAACAACTCAATTTGATCTCACGGCTTGTAAAACCAGTAAAATCAAATCCAAACCAAATGATAAAACCATAAAATAGAAATAAATTAATAGAATAAATACATTTAAAAATGATAAAACACAGAGGACACACACTCACGCCGTGTTAAAAGCCAGAGAATAAAAGTGGGTCTTAAGACGAGACTTAAAACACTCCACTGTGGGGGCCGTTCAGACCTGGGGGGCGGAGCCTTCCAGAGTTTGGGGCCGGCCACAGAGAAAGCCCCGCCCCCTGGTTCTAAGTCTGGTCTTAGGCCCCACGAGCTGGAGCCGGCCCTCGGACCTCAGAGCGCAGGGGGGCGATACATTTGGATGAGGTCCCAGATGTTCTGTGGGGCCGGTCCATTTAAACTTTAAAAACAAACAATAATGTTTTAAAATCAACTCTAAAATGAACAGGAAGCCAGTGCAAAGACGCTCAAATCGGAGTCATGTGCTCTCGTTTTCTGGTTCCAGTTAAAAGGCGCTGCAGAATTTTGGACCAACTGTCTCTAAAGAGCACGTGTGTTTGTGACGTTTGTTATGAGCTCCTAGACCTTCACACTTTTATTTAGTGCGTTTGTTTGACTGGTCTGTGTTCGTCCTGACTCTTTTCTGAGGCTTTTCTGTCGTGTCTCGTCTGTCACTGATAAAAACCCACACAGCTCCACTCTCCCTCTTCCCCACTAAACACATTCTACCAAATTAAGCCGTCTAAACCTGTGTCAGTGTTTTTACAGAGAGTAAACCTTCAGCAGACGTGTTTTGATCGTTTCAGACTCTTGATGCTAAAGCTGCTTTTGTTAAGCTCTCTTTGTTTGAGCAAAGCACACTTAGTCAAAGAGCAATATACGTTTTCATATCAGGAAAAAAATACTTAAATACAAAAAAATGCATACATTGTTTGTTAGGTGATGTTTTGGATCACCAACAAAAGTTTCAGATGAAAGAAAAAAATCTAGATGGGGTCAAATGTACCAAAGATAATGGGAGGGTTAACTTCTCCTTCTTCAATGTGCAAACAGGAGCAGATCGGGTGCCCTCTGCTGGTGATTTTACCACATTTCATGGTTAAATAATCCCACAGGTATTTTTACTGCAGCAAGCGATAGTTTTAATGGGACATTCTGTAAAAGCCAGCCTTTAATCTTGTTCTAACAGTGCTCCTCACATTGTCTTGGATTCATGATGTGAGTGATCTGATACTGTCCTGGAGCTCAGAAAATCCCTGTTTCTTCCTAAACCCTATCCCCGCCCACCTGCAAATGTGTAAAAGCTCTCACACGTGTAGGATTCAAAGATGTCACAGTAATTGTACGACCATAAAACTCATAAATGATGCTTGTCACAGTGAAGTGGGGCTTGTGCAGTTTAAACAGAAGTCAATGGACCTGATTCTGAGCCGTTTTAGATCAATATTGCTGTTTACAATGAACAAGTGTTTTTGGTTTTTTATGAAATTTTCTTTAAAGGGGTCGGGGGGGGGGGGGGGGGGGTCCATCACCTTTTTACTGTTGCTATAACAACATTCATGTGTTTATTATTGTTATTTCCCTCACTGTTCACATTTGTCCCTCCCTCCCTCCTGTCTGGGGAGTGCTGCTGCTCCATGAGCCTCAGACACACTCTGACCTGTGGACCTGGACCCCCTCTCCTCCTCTCGCCTCCTCTCTCCTCCCCTCTCTCTCCTCCTCTCCTCCCCTCTCCTCCCTCTCCTCTCTCTCCTCCCCTCTCCTCCTCTCTCCTCCTCTCTCTCCTTCTCTCTCCTCCCTCTCCTCCTCTCTCTCCTCTCCTCCCTCTCCTCTCTCCTCCCTCTCCTCCTCTCTCCTCCCCTCTCCTCCTCTCTCCTCCCCCCTCCACCTCTCTCCTTCTCTCTCCTCCCCTCTCCACCTCTCTCCTCCCCTCTCCTCCCCTCTCCTCCCCTCTCCTCCCCTCTCCTCCTCTCTCCTCCCCTCTCCTCCTCTCTCCTCCTCTCTCCTCCCCTCTCCACCTCTCTCCTCCTCTCTCCTCCCCTCTCCTTTCTCTCTCCTCCCCTCTCCTCCTCTCTCCTCCCCTCTCCTCCTCTCTCCTCCCCTCTCCTCCTCTCTCCTTCTCTCTCCTCCCCTCTCCACCTCTCTCCTCCCCTCTCCTCCTCTCTCCTCCCCCTCCACCTCTCTCCTCCTCTCTCCTCCCCTCTCTACCTCTCTCTCTCCTCTCTCTCCACCTCTCTCCTCCCTCTCTCCTCCACTCTCCTCCTCCTCTCTCCTCCCTCTCCTCCTCTCTCTCCTCTCTCTCTCTCCTCTCCACCTCTCTCCTCTCTCCTCCTCTCTCCACCTCTCTCCTCCCCTCTCCACCTCTCTCCTCCTCTCTCCTTCTCTCTCCTGCCCTCTCCACCTCTCTCCTCCTCTCTCCTCCTCTTTCCTCCCCTCTCCTCCTCTCTCCTCCTCTGTCCTCCTCTTTCCTCCCCCCTCCACCTCTTTCCTCCTCTCTCCCCCTCTCTCCTCCTCTCTCCTCCCCTCTCCTCCTCTCTCCTTCTCTCTCCTCCCCCCTCCACCTCTCTCCTCCTCTCTCCTCTCCTCCTGTCTAGGCTACTCCACTTTTATGGGACACAGCCCTGGTACATAGATAGATAGAAGTAAAGTACTAGAGCTGGTTGTAGTACGACACGGCACCTTTAGTTGTGTTAAATGCCGTTGATCACGCTCACTCTTTCGTCTTCTTCAGGCCTTCTGGAGCTTAGCCTAAAACCCTCCGACACAAACAGCCTCCTCTGCTCACGTACAGTACATCTCGTCTGCGCTCTGAGGACTCCTCCGCCCGTGCTGTGCCTCTGCATTAAAATTCACATTGATCAACTCCGTCCCATAATTCATTTGGGCTCTGGTGGGAGCATTGTCACCGGCACAAGAGGCTATCCAGCGGTGTGATGGCTGAGATAATTATTTCAGCCATATGCGCCGGGTTTGGAGCGGCAGCAGAGCGCCTCGTGTGAACCGGGGCTGCGCCGTCTGGAAACGTGTCCAACGGGGATTTTTAGATCAATATGTCACCGGGTTTAAAGAGTCAAATACATTTTAATAACAGTTTGTCAAACCACGGCATGTACAAACTTATAATGAAATACAGCCAAGAAAACAGTTCTGTCTATTTGGGTAAAAATTATGGCAAGATACAGTATGTAGAAGTGTCCCAGAGACATACCCTGTTGGTAGAAGGAAAATAAGATAAAAGATCCTTTATTTGTCCCACAATGGGGAAATTCCAGTGTTGCAACACACAGTTTAGAACAGGAATGAAATAGGTGCATGCAATAAAAATAGGAAAAATAATGACTAAACATGGAAATAAAAATACAATATAAAGTATAAAGTGCACACTCTTATTTACAGTAGGTGGCTGTCTGGGAATAAATAGTAAAAATGTCAAATAAAGTGGCTTAAGTGTATGTTATATACAGTAAGTGACTATAGTGAGGTAAAAGTGTATTAATAATCCAAATGTCTTGATTACAGCGTGGCCTTCCTCAGAGTACAAGCAGCTCCTCCTCTTAAAATGTACAAGAATTAATGCATTTTAAGGTGAGACACAACAAGTGAACAGGGAAAACAAATAATCAATTCTGCTGGGGAAGTATGGAGCTGAACACTGTCCTCTGGTTCTTCCTACTTTACCATCAACAATATTTAATATTACTTCAACTGTAGTCTGTTCATTGCTGTTCACATGTTTCTCTCTCTGTTTCAGACACTGCGGCGGCTGCTCCAGTGACGACACCCCCCCCCCCATCTGTCTGGAGGATCGATCTCTACACTGGAGGATCTATGCTCCACCCGCCTGGAGGAACTCCCTCAACCCTGGATTAGCCACACCTCGTCTGCCTGGACCAACTCCATCTACTTTAGATTAACTGTTCCTCATCTCCTCCTGGAGGATCTCTCTACACTGGTGGACTGCTCCTCGTCCTCCTGGAGGAACTCTTTAAAGCCTCCTCCCTCTTGAGTGGTTCTGGTTCAGTCCAAGTGGATGTCAGTCCTAGTTCATCTGCAGCCTGTCCGTCCGTGGGAGTAGGATCTCTCCTTCACTGTGGTTCTCCTGAGGTTTATACTTTGTCCCGTGGGGTTTTTTGTAGTTTTTCCTGAAGAAGGGTCAAAGGACAGGGGCATTCTGGGACAGTTATCTGAACTGCTTTGACCTGTGGCCCATCGAGGCAACTGTTGTTGTGATTTTGGGCATTATAAAAATAAATTGATTTGATTTGATAATAATATAAAGATACAGCATTTAATGAGTAAAAATTGACAAAAAATACCCATATTTGAGACGTTAAAATCTGAAAAATTGATAGAACCAGGTTAAAATTTCGCATTTCTTTTTGTAACATATTAGTTATAAAAATGTACAGAGGGGATTTAGGATTTCTTATTTTGTTTTTGAGATTGGACTGAAAATGTATCCTAAAAATTCAAATTCGCCTCATTTTTTTTTTTTTTTACTTAAAAGTTCAATAAATCAGTTTTAGAATTAGATATTTAAAAAATCGTTTTTTGCACTTTTGTTGTAAACGCACTTCTGTTTGATGAGAACTCCGTTAAAGCTAATGATGAACGAGGGAAAAGTCTGAGGCTAAAATGTTACATAAAGTAGATTGATTTGTGTAAAATGTTTAATGAACACGAGCAACAACAAGTCACAACACAACGATTTCCTGAAAACGTCTTTTTAGTCGAGTAGAACTTATTTTCTGTTGAGCTCGTCTGCTCCGTGTGAACTACAACGGAAACAAGATGGCGGCGCGTACGGCAACTTCAGGAATAAGGAGGATAGCGTTTTTGTTGCTCATAGTCACGTTCTTTTTTCACTTTGTCATTTTTTGTCAAATTTTTGTCGCTTTTAGTCAAATTTTTGTCGCTTTTAGTCCCGTTTTTCTCGCTATATAGAATTTTTCCGCTTATGGTCATGTTTTTGTCGCTTCTCGTAGGGTTTTTGTCACTTTTAGCCACATTTTTGTCACTTCTAGTCGTGTTTTTGTGACACTTTATTCACCTTATTCTGCCCCGCCCACTTTTGCACTTTTGCTGTAAACGCACTTCTGTTTGACGAGAACTCCGTTAAAGCTAATGAGGAACGAGGGAAAAGTCTGAGGCTAAAATGTTACATAAAGTAGATTGATTTGTGTAAAATGTTTAATGAACACGAGCAACAACAAGTCAACAACGCAACGATTTCCTGAAAACGTCTTTTTAGTCGAGTAGAACTTATTTTCTGTTGAGCTCGTCTGCTCCGTGTGAACTACAACGGAAACAAGACGGCGGCGCGTACGGAAACTTCTGCTTCTGAAACTTTACAAACCTCATTAGCTGTTTGTGTTATCTCCAAGAAAAAGGAATTAAATGAACTGGATACATTTTTAGAGTGAACACATGTGCCACTCATCCAAGCCTCTTGAGTTATGACGGGGTTCGGCCAGATTTAAAGTTTTAAATGTGTTCATCACATCATTATGAACATTATTTACCACATATTAATAATATTTGACATTTTTAAATTAGAAATGTGTAGTTTCTGGGATGTCGAGGGAAGATAGTTCCAGACTGTTCCCTGATTTATGCAACATTTTGAGGATTTTTACCATTTAAAAGGTTGAGTTTTACATTGTTAATCGTCATGGATACACGTTCTCAGATGGAAAGCATGCGGTACTGATTGGCGAGGCAAACAGCAGGCTCGATACACATTACGCCCTCTGGGAAGATATTTTGTTTAGATAATTTTTCCAAATAATGTTTTTGAAAAAACATTGCCGTCGTCGTGTGATACTCCTGCTATTTCCAGCAGACCATCTCGGCATGACGACGGTTCTCGTTGATTTGTGATCTGTTATTGGAGCGTGTTTGGCCTCTTATCTTTCACATCGTGGTCATCGGCTTTAGATCCGCACACGAGCCGACGTCTGAGGCCCCCAACCCCCTCGAAAGCTCCACCACCAGGCTGGAGGAAGAGGGGAAAGAGTGTCACTATGGAAACAGGGGCAGAGGCAGCAGCAGCACAGGGATCTATCTGTCTGTGCAGAGGAGAAGAGAGAGAGAGAGAGGGGGGGGGAGAGAGAGGGTGGGAGATGGAGGGAGGGAGAGGGGGGAAGGAGGGAGGGAGGGAGAGAGAGAGGGACAGGAGGGGAGAGAGGGAGAGGGGGAGAGAGGCAGAGAGAGAGGAGAGAGAGAGAGAGGAGGGAGAAGGAGAGAGGGGGAGAGGGAGGGAAGGGGGAGAGAGAGGGAGGGAGAGAGGAAGGGAGGGAGGGAGGGAGAGCGGGGGAGAGGGAAAGAGAGGGAAGGAGGGAGGGAGAGAGAGAGGGAGGGAGAGAGAGAGAGGGAGGAGAGGGAGACAGAGAGAGAGGGAGGGAGGGGGAGGGAGGGAGTGAGAAAGAGGGAGGGAGTGATTGAGAGAGAGAGGGAGCAAGAGAGGGAGCGAGAGAGGTTGGGAGAGAGGGAGAGAGAGAGAGGTAGCAAGAGATAGGTTGAAAGAGAGAGGGTGCAAGAGAGAGAGAGAGAGGGAAAGAGGAAGGGAGAGAGAGAGAGTGAGGGAGCGAGAGAGAGGTTGGGAGAGAGGGGGAGAGCGAGAGAGGGAGAGAGAGAGAGGGAGAGAGGAAGGAAGAGATTGAGAGAGAGAGACAGGGAGAGATTGAGAGAGAGTGAGGGAGCAAGAGAGGGAGCGAGAGAGAGGTTGGGAGAGAGGGAGAAAGAGAGCGGGAGAGAGAGAGGGAACAAAAGATAGGTTGAAAGAGAGAAGGTGCAAGAGAGAGAGAGAGGGAAAGAGAGGGAGGGAGTGAGAGAGAAAGAGGAAGGCAGGGAGAGGGAGGGAGAGCGGCACAGAGAGAGAGAGCAAGAGAGGGAGCAAGGTTGAGCAAGAGAGGGAGGGAGAGAGAGGGGGAGAGATAGAGAGGGGGGAGTAAAAAAGGGAGGGACGGAGAGAGTGAGATAGAGAGAGGGGTGTAAAACGAGTGAGAAGAGATAGAGACAGAGGGAGAAGAGAAAGAGTGTAACAAGCAGGCGAGAGGGGGGTGTAGAAAGAGAGACTGAGGTGGAGAGAAGGAGAGAGAAGGCAGAGTACAAGGAGGAAGGGAGAGAGAAGAGTGGGGGCTAAAAAGAGGGAGAGAAGAGAGAGGTGGGAGTCAAAAGTGGGAGAGAGATGGGAGAGGGGGAAAAGAGGAAGAGAGGGGGGTAAAAGAGTGATATAAAGAGAGGAGAGTGAAAGATGGGGGTGTAAAAAGAGGGAGAGGAGAGAAGACAAAGGCATGGATTGAAGAAGAGAAGAGGGAGTGGGAGACAGTGGGAGAGAAGGTGAGTGAGAGGAGAGAGAAAGAGAAAAGAGGAGAAGAAGAAAAAGAGGGAGTAGCAGGAGAGAGAGGGAGGGAGAGAGGGAGGGAGAAACGGGTAAGGGAGGAGAAGAGAGGAATAGAGGGATATGGGAAAGGAGGAATAAGAGAGGGTGATGTAAAAAGCGGGAGAGAGGAAAGAGAAATGATTAAGTGGGCGAGGATAGATGTAAGTGGAAGAGGGAGAGAGGAGGAAAGGGGAGAGGGGGAAAAGGAGTGAGAGAGAAGCGAGAGGAGGAGACGAGAGCGAGGCGGTGCAAAACGAGGGAGAAGGGGGGAAACGGGAGGGGGATAAAGAGGGGGAGAAGATGAGAAGAGAAAGGGGGCGAAATGGAGAGCGTTATGTAAAAAGTGAGAGAGCGATAAAGAGGGAGAGAGGAGAGACAACGAGTTAGACAGCAGGGTATAAAGAGAGAGAGTGTGTTAAATGAAAAAGAAAGTGAGAGAGATGAGGGAGAAATGAAGAGCAAGATGGTAGAGAGAAAGGAGCTGGGAAGAAAGAGCGGGAGGGAGGGAGCGATGATGAAAGTTAGAGAGGGGGGATGAGTAGAGAGAGGGGGAGTGAAGAACATGAAGCAACGAGAGATGAAAGGGAGAGAAGGGTGGAGAAAGAGAGAGAGAGCGGAGGGAGAGAAAGAGTGACACAATGGCCACTGGCTGTGCAGAGGAATCCACCAGTGCAACAAGGCAAATCTGATTTAGAGACGAACTGAAAAGAGACAGAGAGAGGACAAAGAGAGGAGAGGGAGACGAGGGAGTGAGACAATGGGGATGAGAGAAGGGGAGGAAGAAGAGGGAGGGAGGCACAGGAGTGATACTGAACAGAGTGTGAGGGAGGACAGGAGTGATACTAATCAGAGGACAGGAGTGATACTAAAAAGAGTGTGAGGGAGGACAGGAGTGATACTAAAAAGAGTGTGAGGGAGGACAGGAGTGATACTGAACAGAGTGTGATGGAGGACAGAAACGCTAAAGAGCTTGATGCTGTCCTTGAAACCTTTGGTCTTACTCAGCATGTGAGTGGCCCCACTCACAGCAGAGGGCACACTCTGGACCTGCTAATTACTAAAGGGGTTAATATTTCAAACGTCAGTGTGGTCGATGTGGCACTGTCTGATCATTTCTGTGTTTTCTTTGACCTGTCTGTTATTCCCAAATCACCGACTGGTCCTGCAGTTGTTCGGAGGAGACACATAAATGACAGCACAAGTGCACTCTTCATTGAAATGATAAACTTTGAAAATCCTTCATGTTCAAATGTTGACGACTTTTTAAATTCTGTTACATCTAATATCTTGAATGTTCTGGACACCATTGCTCCTATGAAGGTTAAAATGGTTAAAAATAAGCAGAAGGCGCCATGGAGGAATAATGAGACAGTCAGGGCACAGAAAAGGGAGTGCCGCAGGGCTGAGCGAAAATGGCGCAAGTCAAAGCTCCAGATTCATAAAGAGATTTATAGAGAAAGGTTGTACATGTACAACCTCATTTTATGTAAAACAAGGGAAGGATTTTTTTCTGAAATAATTGGAAATTGCAGTAATAACTCGCGTGCTCTGTTTGCAACAGTAAACAGACTAACAAACCCTCCAATTCTGCTGCCATTAGAACTAATTTCCACAGCTAAGTGCAATGAGTTTGCAGTATTCTTTAATGACAAGGTTCAGGGCATTAAAAATGCCATAAATTCCACAGTGCAAATAATAACTTTAAAACCACCTACACATTTAGAGCTGACTCAGTTTGCACCTGTAACTGACAAAACTGTCCAAGAGATCATCACCAGTCTGAGTTCTTCTACATGCTGCCTCGATGTGTTACCCACCAGATTTCTAAAGTCTGTTCTGAGCACTTTGTTAACACCACTCACTCACATAGTTAACATGTCGCTTCAATCTGGAACATTCCCAAGGGCCTTGAAAACTGCGGTCATTAAGCCTCTCCTAAAGAAGAGCAGTCTTGATGCCTCAGAACTGAAAAATTATCGGCCCATCTCAAATCTGCCATTTTTAGGCAAAGTCCTCGAAAAGGTTGTTTACCAACAGCTCACTGACTTCCTCTTAATAAACAACTCATTTGATGTTTTCCAGTCAGGTTTTAGACCTCATCACAGCACTGAGACTGCTCTTATCAAGGTGACAAATGACATCCGCCTGAACACTGACGCGAGCAAAGCCTCAGTCTTAATTCTGTTAGATCTGAGCGCTGCTTTTGACACTGTCGATCATAGGATCCTCCTACAGAGACTAGAGGACTGGGTGGGCATCACTGGCACTGCCCTAAATTGGTTGAAGTCCTACCTTGAGGACAGAGAGTACTTTGTTGAGATTGGTAACTGTGTCTCAGACCACATGAGCTTCACCTGTGGGGCGCCCCAAGGGTCAATCCTGGGACCCCTTCTGTTCAACCTCTATATGCTGCCCTTAGGCCAGTTAATACTCAGCACAAATGTGTCTTATCACAACTACGCAGATGACACTCAGATCTATGTCTCACTGACGGCAGGTGAATATGGACCAGTGGATTCACTCTGTCATTGCATCCAACAGATCAGCTTGTGGAAGCAAAACAATTTTCTTCAGCTAAACTCAGACAAGACTGAAATCATGGTCTTTGGGCCGCAGAAACAGAGAGAAAGTGTCAGCAGTCACCTCCAGTCTCTCGCTCTAAAACCGACAAATCAAGTTAGAAATCTGGGGGTAATAATGGACTCAGACCTGAACTTTAACAGCCACATCAAATCAATAACATCAACAGCCTTTTACCACCTAAAAAACATTGACAAAATTAAAGGTATAGTGTCTAAACCAGACTTGGAGAGACTTATCCATGCATTTGTCTCCAGTAGGTTAGACTACTGCAACGGCCTGTTCACTGGCCTCTCCAAACGAGCTGTAAAACAGCTGCAGTACATCCAGAACCTGCTGCTCGGGTCCTGACTAGAACCAGGAAGTACGATCACATTAGTCCTGTGCTCAGGTCTCTGCACTGCCCCCTGTGGGTCAGGAATAGACTTTAAAGCAGCTCTAAACAGAGTGTGGGGGAGGACAGGAGCGATACTGAACAGAGTGTAGGGGAGGACAATAGTGATACTGAACAGAGGACAGGAGTGATACTAAACAGAGGACAGGAGTGATTCTAAACACAGTGTGAGGGAGGACAGGAGTGATACTAAAAAGAGGACAGTAGTGATACTGAACAGAGTGTGGGGGAGGACAGGAGTGATACTGAGCAGAGTGTGAGGGAGGACAGGAGTGATACTAAAAAGAGGAAAGTAGTGATACTGAGCAGAGTGTAGGGGAGGACAGGAGTGATACTGAACAGAGGACAGGAGTGATACTAAACAGAGGACAGGAGTGATTCTAAACACAGTGTGAGGGAGGACAGGAGTGATACTAAAAAGAGGACAGTAGTGATACTGAGCAGAGTGTGAGGGAGGACAGGAGTGATACTAAACAGAGTGTGGGGGAGGACAGGAGTGATACTAAACAGAGTGTGGGGGAGGACAGGAGTGATACTGAGCAGAGTGTGAGGGAGGACAGGAGTGATACTGAGCAGAGTGAGGGAGGACAGGAGTGATACTGAGCAGAGTGAGAGGACAGGAGTGATTCTAAACAGAGTGTGAGGGAGGACAGGAGTGATACTGAGCAGAGGTGGGGGAGGACAGTAGTGATACTGAGCAGAGTGTGAGGGAGGACAGGAGTGATACTAAACAGAGTGTGGGGGAGGACAGGAGTGATACTAAACAGAGTGTGGGGGAGGACAGGAGTGATACTGAACAGAGTGTGAGGGAGGACAGGAGTGATACTGAGCAGAGTGTGGGGGAGGACAGGAGTGATACTGAACAGAGTGTGAGGGAGGACAGGAGCGATACTGAACAGAGTGTAGGGGAGGACAGGAGTGATACTGAACAGAGTGTGAGGGAGGACAGGAGTGATACTGAACAGAGTGTGAGGGAGGACAGGAGTGATACTAAACAGAGTGTGGGGGAGGACAGGAGTGATACTAAACAGAGTGTGGGGGAGGACAGGAGCGATACTGAACAGAGTGTGAGGGAGGACAGGAGCGATACTGAACAGAGTGTAGGGGAGGACAGGAGTGATACTGAACAGAGTGTGAGGGAGGACAGGAGTGATACTGAACAGAGTGTGGGGGAGGACAGGAGTGATACTGAACAGAGGACAGGAGTGATACTAAACAGAGTGTGGGGGAGGACAGGAGTGATACTGAACAGAGGACAGGAGTGATACTGAACAGAGTGTGATGGAGGACAGGAGTGATACTGAACAGAGTGTGATGGAGGACAGGAGTGATACTATACAGAGGACAGGAGTGATACTGAACAGAGTGTGATGGAGGACAGGAGTGATACTAAAAAGAGTGTATTGGAGGACAGGAGTGATACTGAACAGAGGACAGGAGTGTAACTAAAAAGAGTGTGGGGGAGGACAGGAGCGATACTGAACAGAGTGTATTGGAGGACAGGAGTGATACTGAACAGAGTGTGAGGGAGGACAGGAGTGATACTGAACAGAGGACAGGAGTGATACTGAACAGAGGACAGGAGTGATACTAAAAAGAGTGTATTGGAGGACAGGAGTGATACTGAACAGAGGACAGGAGTGTAACTAAAAAGAGTGTGGGGGAGGACAGGAGTGATACTGAACAGAGTGTGGGGGAGGACAGGAGTGATACTGAACAGAGTGTGAGGGAGGACAGGAGTGATACTGAACAGAGTGTGAGGGAGGACAGGAGTGATACTGAACAGAGTGTGAGGGAGGACAGGAG
The DNA here is from genome assembly GCA_019453435.1 of Rhinogobius similis. NCBI lineage: Eukaryota > Metazoa > Chordata > Actinopteri > Gobiiformes > Gobiidae > Rhinogobius > Rhinogobius similis. Next base: position 50,731,632 of record CM033619.1, on the reverse strand, counting down.
CGATACTGAACAGAGTGTGGGGGAGGACAGGAGTGATACTAAACAGAGTGTGAGGGAGGACAGGAGTGATACTAAACAGAGTGTGAGGGAGGACAGGAGTGATACTGAACAGAGTGTGAGGGAGGACAGGAGTGATACTGAACAGAGGACAGGAGTGATACTGAACAGAGTGTGAGGGAGGACAGGAGTGATACTGAACAGAGTGTGAGGGAGGACAGGAGTGATACTAAACAGAGTGTGGGGGAGGACAGGAGCGATACTGAACAGAGTGTGAGGGAGGACAGGAGCGATACTGAACAGAGTGTAGGGGAGGACAGGAGTGATACTGAACAGAGTGTGGGGGAGGACAGGAGTGATACTGAACAGAGTGTGAGGGAGGACAGGAGTGATACTGAACAGAGGACAGGAGTGATACTGAACAGAGTGTGAGGGAGGACAGGAGTGATACTGAACAGAGTGTGAGGGAGGACAGGAGTGATACTGAGCAGAGTGTGAGGGAGGACAGGAGTGATACTGAACAGAGTGTGAGGGAGGACAGGAGTGATACTGAACAGAGGACAGGAGTGATACTGAACAGAGTGTGGGGGAGGACAGGAGTGATACTGAACAGAGTGTGAGGGAGGACAGGAGTGATACTGAACAGAGTGTGAGGGAGGACAGGAGTGATACTGAACAGAGGACAGGAGTGATACTGAACAGAGTGTGATGGAGGACAGGAGTGATACTGAACAGAGGACAGGAGTGATACTGAACAGAGTGTGATGGAGGACAGGAGTGATACTGAACAGAGGACAGGAGTGATACTGAACAGAGTGTGATGGAGGACAGGAGTGATACTAAAAAGAGTGTATTGGAGGACAGGAGTGATACTAAAAAGAGTGTATTGGAGGACAGGAGTGATACTGAACAGAGGACAGGAGTGTAACTAAAAAGAGTGTAGGGGAGGACAGGGGTGATACTGAACAGAGTGTGATGGAGGACAGGAGTGATACTAAACACAGTATGACAGTTCAGTCATATCTGTCAGTATTAGATGTTGTCAAAAGTATAAAATATCATTGTGTTATTTTATTTTCCTAAAAAATGAAATGGTTAGAAATGTTGCAGAACATTGTCCTAAACATTTGCTGATATATTGCACAAATCTGAAGTGCTAAATGTATTGCACAGACCCTGAAGTTATATATGTATTGCACATATCCTAAAAGGAGAGGGGCGTTTATCACAACAAACGTGAATCCACTGTGTACCTGTTCTTTTCTTTGAAAATACTCCGGGGCTTGTCTTTTAATCCAGGGTGCTTGGTCTCCAAGTGGCCTCTGTTTTGAAGGCTTCATCGTCTCATTAGAGCCGGTCCATATCACGCAGAGCGGGCGCACCTGTCACCCGGGAATCACCTGTCGAGATAGGTCCATATTTCATGTAGGATTCCTGGTATTGTTTGTTAAAAGCGTTCTTGTTGTTGGAAGTCGTAGGCTCTTGTTCTGTTGTTCTGAAACTTTCTAAAGACGTCTTTTTCTTGCTCATTTTGTTGCTTTTTAGCTCAAGTGACCGAGATGTAACCATCGAACGGGCCCAAAAATTCAAGCCCGACCCGGCCGAGCCCCCGCGCGTACGCGACTCATTTGCTGCAAGGTTCGACCCGAACCCGACCCGGGCCCGGGTACGTGTAGAACCGGAGTTACGTAAACTGAGTTCCTGCAGAGTTTTATTGGCAGAATAAGCGCCTGACAGGGCTTCAAGTGTTTAGTGTTCTACCTGCACCAACGGGACGTCTCCTGTCCCAGACGCGCCTGTTCCTCCTCTGACACTGGTCCACATGATCTCTCTCTCTCGCTCCTTCTCCTCCGTCGCTCTCACTCTCTTTCTCTCTCCTCGCTCCGTGCAGCAGCCGCACTTTCATTCAGGCGTCTTTTCTCACGTCACATATTTTAACCACTTTATTTGAGGATGAGGAGGAAAACATCACAGCACTGGCTGCTCACGCGCTCTTAGACCGTGGAGCGCATGTTACGCACGGGTGCGCCTCTGGCCCCTGGGCCGCCCGACTCAGAGCCACAGCAGAGCGGGAAATGTGGACCCGAACCGGGTTCGGGCCAAGAATCTAAGCTCTTATGTATCCTAGAGAGAATCCAGTCATTTTTCAAAATAAAAGATCGCTCAGACTCTGACAATAAATTAATTATTTGTTGTGCGGCCGGTCCCAATTGATCCACGGACCGGCCCGGGGGTTGGGGACCACTGTCCTAAAGTGCTAAATGTACTGCACGAACCCTAAAGTGGTAAATGTATTGTACATATCCTAAACCACTAAATGCATTGCACTTATCCTAATGTGCTAAATGTTCTCCTCTGACCCTAAAGTGCTAAATATACTGCACATACCTGAAGTAATACATTGTGGTCTTCTGAATTGCACTCAGAGGTTTTGAGTGACTTTGAGTGATTTTGATGACTTATTAAAGAAAGTAATAATTTATAATAAATAATAGGTGGAGGTCTCCCTCACAAACAGACAGACTGTTCCATTTTGACCAAACATATTTTTTTAATCAATGGAACCTCACAGTTTAGGTCCTGGTTTTACACAGGTTTAGATCAGTCCTTGTCCTAGTCCTGATCAAGGATGTTCATCAGTTATGGTTGACGTTCTTTAGGTTGAATACAGGTTGAGTCCTGGTTTAGTCCCAGTTCAGTCTTGTTTAGAATGGATTAAAAATCAAATTAGTCTTGATTTAGCCATTACTCTGGTCCAGCTTTCGTTTTTCAATCCTTGCTCAACCTTACAAACCTTCAGCAGATTTATTGCTGTGATTAAACTCTGAGTCTGACACAAACTTTCTGTTCCAGTGATGGAGAAGAGGTCTGAACACCCCGCCCTTCCCCTCGCCTCCCTCCGCTGCTTTTGTTGTGCTGAACCAAACACCAGATAAATCCACACCTCCACCTCCTGCAGCAAATAAAGAGCACTTTATTAGTCTTCTCCCGGCGCCGCGGAGGACCATGTTTAATATTGCATGTTTGCGAGCATCGACGATCTACTACAGTTAATCCAATGAATGCAGATGTCTTCCAAGCTGCTGTTACTTTGTTCAATCCATAAAACCATTGGATATTATAATGTATTCAATCTGCATTCAGGAGTTATTTGCTGTTGCAGAAAATAGGCAGAAAGTCCCTGCAAGAGAAATGGCTTTGTTGTCTCATAATCAGGTTTTCTGGTGTGTCAGTTCAAGATATTCAAACTGTGTGTTATTTAAAGGAGCTTTAGCCAACTCTTTCATGTAATAAAGTGAAATTTGTTTTGTTCCAATACAAATATATTGTAAACGTAGCTATTTAGGTGAAAATGAGACAGATGCGTGTCTAATTATAGTGTTTTAATCCTGCAGGAAGTTGTTGTTGTTGTTGAGTAATTAATAATCTCTGAATTAGAAGAGTGAGGAATACATTTGGAGCGTTCGTCTTCTGATTTTCTTGTAAAGTAAATATGACTTGTGTGTGCCACGATATGAGGTAAACCTTTACAAATCAAATATTGATTTTTCTGACTCCCATTGTAAAGCTGATTTATTCTTAAGGCGAGACACGACAGGCAAAACAATTTTTTGTTTTTTGGTCAGTTTGGTCTCTCAACACATCGACTTTCGTGTGGAAACAACAAACGTGTCCAGTCCGCTCCTAAAGAGGTTTTATTCTTCCATTGAATCCACTTCATCCATAGATTTCTCTGGGACATTGTAACTTCAAAGACTGTTTTCTTAAAATGCATTTTTCTCCCTCGAGACATAAAGATCAGCCTTAAAGAACCCACACCAAACTGTACAATCTTGGACTCAACAAGATTTTGACAAAACTTACTTTGATATCTAAAACTGATTCATTGAAATTTCATTGTATTAAAAAATAGGCGAAATTTGAATTTTTTGGGATCATTTTCAACTAAATAAGAAATCCAAAATCCCCTCTGTACATTTTTTTGTAACTAATATGTTAAATAAAATAATAAAATGTTAAATAAGAAATTTAAACCTGGTTGTGTCAATTTTTCTGTTTTATGTCCCAAATATATGTATTTTTGGTCATTTTTACACATAAAATTTGTTATTTCTACATGAAAACATGACATGATGAAAAACTAAACTACAGGAGAAGTTTCAAATTGATATTATTAAATGTAAGATTTTTTCCCTTTTCACCTTCAAGAGTCTGTGTAATCCACTGGAGTCGTCCATAGCAGAAAGGGTTTTGAAATTGAGATGTTTTGACTCCAGAAGTCACTTTCAATCTGAAGGTACTGGTCTGAGAAGCTAGAATGTATTCTCCTTATTCCTGAAGTTGTCGTACGCGCCGCCGTCTTGTTTCCGTTGTAGTTCACACGGAGCAGACGAGCTCAACAGAAAATAAGTTCTACTCGACTAAAAAGACGTTTTCAGGAAATCGTTGTGTTGTGACTTGTTGTTGCTCGTGTTCATTAAACATTTTACACAAATCAATCTACTTTATGTAACATTTTAGTGTCAGACTTTTCCCTCGTTCATCATTAGCTTTAACAGAGTTCTCGTCAAACGGAAGTGCGTTTACAACAAAAGTGCAAAAGTGGGCGGGGCAGAATAAGGTCAATACAGCCCTACACTACCGTAGATTAGCCCTGGCTTTAGCTGTGTCCAATGCACCATTTTTTTCTCCGTCCTTTAAGATTTATGGTTGTCACACTCACCACATCAGGACTGAAGAGCACACTTTCACACGGAGCTTCACACTGATGAGTTTCTCTGCACAAACATGCTCTGTGCTCTTTATGGAAAAGTCGATGTCGTAGTACCAGTTAGCACTACTTGATAGCAGTGTTTTGCGTTTGTCACAGTGATGCTGCCTTCATGTGCCGTGGGAATTATGGTCAATACCACTTGTCGAAATAGCACGTGAACCCTTTCATCTCAGACTTTCTACTGGGAAACTGGGAAGTCGTTTTGCTGCCCACGAGATGAAACAACCTACAACCTCTCACCATGATGGACAGCGGAAAAACGAGCGCAAAATATCAAATGTTTTTCCACCTCTTGTCAGAATATTTTTACACTTTGCGTTATTCAATTCAGTGTTGAATTGTTTGCTTTTCCCCCTGAGCAGTCTGTAGGATATTGTCTGAGGTGAATTTAGTTGTTTACGTCGTATTTACAGATACGTACAGACTGTAGATTGTCTACATAAAGCAGGCATGTCCAAACTAAGGCCCGGGGGCCAAATGCGGCCCTCAGACCAATTTTTCTTGGCCCTTAGTCTTCCTGGTGAACTGGCCCACATTGTCCTGATAAGTACTATTTACAGCACATTTCAGATTTTCTACAATTCCAACCTAAATAATTAACATTTTGGTGCAGCACAGACCTGATATTAAGACACTGAGACTGAATGTAGATGTGGTGGAGCTTAAAACATCAGATAAATGCAGCTTTTTTTAACGTTTCACGATTGATTTGTCTGTGTCTGTCGTCTGTGTCTGTCGTCTGTGGAACGGCCTGAGGAGAACCTCAGGGCCGCAGAGAACGTTCAGGTTTTTAAGAGCAGGCTCAAGACCCACCTTTTTAGTTTAGCTTTTGACTAATATTTAATTTGTGTATTTGTTACATTTATTTATTGTGTTTACTTATTTTATATGTATTTATTTAAGTTTTACTCTAGTTCTATTTATTTATTAATTACCCATATTTATTTATTTATTCTTTTATTTATTTTAGACTCCAGTGTTTCCTCTGAGGGGCCCTCTGTACTGGGAGCGGCGGTCGTCTGTGGTTGCTGGGCCCTGGCTCATGGGCCCCTGGTGGAGGTTTGGTGTTTGCCCCATCTCTCCTCGGGGCCCTGAGTCTGTGTCCTGTGGCTGCAGGCGACGCTCTGCTCCTGGTGCAGACGGCTCCTCTGATGGTGCTTCCTCAACTGGTGTATCTGCACTCAGCCTATTGTATCTTAGGGTATGTGTGTGTAAATACGTGTGTATGCACATAGATGGGTGTGTATCTGTATGTGTGTGTGTGTGTGTGTGTGTGTGTTCAGGTGTGTATGTGACTGTGGGTGGGTTGCTTGGCTCGTGGGAGGCGGTGGGGTGGGAAATGGTCATGTGTGGGAATGTTTTTAATATACACTGTAAAGCACTTTGTGCTACATGCTATGTATGAAAAGTGCTTTATAAATAAAGTTTGATTTGATTTGATTTGATTTGATTTGATTTGATTTGTGGCCCTCCGCTTGGTCTATATTTCAATATGTGGCCCTCGATGGAAAAAGTTTGGACACCCCTGTTTTAACATAGAACAAATTATAATTACTGCTTCATAAGGACTGTTACACTGTGAATAACTCTTTGTTCCATTCCCCTCTCCCCTTTTTAAAGTGCATATGACAGGTTTTTATGATTTTCTAATTTTAACTTAATTCAGTGTATTAATACCTCTGTTAAACATAAATTATAGTTAAATTACACCAATCAGGTCGCTGTTTGTGGAGAAAAGTTGAAAAACATATCGAAAATTACAGGAAGTGAACAAACTGATGACATCACAGTGGGGAGACAAAGGTTATGCATCATTCACACAAAAGAAACCACTTATTTGACCCTTTAAACATTGAGTCAACAAAATAAAGGTGTTCATATGTATTTTTCTTTGTCAGATGAGTTTTGGTGCACTGCACAGGATGTTTCTTGGTAATTTCCTAGTGTGATGTCATCATTTACAACCAGGAAGTGAAATTAAAAGCCAAAAAGAGCTAAACTGGGATCAAATTTGTAAACATTGTAGTCAGAATTTGAAATATACTAAGCTCAACAACATTTCAGTTAAATGAGTAGCCCGACCTGTCAGAGGCCCTTTAAAGGTCCCATAACATGCAAAATGGACTTTTCAGAGGTTTTAACCTTCCTCCAGTGCTATTTGGGCCTCGTATGTTGTGCCCAAAGTGGTTTTTTGATTGATTCCCTCATGTTTTCCCTAGAGAACTGTCTTTTCCGTCCCCCTCTGAGCAGCAGACGGGGGCTCCTCACTAAGATGACGCGGTGTTTAAGCCACGCCTCCAGGAAGAATAAAAACAGCTAATGCTAATGCTACACAGTAATTACACGATGGATACGACAGATAGAAGAGTTAGCTTGTTATTTACCAAACGGCACGTCCGTGGTTGAGGCCCTGGAGCACGTCAAACTCCAGGTCAGATCCAGGACGTAGGACTCAGCACGACGCACCGTCAGGACCAGAAAATGTTTATTCAGTGTTTGTGTATCGCTGTTTACCGGAGCACACGGCACATGCACCATCTCCACTCTAGGCTTCGTCACGGGTTGGGCGGGGGAGGTGCACGGGTTGGGCGGGGGAGGCAGCCTGCTCTCTGTTCGGGGGGGTCAGATCTCAGAGTGAGCCGTTTGCTTTTGCAGCAGGGGGGCCAGTCCAAGAAATGGGTGTTTTTTGTAAACTGTTATGTTATGGATATTACACAACGAGAAAATGTATCAACAAAGCCCTTAGGACAGACTGTGTGAAGGGGACAAGAGCAGAATATGGGACCTTTAAATTTAAGATTTTTTCCCATTCACCTGCAGCGTCTCACCTCAAACCCAATAAAGGCGCTGTCATCTATTTGTCCTCACATTGTCCTCATTATGTACTCTCCAGCACATGTCACCTCTGCTGCCCTTGTCCAACCAGGAAATTATCCATCAACAAACGCTAAACAACCGTCAAACACAAAGGGAAGTAAACATCATCCAAAAATATACAGTACTTTACCTCCGATGTTGTTTTTCCAGCCAGAGAGACAACGAGGAGCAGCTTATGTGCAATTTCAGGCAATCAAGTCCGGACCGCCTTTCCTTGACCTTAATAATATATAATGCTTCACAACGAATTGAAATGTCCCTAATGTTTACAAAAGTGCACAAACAGCGAGCGACGTCTCCCTGCGCTCTCCGAAGTCGCCCTGTTCAGCTCATGATGAGTTCTTCTAAATGCTGTTCTCAAATGTGCAGGTCTGTTTTCACACGAATGGATTGTGTTCTCGCTTTGCTTCACTGCGGTCTGTGCCTCCTGCTGATGTAAAGAAATGCCACGCACAGTGATTCAGGAATCGTCAAATGTTGTTATAGTATCCCCGAATCAGAAATAAACACTAGTATTTGAGGTTTCCGTGTGTGCGCATCATAAACAGACGCATCATTCTACACGAGGACTGACTTTAGTCCTTGTTTAGGCGACACCACTTAATAATAACTAGAACTTAATTAGACTTAATAAAGCATGAACACAGTCTTAATTTACAATAAATAAAGAGTTTATGAAGCATGAACTAGGTCTGGTAACTCTTTTAGGCGAGACATTACAGACAAAACTAATTGTTTTCAGATTTTTGGTCAGTCATGTAGTGGACCAAACGCAAAAAGGCAGGGACAACAGGTATAAAAAATCAGAATAATTTAATTAAGTCAAAAAATATGATCAGCTAATGCTCTGTGAGTGGAAGTGTGTGGACACTGGACAGACTACAGTGAATCAAACATTGTCAGCGTAGTTTAAGTTCTGGGTGAAGGTCTGTACACGGCGGTTGTGGACAGTGCGGTGCATGTCCCACACACATCGGAAACGGTTTTGCTCGTCCTGCCTCCAGCGCAGTAGAACAGCCCAGGTCCCAAGAACACGGTTCACCACTGGCTCTTGCTTTATGTTACGTGCCATGGTCGAGGTGGGGAGATGGCACGCAACGTTGATGTTGAAAATCGGGTGTAGAACAGAATCAGAAACGTGAGGAGGTGCTCAGTAAAGAAAAACACAATTAATTTACAAAAATTAGAAAGTGCTACAAACCAAAGGTTCCACTAACAAAAAGTAACTATCAAAACAACGCCGAAGAACAAAAAGGAGATGCTGCAGCAGGACCCACGGCCATCGTCTGTGTGTGGACTCCAGCCTTATATATGCCTCCTGATTACTGGCTTCTCAGGTGCGGCTGATCAGGTGGGAGGGCCTGAGTGGTGCAGGCAAGGCAAACAAACTCCATAACACTTTAAAACTTCAGATTCAAAGATTCAGAAATTCAAATTTCCATCACTGGAAATAAATACCGCCAAATTAGAATCAGAATCAGAATCAGAAGCGGTTTATTGCCATTGTCAGTGAAATTCACAAACATAGGAATTTGCTTCGGCGTAAGGTGCAACATAAAGCAATGAGTAAAATATAAAAAATATATAAAAAGGCATGTATAAAAATTAAGAATAAAATAGACTAAGATAGACTATATACAGAATGTACAGTTGGCAGACAGTAAATTAGTATGCGCTCCTACCAAATCCAATCCACGCCAGTGTTTATGCCACGCCACTCTACAGGTCATACAGGTCATTTGCGGGGGAATTATTACATTTCAAATGACAGACATTTGCACGGGATTGACGTACTGTACTAGCACCGTGATAAAGAGGTCCAGAGGTGAAACTTATCCTGTCCGGCTAGGGCTTCAGTCTGATGATTAACCCTCGAATAATATGTTTAAAGACATTTCTGTTGGATTGGCATAATATCATCTGAATATTGTTGGGATATATTGACACTTTTGTTAATATCACCGTCCACAAAATCCGATCTGTGAAATCTGTGACCCTGTCCCGGTCCCTGTCAGACAAACACAAGCAGTTTGTTTTTAGCTTTGCACTCTTTGTAAATGCTTTCTGGGCTGCGGAGGATTTGGCCACGAGTGACAACTAACAACTTGAAGCTAGCCATACCCTATCCAGGTATTTGAACAGAGCAGTGTACTTAGCTCTGGTTTGGTCCTGTTCATACCCAGGGTTAGTCCTTACTCAGACCCTGGTGTAGTTTTGACATTCTATTAACCTTGCAGTTTGGCTTTACATCAATATAATCAGATCTTAATTGGTTATGATCAATAAAGAACAAATTCAAATTCCAGATGCACCACATTTGTGTAATTGTTGCTGTTATGCCCAGATCAGAAAACAGCATTATTATTTGACACATTCTTGGATGTGCAGGTTATAATTATAAAAGTGTGTTGTATTGGAGTTATCTCATGACTACAGTGTCTTATATGGACTTAGTCGGACTGTATTTTGAAACAAGAAACCGCATATTCTCATTCTGTCGTCTCCATGACAGCCAAATTGGATTGTGGCTTCCCCCTCTCACACAGCCGAGATGTTGCTATCCTCACTATCATCCAATTTGGTGCTCGCCCTGCTCATAAAACCACTACACCTGGCCCAAGCAAAGTTGTCCAGAAGATTTATGTCTCTCCAAGTCAAATTCCTCCAATCTCTCTCTAACAGTTATCCCTTTAGGGAGAAAATTGGCTGCAGGCTACAATCTGGCTTTTTAACAATGCATATTCAGAGCTTTGGCCATGTTATAATTGTTTCCCTTCTCATTTTTCCTCTCAAAGATGTATTTAGAGTGATTCCTGCATGTTTGAGTAATATTTCCTCTTATGTATTCAAGACAGCATTGCTCCGACTTTCCTTGTTTTCCCCGATAGACGCAAACAGCTCTGTGCGTATGCAACGACAACAGCAGCGTCAAGATAACAACAGGAAACCCACCCATACAGACCAGCACTTACAATGGAGATCTGAACACAAAACAGCAGGTTTCAGGACATTATACCAAAGAGCAAACGTGATTACAGACGACACGACAAGAAGAGGAGAGACATGTTCAGCACGCTCTGCAGCAATGCCAGTATCCCAAACAGCCTCATGAAAAAGGAAAACAACTTGAAGTCTAAGGTAAAACTAAAAACTGGAAGCAACAAAAAACTAGGTGAACAGAAAAGGAACATTAGTGCCTTCAGAGAGCAAAAATAAAACACAAAACATATCACCACACAGTAATATAAAACTGCTTGCACTTCAGCTTGCAGCATTTTATAAAGGACCACGTCACCCAGAGGTGACCTGGTGACACAGACGTTTGGTCATACTGTAGAGCAGGGATCTCCAACCTTTTTCCCCCAGAGAGCTACTTTCACAAACAAAAATGGTAGAGGGCTTTTAGCGTTCACAAGAAACTGAGTCAATATAACAGTGATGGCTCTCCTCATGGGGGACAGGCCTACACACAAATACACAAGTGCACAAATGTAGGCGTCTGTGTAAAATAACAATCAATGTCACTTCATTTTGAACTATTACAGTAATCATAGAAAAACTCAAACAAAGGTCAGTGAGGAGCAGTATGAGGAGAGTAATAGCCCACATGACAAAAGATCCGACCTTTACACTGGCAATATGTGCGTAATCAAATTGGAATTATTCAGCGTAATATATAGTTCATAAATCCTTTGGCGAGCTACTTGAAAAGGGGTGGAGAGCTACCAGGAGCTCCTGAGCTACAGGTTGGAGACCCCTGCTGTAGAGTCTTCCATTAACACTGAGAGAATGTCCTACATATGCTCCTTTTAAAGCTTTAAAATTAATGAATTCTATTGAGACATAAATGCATGGGCTGTTTAGATCGTTTATGTAGATACTAAACAACAAAGGTCACAAAATTGATCCTTGTGGGACCATGTTGTGACCGGCTTTAAGGAGGATGTAGTACCATTTGCTCTTACACATCATACACGATCTGAGAGGCAAGACTGCATCCACTGAAGTGTGTTAGACAGGTTGTACTGAGACAGTTTGGACAGGAGGACACAGTGGCTTTTTAGGTCTAAGAACACAGCACCCACCCTGCCCCTGTCCAATCCAGCTCTAATGTTCTCCCTAAGGTGGCAGCAGCGACCTCTGTGGAAGGGTTACGTCGGAAACCGAACCGCATTGGATGTAAGAAGTTATTTCTGTTCAGACGGTCTCAATTGTTCAGTTACTGCTTTCTCTGAGATTTATTGAGACTATTGATCGGCTTGTAGTTATGTGCAGGAGTTTTAACTGCATTTTAGAGCAAGTCAAGGTCATTACATCATCCCTTACCTATTGTCTGACATAGAAGAAACATATTTCATCAAGACTGGGATTTGAGATGTCCAAAATATAAAATAGTGATACACGAGAGTATAACTTTATATCGCAGACAAAAACTTTTGCCTTCTTCAAGGTGTGCTATTTAACTTTATTGGTGGAAGGTCTAGCCTGTCTCCATAGAAATATTGTTGCTTTTGCCTTGAATGTTCCACAGTATGGCATTAAACTTATGTCCACAAAGACAAGTACGCCATTACGGCAAGTTACAGGTCAGATCTGTGAAGAGACGAGCGCGTGAAATGTAAAAACCGTAGTAAAATGTGTCATCAATCTTGCTCCATTTTTCTGGTGTTAGTGGCGATTTAGTCCAGGTTTCTGTCCTGACCTAAACAGTCTGCCACAGCTCCCGACACCACAGCCGTGCATCAGCTCGAGCTCGGTCACACCGGCAGCTCCAGCGTTACTGAGCGTCTGGAGGTTTTCAATAGGATAGCCGTTCAAGCTTGTCTTATCCACCACTTGTAACAGGTCTGCAGTGAAAATGACCAACCAAAAGGCTTGTATTTACCATCTGCAGGCTGACTGGGGCAAAAGAGGTTTTTAAAAATTAATCTGACAGTAAATTGACAGTCTTTCTGACCTTAGGCTCCTTCTAACAATCCATAACTGCCCCGGGAATGTGTTGTACTGATGGCAATTGCACAAGTACAACAACAGACACGTGCTTTTGTGGTTTCTGAAGATGTTGGTCGGTGTGTCAATCAGTAGAAGAAGATTCGTGGACGCTTCTGAATATTAAAGGAAGTTTATTACAGAAAGCAGCATCACAGACAGACAGTTGCCTCTGGGCCCCCAACCTGTGGCCAAATCTAGGATGCCGATTCCCGACCATCATAGACTCAATGCTCTGAAACAGTTCTCTCAATATCACAGTAAAGTGGTGCAGTTTACCTTTAAACAAGAAAAAAAAAAGAACAAAATGGTTTGAGACTGTTAAATGTATTAACTCTGCCAAAGCCACACCCCCAATAAAGCTAAATAGTAAATAAAATATAACGTTATAAAATTAAAAACGAAAACCATGTATTTAAAACAGTTGAACGTGTGTTAAAATGCACCAACAAACGTGAAATATGGTCTGATTTCTTAAATATTCTTCTGGGGAAGGACCTCAAAACATGTGCATATAAATTAACATATAAACATATAAATTAGAACATTCCAATAGGTCACTTACAACCCCAAATATATGAATCTGTCCAGCAACCAAACGTTTAAAAAACACAAAAAAAAAACCTTCCTTTCAAGAACAATTCAAGGGACATGACATAAAAGTTATAGAAAATCACACTCGATGAGGAGGGGCCTGGACTTAATTTTGCCTTGGGCCCCCAAATTCCTAGGTCCGCCCCTGATTCTGTCTATGCGCGAATGACCGGCTGCTGATTTGATGCATGCGTAGGGCGAAACGTGCATGCAGCGTGTACTAGGCCCGAGGCAGTAATAGTTGCAGCCCGGTTTAGTCCTGTCCTTAAGTCCAGTGCTATCCCTGCTTGTAAAACCACTACACCCGGCAAACACAAACTTGTCACAAAGATTTATGTCTCTCCGAAGCGAAATTCTCCATCGTGGGTGTGTGAGGTATCCACCGCTGCATTCGTGCGGTCGGCAGGATGACTGACGGCAGGTTGATTGGGCGAGCGGTGGATTTCTGTGTGCCTGGAGTCAGATTCAGGGGGATTGGACCAATTACTGCTCAAGGGCACGCAGACAGGGCACTGGGCTCTGACACGGATGAGGTTTCACTCACAAGGAGCAGAGCGGTGAAAGATTACAAAAACACAGGTGCACACGCGGGTTATGTGGCCGGGATAATTGGACCAAGAATTATTTTTACTATAAATGATAAAGAAAGACAAATTTGGACGGGATTTAAAGCACAATGGCATTTTTCCGACGTGGAGGGAGGGGAAGAGCAGCTGTTTGTCTTCATGTAGAGGATTTTTCAGTGAAATTTCATCGTCACTACCTTTACATGCACAGAGTACTCCAAGTTCTCTGTGCTCTTAGTCTATCTTACTCTATTTTATTCTTAATTTTATGCATGCCTTTTTTATATATTTTATTATACTTTATTCATTGCTTTATGCTGCACCTGCCGCCGAAGCACATTCCTGTTTGTGAATGTTGATCACTGACAATGGCAATAAACCGTTTCTGATTCTGATTCTGAAGTGGACTAAACAAGGAAATTCAATCAGTCTTTTGTCTCTTCCTGTTGGACCACTCTTGTCCCAGTCTACAGCAGGATAAAGAAATGATTAGGTGAGTGAAAGAGACGTTAAACCTTCAGAATCGGACTGACATTTATTTGTTACAACCAACAGAAGAATAGAGTTATCAAAATAAGAAACTAAAATTAATTAAAGCGGCGCGTGGCGATAAAGGAACCGCCCCCTTGTGAGCGGAGTATTCACCTTATTCCGGAAGTTGTCGTACGCGCCGCCGTCTTGTTTCCGTTGTAGTTCACACGGAGCAGACGAGCTCAACAGAAAATAAGTTCTACTCGACTAAAAAGACGTTTTCAGGAAATCGTTGCGTTGTGACTTGTTGTTGCTCGTGTTCATTAAACATTTTACACAAATCAGTCTACTTTATGTAACATTTTAGCCTCAGACTTTTCCCTCGTTCGTCATTAGCTTTAACAGAGTTCTCGTCAAACGGAAGTGCGTTTACAACAAAAGTGCAAAAAACGGCAAAAGTGGGCGGGGCAGAATAAGGTCAATACGCCACCGCGAAGAGCCCGCCTCTCACCCTCCTGCCTCTCACCCTCCTGCCTCTCACCCTCCTGCCTCTCACCCTCCTGCCTCTCACCCTCCTGCCTCTCACCCTCCTGCCTCTCACCCTCCCGCCTCTCACCCGCCTGCCTCTCACCCTCCCGCCTCTCACCCTCCTGCCTCTCACCCTCCTGCCTCTCACCCTCCTGCCTCTCACCCGCCTGCATCACCCCTCCCCCACAAACAGCCTCGATATGCTACAAACAAATAAAATAATAAAGCTGTTCAGTAACCGTTTACATGGTGCGTGCTTTAAGGTGACAGTGACCCACAAACCTCTGTCAAGTCACATGGGCCTGAGGTCATGAAATCTCCAAAACTACAACATATATCATATATCAATACGTTTATTGTTTTTTATTTATTTTTATATATAAGACACTGTAAAACACGCTGTTATCAGGCCAGCAGTAGCAGGGATCGTGCTTAAACGGCAGCAATTCTCAGAAGCCGCCTGGGGATGGGGACTTAAAACAGCAGAAGATTCTTTGATCAGGGTCGCAGAAAATCGGAAAATACATCAGCAATCTATTTTCTAATCAATATTCTTTAAAATGGTGTGCATGCAGCTGAATGCAACTCCAGGTATGTTTTTAATGACTGAACATTGTTAGAACATGGTTATAAGCTCAAAAAAAGTAGCAGAATATGTGTCACACAGCATACATCTAAAGGAGATAATTATATAGTGGTTCCATACGTCCAGATAATCTGCTGTCATACGCAGTATAAATGTATGTAACTATAGCAACAGAATGTATTCTGCTGTATATCTTCAGCTTCAAAAACAGCTCCACCTCAGTGCCCAGCAGTCGTGTAGAGTGAGGCAGCTGGAGGAGGACGCTCAGCAGAACAGAGCTCTCCAAGTCAAAGTCCAGGAGCTTCAGGAAGAGCTGGAGAAACATCTCCAGGAGAATCCGCATGTGCAGGATCTGACCCAACAGCTCCAGGACGCCCAAAGGACCAGCACAGAGCAGCCCCACATCAACAACAACCAGAAGTGGAGACTGAGAAGAAGAAGAAGAAGAAGAGGTGCTTTAAGTGGTGGCAGTGAGCCATTTATCCACCTGTGTCTGTGCATTTGGACTTCTCTGCACTGACTGTCAGTGAACAAATGAGGTTAGGTGCACTACACAGTTCCATTCTCAATAAACATAAGCATAAAAAAATACATTTAAAAAAACTTAGTTGTGACACCATTTTTGAATAAGTCCAAGCCATAATTGTAGGTCAGCACAAAAAGAATATACAGCGCTTTTCTCCCAAAAGTTTAGAGACAAAGTCATTCTTTTAGCCAAAGGCTGAATGAGACATTGTATTATTGATACAGATGCTTTGTATAATCAGAACAGATCCTTCCACTGGTATCGCTGTAAATACAAATCTTAGTGTAAAAATGTTTGAAAAAATATATATATTTTTTAATTTTCCACAAATTGCGATTTTGTTGAAAATTCACTTTGACCACACCTGAAGATGTCAAATTCAAACTGATATTGTTTCATTCCACATGGGTGGAACTGTGGGAGGAGGAGTCAAAAGTACACCGGTGTGCGCTTTTGTCAGTCCAGGGTTCGATCCAATATGGCCGACCTCCTCTACGGTTTAGGGCGGGGTCATAAGAGGGTTTTTTCTCATTGGCCCCATGTTAATCGATTCTTGAGGTGGCGCTACTGAGTTGCTGTTTAATATTTTTTCACGGGGTCAAAATTAGAGCTCACTGAATTCTAATTTTCGATACTTCTCACGGGCATATTCGTCCTTGCCATGCGCTGGAGGTCAGAGGAAGAGCGCACCCTGCAGGAGGAGGGGAGCTGTACACTGGAGCAGCTACAGAGGAGGTCAGAGGAAGAGCGCACCCTGCAGGAGGAGAGGAGCTGTACACTGGAGCAGCTACAGAGGAGGTCAGAGGAAGAGCGCACCCTGCAGGAGGAGAGGAGCTGTACACTGGAGCAGCTACAGAGGAGGCTAGAGGAAGAGCGCACCCTGCAGCAGGAGGGGAGCTGTACACTGGAGCAGCTGCAGAGGAGGTCAGAGGAAGAGCGCACCCTGCAGGAGGAGGGGAGCTGTACACTGGAGCAGCTGCAGAGGAGGTCAGAGGAGGTCAGAGGAGGTCAGAGGAAGAGCGCACCCTGCAGGAGGGGAGCTGTACACTGGAGCAGCTACAGAGGAGGTCAGAGGAAGAGCGCACCCTGCAGGAGGAGAGGAGCTGTACACTGGAGCAGCTGCAGAGGAGGTCAGAGGAGGTCAGAGGAGGTCAGAGGAAGAGCGCACCCTGCAGGAGGAGAGGTGCTGTACACTGGAGCAGCTACAGAGGAGGTCAGAGGAAGAGCGCACCCTGCAGGAGGAGAGGTGCTGTACACTGGAGCAGCTACAGAGGAGGTCAGAGGAAGAGCGCACCCTGCAGGAGGAGGGGAGCTGTACACTGGAGCAGCTACAGAGGAGGCTAGAGGAAGAGCGCACCCTGCAGGAGGAGGGGAGCTGTACACTGGAGCAGCTGCAGAGGAGGTCAGAGGAAGAGCGCACCCTGCAGGAGGAGGGGAGCTGTACACTGGAGCAGCTACAGAGGAGGCTAGAGGAAGAGCGCACCCTGCAGGAGGAGGGGAGCTGTACACTGGAGCAGCTGCAGAGGAGGTCAGAGGAAGAGCGCACCCTGCAGGAGGAGGGGAGCTGTACACTGGAGCAGCTGCAGAGGAGGTCAGAGGAAGAGCGCACCCTGCAGGAGGAGGGGAGCTGTACACTGGAGCAGCTGCAGAGGAGGTCAGAGGAAGAGCGCACCCTGCAGGACGATGTGAGCTGTACACTGGAGCAGCTGCAGAGGAGGTCAGAGGAAGAGCGCACCCTGCAGGAGGAGGGGAGCTGTACACTGGAGCAGCTACAGAGGAGGCTAGAGGAAGAGCGCACCCTGCAGGAGGAGAGGAGCTGTACACTGGAGCAGCTACAGAGGAGGCTAGAGGAAGAGCGCACCCTGCAGGAGGAGGGGAGCTGTACACTGGAGCAGCTGCAGAGGAGGTCAGAGGAGGTCAGAGGAGGTCAGAGGAAGAGCGCACCCTGCAGGAGGAGGGGAGCTGTACACTGGAGCAGCTACAGAGGAGGTCAGAGGAAGAGCGCACCCTGCAGGAGGAGAGGAGCTGTACACTGGAGCAGCTACAGAGGAGGCCAGAGGAAGAGCGCACCCTGCAGGAGGAGAGGAGCTGTACACTGGAGCAGCTGCAGAGGAGGTCAGAGGAGGTCAGAGGAGGTCAGAGGAAGAGCGCACCCTGCAGGAGGAGAGGTGCTGTACACTGGAGCAGCTACAGAGGAGGTCAGAGGAAGAGCGCACCCTGCAGGAGGAGGGGAGCTGTACACTGGAGCAGCTACAGAGGAGGTCAGAGGAAGAGCGTACCCTGCAGGAGGAGAGGAGCTGTACACTGGAGCAGCTACAGAGGAGGCCAGAGGAAGAGCGCACCCTGCAGGAGGAGAGGTGCTGTACACTGGAGCAGCTACAGAGGAGGTCAGAGGAAGAGCGCACCCTGCAGGAGGAGGGGAGCTGTACACTGGAGCAGCTACAGAGGAGGTCAGAGGAGGTCGGAGGAGGTCGGAGCGCGCCCTGCTGGAGGAAAAATCGATGCCATTTCCTTGATTGTAGCACTCGTGAGACCACATGCTCACAAGATAACTAACCGTAGTAAACAGCCTTTGGAGGCCTGGCGCGCTGTCTCCTCTTGTTTCCTTTGCTTTTTAGTTGTTGCAGCAAACAAGTGAAGAGAGCTTAGGGTACGTTATTTGCTCTCCACAGCCAAATAAACACACTGAAGCTCTGGAGGTTTTTACTTTCACTTTAGGACCAAAACAAAACCACACGTTAGTCTGCGGCAGAGGGACCATAGCCCGTCATCTTTGCTGATCTAAAAAGAGCGAGGACACGCCCAAACACGTCTCAAATATCAGACTAGGCCACTCATCCACTTTACTAAACGTGGTGAGTGGCATTAAACGTATTTGCATTTATTCACTGACAGGTGTTTTCGTTGCTAAATAAATGCCCTGACAAACATGCGGTCTTACTCTGAGCCCTTTTCTTCCATTTTAGATTAAAAGATTAGTCGCAAACGTAGCTCTGTCAAGTTGTAATTCTTTCATTTCAGCTTTTCTGCAGCGATAATGCTAATTCTATAAACCCATGTTAAGTATAATACACTTTGTGATGACTTTTCTGAAGCAAACTCCCTCTTAAATTGCACGCTTATGAAAATCCCTGACTGTTCCATTAAAGCACCATGTTCAGTGTTAATGTAAAAAAAAAAAAACTTGCATTAAAAAGTTCTCTCAGCTGAAGTAGATGGAAAAAGGTAAGAAAAATAAATCTATTCAGTAGGTTTTATAATTGCACAACTCTTTAAAGGACACATACAGTATAAGGCTAAATTGACTTTTTATATGAACTGGATTCTTGATCTCCAGACTTTTGTGTGATTTTTCATAGATAGTAGCAAAATAGATCAGAAACGAACACAAATTCAATCGTTAATAAATTGGAACTTTGCTTTTAAAGTGTTTTTCAAATATACACTTTCATTTAAAACCTGGTCAAAAGCATGTTTAAAAAGCAAGATCAACATCTGCTTCCCGACGTCTCCTCCGCCATCTTAAAGTGGTCGAGCAAAAAGGTTTTTATTTGATGAAGGAAATTTAAAAAGCCACACACCTGCAAATCTCCTGAAAGTCTTTGGACATTTTAAATATTGCTCTTGAAACCGTGAAGCGGAATTCATGGGCGATAAAGAGAGAGAGAAAGAAAAAAGCGAGAAAGAAAGACAGACAGAGAGGGAGAAAGAAGAGAGAAGGGAAAGAGAATGCACGAGAGAGCTGAAAAGAGCACAAAAGAAAGAGAGAAAGAAGAGAGGCAAAAGAAAGGGTGCGAGAAGAGCGAGACAGAAGAAAAAGAGAGAGGAAGAAGAGACTGAGATGAAGAGAGGGAGTGGGAAGAGAAAGGAGGAGGAAAAGTGAACTGGGCTAAGAGAAATAGAGAGAGGAGGGTAGTGAGGGTGAAAGAAGAGAACGAAGGAGAGAAAGAAGAGAGAGAGGAGGGTAGTGAGGGTGAAAGAAAGAGAACGAAGGAGAGAAAGAAGAGAGAGAGGAGGGTAGTGAGGGTGAAAGAAAGAGAACGAAGGAGAGAAAGAAGAGAGAGAGGAGGGTAGTGAGGGTGAAAGAAAGAGAACGAAGGAGAGAAAGAAGAGAGAGAAGGGTAGTGAGGGTGAAGGAAAGAGAAAAAAGAAAAGAAAGAAGAGAGAGAAGAGGGTAGTGAGGGTGAAAGAAGAGAACGAAGGAGAGAAAGAAGAGAGAGAAGGGTAGTGAGGGTGAAGGAAAGAGAAAAAAGAAAAGAAAGAAGAGAGAGAAGGGTAGTGAGGGTGAAAGAAAGAGAACGAAGAAGAGAAAGAGGGGAGAGAAGGTGAAAAGAAAGTGAGAGCAAGAAAAAGAAAGAGAGAAAGAAAGACTAGAGAAAGGGAAACAGTCAAAGAGAGAGAAGAGAGAGGAAAGAGTGAAAGAGAGTGATAGTAGGAAGAGAAAGAAAGAGAGAGGGAGAAAAAAGACAGATAGAAAAAAGAGAGAAAGAAGAGAGGCAAAAGAAAGGGTGCGAGAAGAGAGAGACAGAAGAAAAAGAGAGAGGAATAAGAGGCAGAGATGAAGAGAGGGAGTGGGAAGAGAAAGGAGGAGGAAAAGTGAACTGGGCTAAGAGAAATAGAGAGAGGAGGATAGTGAGGGTGAAAGAAAGAGAACGAAGGAGAGAAAGAAGAGAGAGAGGAGGGTAGTGAGGGTGAAAGAAAGAGAACGAAGGAGAGAAAGAAGAGAGAGAGGAGGGTAGTGAGGGTGAAAGAAAGAGAACGAAGGAGAGAAAGAAGAGAGAGAGGAGGGTAGTGAGGGTGAAAGAAAGAGAACGAAGAAGAGAAAGAAGAGAGAGAAGGGGAAAAGAAAGCGAGAGCAAGAAAAAGAAAGAGAGAAAGAAAGACTCGAGAAAGGGAAACAATCAAAGAGAGAGAAGAGAGAGGAAAGAGTGAAAGAGAGCGAGAGGAAGAAGATAAAGAAAGAGAGAGAGGGAGAAAAAGAGAGAGGAATAAGAGACTGAGATGAAGAGAGGGAGTGGGAAGAGAAAGGAGGAGGAAAAGTGAACTGGGCTAAGAGAAATAGAGAGAGGAGGGTAGTGAGGGTGAAAGAAAGAGAACGAAGGAGAGAAAGAAGAGAGAGAAGGGTAGTGAAGGTGAAAGAAAGAGAACGAAGGAGAGAAAGAAGAGAGAGAAGGGGAAAAGAAAGCGAGCGCAAGAAAAAGAAAGAGAGAAAGAGAGACTAGAGAAAGGGAAACAGTCAAAGAGAGAGAAGAGAGAGTAAAGAGTGAAAGAGAGCGATAGGAAGAAGATAAAGAAAGAGAAAGGCTGAGAAAGAAAGAGAGGGAGGGAGAAATACAAGACATAGATAGAAAAAAGAGAGAAAGAAGAGAGAGGGAGAGGAAAAGGGGAAAGAAAGAGATAAAAAAGAGAACGAAGAGAGAATTGAAAAAAAGAAAAGAGAGGAAAAGTTAAATAGAGAGAGGGAGAGAGGAAGAACAGAAAGAAAGACAGAGAGAGAGAGAGAGAGAGAGAGAGTAAAAACTAAGAAATAGATAGAAAAAAGAGACAGAAAAAGAAGAGAGAGAAATATGAGAAAGAAAGAAAGAATGTAAGGACAGAAAGAGAGAGGTAGAAGAAAAATAGAGGAGAAAAAAGAAGAGAAAAAAGAAAGAAAAAGAAAGTGAGAAAAAGGGGAAATAATGATAAAGAAAAAGACACTGAACAAGGAGGTTAGGAGAGAGGAAGAAGGACCTAAAAGAAGACGAGAGCGAAAATAGAGAAGAGGTGGAACTGGGGTAGACAGATTCATGAAAAGAGAGGAACCAGGGGTAAGAAAAATGGAGAGAGAGAGAGAGAGAGAGAGAGAGAGACACACACACAGAGAGATGGGGGGAGGCAAAGTGAGATGGGTGGGTGAGGGAGGGAGGGAGGGGAGCAAACACTTGTAAATGATGTCTTTGATCAGCTGACTTCAGACGAGCCGTCACCTCCTGCACTGAACAGACGCTCACAACAAAGAGGAGCTGCATATGGAGCTGAACATGACCAGAATACACTGCACTCACCTGTTTAAAGGGCCGGCGCACAACACACAACACACACAACACACAACACAACACAACAGTCACACAACACACAACACAACAGTCACACAACACTCACAACAAAGAGGAGCTGCATATGGAGCTGAACATGACCAGAATACACTGCACTCACCTGTTTAAAGGGCCGGCGCACAACACACAACACACACAACAGTCACACAACACACACACACAACAGTCACCTGTTTAAAGGGCCGGCGCGCACAACACACACACAACACACAACAGTCACACTGCACTCACCTGTTTAAAGGGCCGGCGCGCAACACACAACACAACACACAACACACACAACACTCACACACAACACTCACACAACACTCACACAACACTCACACACAACACTCACACAACACTCACACAACAACACTCACACAACACTCACACACAACACTCGCACTGCTCTAGGCCCCTCCTTTTCAACCGGTGTATCAGGAAACATGAATGTGCCTTGAAAAAAATGCCCAATTTGAGATTCACAGATTCACACATGGATTTAACTGAATTTACAATGTTTTTTTAAAACTTTTGGTCCAAGAAAGAAAACAAAACAACCCCCCTTCCCAAATGTACAGAACTGGACAGCGGGCATGGACAATATCTGCTACAGTTTGTGATAAGCTAATATTTTCCGATTGTAATGGTCACTGTGGAGCAGGCATGTCCAAACTCAGGCCCGGGGGTCAAATGCGGCCCTCAGACCAATTTTTCTTGGCCCTTAGTCTTCCTGGTGAACTGGCCCACATTGTCCTGATAAGTACTATTTACAGCACATTTCAGATTTTCTACAATTCCAACCTAAATAACTAACATTTTGGTGCAGCACAGACCTGATATTAAGGCACTGAGACTGAATGTAGATGTGGTGGAGCTTAAAACATCAGATAAATGCAGCTTTTTTAACGTTTCATGATTGATTTGTGGCCCTCCGCTTGGTCTATATTTCAATATGTGGCCCTCGATGGAAAAAGTTTGGACACGCCTGCTGTGGAGCTAAACACTTCCATCACTTCTTTTCTCATTCATTTTAACCCTAATTTTCAGAAAAAAATCAACAATCTCAACAGCTCTGTGGTCCCTCATGTCTATAACGCGGTTGTTTTCAGCCCAAAAAACACATGCAAAACTTTACATTTGTTTTAATTACTTAGTGATTCATGAAGTTTCAGAAACAGCAGGCGTTAAATAAAATCAAAGGTCTTGTGTTCATTACTACCACAGAGATGATTCGCCCCGAGCAAGCTTTCCCAAACTTTTAATATTAACTTCTTTCTGAATCCTTATGAGAAAAATGGATAGAAAAATTCAAGGGCATAGCACCCAATTCTGGGCCCCAGGTACAAACCTTCTCGATGGGCCCTTAATACATCATTTTGTCTCCACATAATCACTTATTATTGCCTTTTTTTTTTTTATTATTGCTACTATTTTAAAGATTGAATCTAATTTATAGACATCCTGTGCAGCTACCGTCTTATTTTATGATACAGCACTGTTTGTTTTTGCAGTAAATACCAGACCAATTTCACAAAAATCTCAAAACGCATGATTACAATTAGAAAACACACTAACTGCAAATCATAATCATTAGTTTTATTTGTTTACAACTTGACTAAAAGTGGGATGAGGCCCTCAGATGTCGTGCGTAATTGTATTTAGTCTCTCAAGGACTTTACTCAACCACAAAGCTGTTTTTTTTACAACAAAAATAGATTAAAACCTCGAAAAATGCAACTGAGAAAAAAAACATCACACGCTTTTTTTGGCCCTTCCATGTTGTGGGCCCCAGGGAAACCAGTCCCCTTTACCCCCCCATTCCGACGCCCCTGGAAAAAGCTCCAAAAACACAAGACCCGCACCAATCCTGAGTCAAAGTGCAGCCGAACATGAACCACGGCCAGTATAATTTACAAGTTCCTTCTCACATTTCTAAATCATTTACAAAAATCGTCCAGATAAATTAGTCTGAACCAATCAAAACCACTCGGATGCTTTCAACTCATTTTCCTTCTCTCATATCTCCAGTCAAACCTCTGTGCGGTGCCTTCAGGATTCCATTTAAAGCGGTCTGCTCCAGTGGACACACCCGGGGCCCCCGCAGCACTGGAGCCGAACGACCACGGCCTGAGTGAGCCGGCCGAGGATGTTTTAAAATCTAAATCTAACCGGATGTGGAGGAAATGCCAAAGCGTTTAAGCGCGGGTGGCAGGAGCGAAGTATATGTGTCTTATGGGGAATTAAGCGGTGATAAAACAGGACATTTGCACATTACAGGTACAGCCAGGCGTGCACACCTCGCTCGGGTAAATCGGACGGTAATGCCTTTTCCTATCGCCATCGCGGCCTATGTGTTTCCTCTGACAGCCTAAACGGGAAATTGAAATTGCTTGTCGCCAAAGTCCTATTTGGAGACGATATCCGAGCGAGTGAGTGAGTAATCCGTGACTGATTGGAATGAGAACGTCAGAGTTAAACGGAGAGAATGAGCCAAGATAATAGGGACTCAAATAAATAAGATGTATCTGGTTTGTTATTGGACCAACTACTTTTAACAGACTTATTAAGAATTGTTTGAATAGCAGGACTAAGATGTAAGGATTAGGATTTAGGATATGGACAGCATAAAGAATTTTTAAATCTCTTTTTAGTTTGTCTATGCACCATTAAAGTGCCCTGACAGGTTAGACTACTCATTTAACTAACACACTCTTAAAGGTCCCATATCCTGCAAAATGGACTTTTCAGAGGTGTTAACCTTCCTCCAGTGCTATTTGGGCCTCGTATGTTGTGCCCAAAGTGGTTTTTTGATTGATTCCCTCATGTTTTCACTAGAGAACTGTCTTTTCCGTCCCCCTCGGCTGAGCAGCAGACGGGGGCTCCTCACTAAGATGACACGGTGTTTAAGCCACGCCTCCAGGAAGAATAAAAACAGCTAATGCTAATGCTACACAGTATTACCACGAAGGATACGACAGATAGAATAGTTAGCTTGTTATTAACAAACCGCCAATTCCGTGGTTGAGGCCCTGGAGCACGTCAAACTCCAGGTCAGATCCAGGACGTAGGACTCAGCACGACGCACCGTCAGGACGAGAAAATGTTTATTCAGTGTTTGTGTATCGCTCTCACTCTAGGCTTTGTCACGGGTTGGGCGGGGGAGGCGCGCTGGTTGGGCGGGGGTGGCAGCCTGCTCTCTGTTCGGGGGGGTCAGATCTCAGAGTGAGTCGTTTGCTTTTGCAGGAGGGGGGCCAGTCCAAGAAATGGGTGTTTTTTGGAAACTGTACACAACGCAAAATTTTATCAACAAAGCTCTTAGAATAGACTGTGTAAAGGAGAAAATAGCAGAATATGGGACCTTTAAGATAAATCTTTACAAATTTTACCCCAATTTAGCCATTTTTTCAGTTTATAATTTTATTTCCTGGTTGTTAATGATGACATCACACTAGGAAATTAGAAAACAATTGATGTTTAAAGGGTCAAAAAAGTAGTGTATTTTGTGTAAATTATGCACCACCTTTGGCTCCCTAGTTGGTTTACTTCCTGTCATTTTCAACATATTTGTCCACTTTTCTCCACAAACAGTGACCTGATGCTGTAAAACTATCATTTATATTTGCTGTCGTGATCAGTTCTCGATCGGTTTTCTTCACATTTATCTGGAGCTTTAGTGTTGCTGCAAACCAAATAATGTCTGACTTGGCCGGTTTGTCATGTGGTGTTCCTCAGGGTTTTGTTTTGGGTCCTGTCGTACTTTTGCTCTATATAATCTCTGTGAAAGATCATCAGAGTTTAGTGACGTCTCTTATCACCTATTTGTTGACGATATCCAGTTACATTGCTCCTTTAAACCCTCTGAGGTCCAAAAGTCCTTAGTCGACTGCTTAGTGCAAATAAAACAATGGCTAAGTAACAACTCTCTGCAGCTTAACACAGACAAAACAGAAACTCTGATTATTGCCCCTGATGACTCTATTCCAGGGATAAATCAGTATTTGGGGACCATTCTAAACTCAACGTTATCTTCATAAAGACATGTTGATGGAGCATCACTCTAAACAGCTGACAAGAAACTGTTTTTTTTCAGTTGATAAAAAATAAGGTTAAGGTACACTTCATTGTCCTCGTAGGGAAATTTGTCCCCTGCATTTGATTCCAAGGATTCCATTGATTTGATTTGATTTGATTTATTTTCACATAATCAAAAAAAACTGAAGTCCATATGAAACAAAACAACACAAACGTGATGGAGTGTGGCACAAACCTGAAAGGGCTTATCCTTAAAGCCACGCCCCTTTAATTGATTATTTTAACGAGCTCAAATTAAAAGCTGTCTGGTCAGATGATTTACAAATGAAAATCACACGATAAACAGAAAACAGCCCTCACAACCACAAAACAAAACAATGAAAATGTACTGGATTTTGTACATTTTATTATTATTATTATTTAATATTATTTTGTATTGAAGTCGGACTCCAGTATGTTGTATCTAGAGCTCTGATTACTATTTGGATTATACACAACCATTTTAATAATCACAGTTGATACTTATTTAACAGTATTTCCGTAAGATATTTTTTACTGTTTGCTATTGAGGTGTTCATAAAGTTACCACTCATTCCATCATTTTGCTCCACTGTGTCCAAAAGAAAAGTTCACTTGGGATTTTTTGCTTTTGATTCAGGAGCAATGATCGCTGCTGGTCAGGCTTGGTCAGGACTACCGTAGCTGGGAATTTTGTACCTAATGTAGATGTTTTATAATGACAAACCCCTAAAAAACTATACCACCAGCCACCACTGCTTTGAAGTTACAATGTCCCAGAGAATTCTATGGATGAAGTGGATTCAATTTAACTAAATAAAACATATTTAGGAGCTGATTGGAGAAGTTGTTGTTTCAAAGTGAAAGTTTTTAAGTTCAGTCCCAGGTGAAAAGTGAAATACAGTGATCCCTCGCTATATCGCGTTTCATCTTTCACGGCTTCGCTGCTTCACGGATTTTTTTTACAGTGCAGATATTTTTACAGTGCATCCACTGAACTTCAGCGCACGCACAAGAACGGGACCCTTTGAGTCGTTCATTGCAGTTCTCAAATATAATCGAAGGTGGCATATCCGTTTATAAAAAGAGCGCCAACAACTACCCATAACAATGTTCTTCTCTCGGACAAAGACTCGTGCGCCTTCAGTAGAAACAGACGCTACAGGGGGCGGAGTCAGGACCAAGAGGCACAGACTGTGAAATACACCAGTGACAATGTTTACAACCTTGTATTACTATATTAAAATGATTGTTTTAAACACATTTTGGGCTTTAAAACAGGTTTTGATTTTTGGTTTCATTCCATAGTTCAGTATTGCATTGTAAAATAATACAAAATAAAGCTGTGACTACTTCACGGATTTCACTTTTCGCGTGTTATTTTTGGAACGCAACTCCCGCGATAAACGAGGGATCACTGTAGAGCACACTTGGACGTTAAACCATCCGTTACAATTAAATTAGCAATAGCAATAGCAGCGGTGTAGAACTGAAAATACCACAGGAAGGAGAATGTAGAGCATATTTCTTATTCTAATTGATTTTTTAAAGATAAGAATTCAGTTCTTTCTTTTAGGCTTATGTCAGTATCAAACTATCTTACTTTTGACTTGATGTTTATACAGTGGCAAATGATTGTTTAATTCTTACTTTTATGTAACAGTAAAGTGCAGGGTTTGCATGTTCTCTCTGTGTCTGGGTGAGTTTCTTCCCCCATCAAACCAAACCATGCCCCACAGGTCAAATCCTCCAGCCGTGATGGTTCAGACCGAGCCCAGATCAACATTTGGAGATGGATCCACAGCACTGTGCCGCAGCAGCTCTCTTCTCCTGACGGGTCGTACCAGCGGCATTAGCAGTGGGATGTGGGTCAAATGCAGAAGAGGAATGTCACAAATGTCTTTTTTTAATAACTTGCTGTGTGTGGGCTTGTGACATTCATCTGTAATTCTCTTTCGGCCATTATAACCGCCTCCTTCTGTTTTAGAGCCGTGCGTGTGTTGTGTTCCCTTCTCTGCTCCTGTTTTTCCCGGTGACATTATCTGCCGTCAGTGTGGAAATGCACCATAATAATGTCAATGGGAGCGTAGCATTAGCGGCTCCTGGCTGTTTGTTTATCAGACACACCATTAGGTGAAGTCAGGCCCAGTCACAGCTCCAGAGAGAGACAACCCTGTGCTCAATTAGCTCTCCACTCATTTGATTATTGTTTACCACTGGTCAGACTGGTTTAATGAGGATTATTGGAGGTGTAATGGTACATTTAGACTGAACATGTCAAAACCACGTCAAGCGACTCTAATTAGATGCATTTAATGGCATTGAATTCTCATCTTGAAGAGCTCCACCATGAGAGATGACTGCTGATTCCTGAATATATTATCAAATGCATATCCATGGTTTACACAAAGACTATCCCCAGTGTTTAGGCTCAAAGCCATTGACTGAAACCCACTGAAAAAGAGGGGGTGCTGGCTCCAATTAAAGCCTAGAAATATCAAACTACTGGCCAAGCAAAAGGCTCACAAACAGGTACAAGGTTCCCTGGAGCCTGAAAGTGCACAGTAATCTATCAATCCACCCACCAAAACCCAGACACTCTAGAGATTTTAGAGTTTCTACTAGAATGTTCCACAGTTTGGCATTAAACGTTTAATTGCGTCCTTGCCTGCAGTTTGGTGGTTTAAGTGGTGTCAAGGGTTCACCTCTTGGCCTTGACCTTAAGCAATAACATCTCCAAAGAGAAAAGTTACTTGTTTCACCTTTTTGAGACGTGAAATAAGTGACCCATTGGATGCTCTGCAGTTTGCCTAAAGCACGAAGACGTCTGGAAGATGCAAGAGCAGCCTTGCTTAATCTGGTCTACACACATCAGAAGAAATCGTCTTCCTATGTGAGGATATTGTTTGCTTCTCGCCCACCTTTAACACGGTCAGAGCTGACATTCTTGCTTACAAGCTGGGCAACCTCATGCACCCCTGAGGTGGATCTAACATTTTCTGACAGAATTTGTAAGTTCATATGGTTCCTCATCATTAGTTATCAGCACCAACCCTGGAGTGCCTCATGGGTGCATATTGTCCCCCTTGCTCTTCACGCTGTACACCACTGACTGTGTCAGCCATGAAAAGCAACAGCTGATGACGTTGCCATTTGTTGATCTTTTAAACAGAAGCAAGTTTTAGACGAAAGAAATGGAAAGCATCTCCATTTTGGCCAACAATGATGACTTTAACCTAAGTGTTTTTCTATAACATGCACATATTGTAAACACAAAAGAAATATATTTTCATGTACATCTGATAAAGTGCTGAGGCGATCCGTTTTCTGGTGTACATAAGGAAATGTATATAGCACACTAGTTTTGTTTCTCTCAAGCTGGTGACTATATTCATTATGATTATGTATTCAAATAGACTCCTTTTGACTCTATTATAGACCATTTTACATGAATTTGTCATTGTTTTATTGTAATGTGCGGCAATACACTTGGTGTTTTGTAAATTATTTTTTTGGGGGGCACTGTTCAAGTTAATTACTTGGCACCCTGGGGTGTTTGCCACACCCTATTTAAGATGGCCACCTGGAGCTCATCCTCCATTAGCCTGATGAAGGCCCAGTGCCGAAACGTTGCTTGAATAAACTCACATATTTTGCAAGTAAGGCGGTGTGCGGGAAATCTTTTAAAATTTTTGGGTTGCTCCCTGTCTTCCTACGCACCCGCTTGAAGATATTGATGTGCGGACCTTGTTTCTCTGATTATTGTCTTGGCCAACAAATACACAAAATTTAATTGTATTTATGTATTTATTTGAAAAGGGGCATTGCACATTTATCAACATCAAACAATATAAATGTGCCTGAGTTAGCTGATAGGAGCTCATTTGCATCAGTAGTCCCTTTGCCACATGTCAGAAGGGCATCGTAAAAGTAAATACACTTACAAATCACACATCAAACAGTACTCAAATGTACAACTTGTACACACTCTTGCTCAGAAGAGTAACGTCTCCTACCCTCCGGACGAAGCTTTGTGATGCCTGGAGACTCATGTATCCCACACAGTATTCTGCGCACTAAACTCTAGCCCTAGTACTCGGTTTGACTCACGGACTGTATTTTAATGTCGCCTGTCTGTGTTCTTATGCAGCCTCTTACCCTGTTTTTTAATGTGCTCACATGTGCATGACAAGTTCCTTCATTTAAGGCTCATTTTTTAATCTAACTTATCATTTGGAGGATTACTTTTACTTCTACTCCAGCACCATAGAGTGATAAACCTCCAGCACATATCCTACTTTACATAGCTCCGGTCTCATCTCGGTGGCTTGACGGCACAGACAGCTTCATTATTAAACCCGGCCGTCTCGCCTTGTCACTCGCCGTCCAAAGGAATGGCCAAAACAACAACACAGTAATATCGCTGACATTTACAATAGGCGTCTGGTATCATATCCAATTTCTCCCCTCCACACCCTTAATTCTCTTTTAATTGCTTTTCCGGCGTCTGCTCCTGGAATAAGGCTGTCTCTCTTCATTTAGAAAAGTGGACTGATATCGCCGGCACTTCGGAAGGCTCCTGGTTTTGTAATAACGTGAGTTGTGTGAGTGTGTGTGTGTGAATGAAGAGCAGACAGAGGAGCAGACAAGGCCAAAACTTAAGATAATTGGTCGCATTTCTGAATAAATAGTTTCAAAACGAGCGTTGATTAAACACTTTAAAGCACTTCATTGTAATAAAAGTTGCTAAACAGCGATGATAGAAGTGATTAATTGTCCTCCACTGTGCGGCGGAATTACAATGTCCTGTTTTTTGTTTTTTCTTTCGATCTTGGGGGTTTAGATGAGATAAATAAGACAAGAAGATATAGGGTCATTAAAGGGGCTATTTATAATTTTGACAGTGAAGAAATGAGCAGACAGCCTGGAGAAGTGCGTACAGAGAGAGCAGGAGGGAAAAGTAACCAAGGACATACGATTCCAGTCAACTTTGGAAAGAGTTACTTCGGGATAGTCTTGGCATCGTATTTGATGTAGAATTAGCTTGAATATTACTGTGAGTTTATCCCACTGTCAGAATACATGTCAATTAATGATGTCAAATCGATCCTTTGAGCTTTAATTATGTCGTTTCACAAAATAAAAATGTTAATGATGGTGTATTGTTTCATTCGCACATGGGTGAGAATGTTGAGAAAGCAACTTGAATAGTCTTTGTTACGACCAGCCTACCTAGGGGAGTAAGGGAAGTAACAAAGTACCAAGATTTAACAATGGTAACTGAAATTGTAATTTAATAAATGACAGAAATAAGGTAAAAATGATAACAAAAGGTGTCCACAATTTAGGGTATAATTTACAGCAAATAAAACTTAATGGGTTACAAAAGAAAGAGACTAAACTAAACAAAAAAAAGGACAACAGTTAAACAATTCAAGAGAAATAACCTAGGCTCCACTAATTCAAATGAACAAAGATTCTAAATACAAATTAGCGAGTGTCTCAACGAAAAAACAGACAAAAAGCGCTAGCATCTACTTTCTTAAACAAATACGAGACACATCATGTGGCAAGCTGAACCACCTAAGTTCAGCTGCCCTGAGCCGGCGGAAGATCGTCCTTTTTATTGGGCGGGGCGCGTCAGGTGACTCCCCTGGTTGGCTGAGGAGAAAGGTGCTGGTCCAATCCGAGCCGCCGCAGGTTGGTCCAATAAAAGAGATCCTCGCCAGGCAATCCACAGTTGGAACAAAGAAAAAAGGGAGGGACAAGTACAAAAAAAAAGCAGGGGCTGTGGCCCGTAACAGTCTTAACCTACAAACTAACATGATGTAAACTAGTTTGACTGATATTAGTTTCAATCCATCTTTATTTCAAAAGCATCAGCCAAATCCGGACTAAATAAAATGATTTAAACTGCAGCTGTTAATCCCTTATTCACCCAGGAGTTGAATTTGTGGTAGAAAGGTTAAAGGTTAAACTGTTTTTGAA
Source organism: Rhinogobius similis (assembly GCA_019453435.1). Taxonomy (NCBI): domain Eukaryota; kingdom Metazoa; phylum Chordata; class Actinopteri; order Gobiiformes; family Gobiidae; genus Rhinogobius; species Rhinogobius similis. The sequence goes on along the minus strand of CM033619.1, from coordinate 50,699,606 downwards.
ATCTTTACTTCTGAAGTAATTTTCAATCTGAAGGGACCAGAGTGAGAAGCTAGTTTTTATATTGCACTGAGTT